>CM031242.1:817502609-817880109 GCA_018340775.1 Taxus wallichiana var. yunnanensis | reverse complement strand
AAGTAGGTCTAGTCAAATGGGAGTATTCTTTTTTTTTCCTTGGATGAAAGGGTGAACATGGAGCCCCTTATTTTAATTCTTTGTCAAAAAAAAAAGTAAGACGTGTTTTTATGGTCACCCATCGGAGGAACATTACATTTGAGATATTGCTTCTTTGAGATCTAACTTTGATATAGGTTGTGTGATGTAAGTGTAGACACAAAATCATGCACATATTACTATTTACTATACCACCAAGTATGTTGTATGTATGGATCTTGAGTAAGAAAAGTATTCACTTGGTGACACACTTCCTAGTCCATCCACTTACTTTGATTGTTTCTATTGTTTTTATCTCTCACATTTGTCACTCATACACCCAGGTATCTAGTCAAGTCACATGGATTCCTTGTAAGATGAAGAACATGGACGAAAGCCTAGTAATTTTATTAATAATGAATCCAACTTACAATGAAGTGTTGCAATTCTTATAGGAATTGTACAACTTGAATACAAACACAGAAATATGTTGCACAGGTGTAACAATAAACTTATTTACATAAGCTTCCAAAAGTATATTCGGGAAGCAAGTATAACAAACATGTAGTTGCAACAATAATGCAACAAATAAACAATACGAGAATAATATGGTTATTAAAACATAACCATATAACAAATAATGTCATGTACCTAATTAATAATGCAAAATTATTATTTATCCTAACATTCCCCCCCTTAATTTTGCATTGCCTCAAGGGATGAAGAGAGGAATTCTCTAAACAACTCAAACTTGTCACATGCAAGTGAATTGGTAAAGATATATGCTCTTTGTTCAGGTAGTTAGACAAAATTGAAGCTGTATATTGTGTTTCAAGACATGCTCGTGTATGAAATATACATGTACCTCAATGTGCTTTGTTCTTTCATGAAAAACTAGATTGCGAAACAAGTTTGAGAACACCTTCATTGTCTACATACAAGGTGGTCGGTTTGTCCTGTGGTATTCCAAGTCCTTCAAGTATGCGACGTAGCCATATCACTTCACAAGCTTCACTGCCCTAGAATGATACTCAAATTTTGTAGAAGAGCGAGAAACAAAGTGTTGTTTCTTGCTTCCCCATGATATTGGTCCAAATCCCATAAAGAACACAAACCCTGAAGTGGATTTTTTGTCATCAATGTTTCCTGCATGATCTGAATCCGAATATCCTGACAAGAAGAAGTTGTCATTCTTCTTGTATTCTAGACCAAGATCCACTTGTTCCCTTGAGATATATCAAGATCCACCTTGTTGCCTTCCAATGACAAACTTTGGGTTCCTACATGAACTTGAAAGATAGCTCACTACAAAGTTGATATCTGGTCTAGTGTATGTAAGGTAAATAAGACTTCCAATCAACTATTGATAGAGAGTGGAATTTATTGTAGGAGATGGATCTGAACAAGATAACTACAATCTATTCTCCATAGGTGTAGCAATAGGTGTGTAATCCATCATCTTGAATTTCAAGCATTGTCTTGGTATATTTCAATTGAGAAACAAATATGTGATTCTTCTTTTGCCATACTACCAATCCAAGACAATAATGCATCAGCGAGATCTGTCATGTCGAATGATCGGTTAAGATCTTTCTTCATTGCATTGATCATCCTCACTGAACTACTAGTGATGACTAGATCGTCAACATAGAAAAAAATCACAATCTCCTCGCTTGCTTTTTGAGGTAGAGATTGGGATCATATGGATTTCTAACAAATCCATGTTATACGAGATGCTCATCAATTTTGATGTACCAAGCTCTGGGGTGCCTATTTAAATCCATACAGAGATCTCCTGAGTCCGCATACCTTTTCTTCTTGACTAGGTACAATATATTCCTCATGTTGAGTCATATAGAATTCTTCTTGTAAATCTCCATTCAAGAAGGCACTTTTTACATCCATCTGATGGACTTTCCAACCAAACTGTGTAGCTAGAGAAAATATCATCATGATCATTTTGATCTTAGTTGTGGGAGAAAATGTCTCCTTGTAGTCAATGCCTTCTTTTTGTGCATACCCCTTTGCTACTAGTCTTGCTTTATACTTGTCTATGGTCCATTTGCTTTGTACTTTATTTTGAATATCCATCTGCATCCAATGGGTTTCTTCCCTAGTGGAAGATTGACAAGCTACCAAGTGTTATTTTCATCACTAATTGATACTCAACATCCATGGCATCTTTCCAAGCTTTTGACTGTATGGCTTCATGGACTATAGAGGGCTCATCAAATTTAATAACTCTACTCATCAAAGAAATGTTTACTTATTCTCTTGTTTTTCTACGAGTCCATGGTCCAGTGGTGGATGTATTTGGTGGAGCATCCATTCTTGCATCTCGTAGCATGATAGTATACCACTTTGGCATATGTTGAACTAATCCCATGGGTTGTGGTTCTATCTGATCATCACCATCATCCCCATCATCACTTTCATCATCTGTGGGAACATCAACTTCTGTTTTTACAAGTGGTGAAAAATATACATCAGGTGAGTTTTTAGGAGGAGTCTCTTCTTCCTTCTTCTAAAAAAATCAACATCTCTACTGGTATATACTTTCTGGTCTTAGGATCCATCAATATGTACCCAAGAATTTCTTCACTGTACCCAATGAATTTTAGTTTTTGTGATTTCATATCCAATTTCTTTCTTTTCTTCTTGGGTATATGCATACTTGCTTTAAATCCAAATACTCTAAGGTGTGCAATAGATGGATTTATTTTTACTATGCTTTTTGTGGCACTACTCCATTAAGAGAAACTATGAGCACTTTGTTTAAAAAATCCAATGATGTCTTTGTTGCTTCTTCCTAAAATGTCCTTACTAGTCCGAGATCATCGATCATGCATCACACCATTTTAATGATAGTATGATTTCTTCTCTCAACAACACCATTCTCTTGCGGTGTGTGTGGAGGAGGCATTTGTCAATGAATCTTGTGAGTTTGTAGGTAGTCTTTGAACTCATCATTAGTGAATTCACCCCTAAATCTGAGTGAGATTTCGATGTGACGACCGTTTCGTTCTCATTAGCCACTTTTAACTTCTTGAAGTTTTTAAAAGCTTCACTTTTCTTGTGAAGACAAAAAATCCACATTTTATCGAATAGTCATCAACACAAAGCATGAAGTATTGAAATCTAGAATAACTCGGTTGCATTAGACCGCAAAGATCAATATGAACCAGATCAAGCTTACCATGAGCTCAATAAGTACTCTTCTAGAATGAAGCTCTATGTTGTTTGCTTGCTAGGCAGTGAGGACACTTGTTTGTATCCTTTTGGAGAGATGGTAATCCTTTTACCATATTGTGTCGGTGAAGTGTTTCAAGATACTTGAAACTAATATGACCAAGTCTCTGATGCCACAACTGTTCAGAGGTAGAGTTCTTAGCCACAAGTGCATGATCATTTCCATGGATAAAATCAAGCTGGAATATGCGTCCCACATTGGAGGCTTTTGTAACTATTTTCGAGCCTCATGATTTGTCTCAATTAAACACATTTTCTTTCCGAAATGACTATTAAAGTAAATTTTCAAGTTATGATCTAGAAGTTGACTGACTGAAAATAGATTCTTTGTCAACCCAGGGACATATAGTACATCTGATAATCTACAGTTGCATGAACCAAGGGGTAGAGAAATGTTCCCAATCCCTGAACTGTGTATGAAGAATCATCACCTAACGAAACATGGTTTTTCAAAGGCATGTCCCTCATTGAAGTAAACCAATATCTATGGCCGATCATGTGTTGAGTGGCTCCTGAATCAACATACCAGACATCACTAGATGATGTGGAGGGTTCACTTGATCGAGCAGTGTACAAGTAGTCTTCAGTATCTGAATGTTCTTCTTGCTCAACAATATTTCCTTGCTTTGATAGGGTTTTCTTTTCCAGTTCCCCTTTTTCTACCCTTGATTGTAGTTAGAGTGTCCCTTGTGATATTGTTGGTGTTGAGGTCTAGAATTACTTGATGAACCTTTCTTGTATGTATTATACCAACAATATTTCAACTCATGTCCTCTTTTGCAGATAGGACATTTCTTCTTTTGTTGTTTATCCCTTGCTTTGATGTTGATTTTGGGAATTTTGATAGGAATTAGGTTTTCCTTTTCCTTTTCCTTTCCATTTCTGATGAGAAGAAATTTCTTGCTCCTCTTCATCATCTTTATTGTACATGGCTTCCTCTTGTTGTAGTAGGTTTACCAACTTGTCAAAACTAACTATCGTATTTGACAAGTTTAGTGTTGTCACAAAAATGTGGTATGAAGGAGGGAGGGCTCTCAAAACAATGGGAATGAGAGCTTCATTAGTGATGCTTCTCCCAGGGCTAGAAGTGAAGCCCTCAACTCTACAACTCTTCATAGGAAAGCTTCTATTTTTTCATTTTGTTTAAACTTTAGTGTGTGTAACTGACTCTACAAATTTAGTATGACATTCTTGTTTTTGGCCTCGTATATTGTGCTCAACTTATCCCACGCTTCTTTGGCTATTTTTACATCTCGAATGTGGGGTTGCACGTCGTCAAACACTCCAAACAAGATGATTAGCTTGGACTTATGATCGGATCTATCAAATTGTTTCTATTGTGTTGTATCAGTTGTTGATCTGGTTACGGTACCATTCACAACAATCCAAATCTCTTCAAACTCAAGTTATGTCTTGATTTTTGTCTTCCATGCTACATAGTTATTTCCTCTGAGTAGTTGTGAATCTGGAAGAAAGAATTGGGGGTATTGGTGCCCATTTTTTCATAATCAAATGACAAAGGGTAAGGATCTTATCACTCCAGGTATACGGTCTCCCAATCTATATACTGTCATTTTGATATATCAAACCTTTCTATATACGCGCCCTTCCGATATACCCATCGGTATGTGGAAGAAGCTTTCCCTTTCTATATACTTGGCGATATGTGAAAGAGGCGTTAATGTACGTGAAATAATTTGATATGTGGTACCAAGATAGTATTGAAAGGGGTCATGTGATTATTGACATTGACTCAAAGAAATATCCTCATACGCGCACGTAACTTTGCTATATACTTGGATAATTTCTCACTCCGTATTTAAGTCAAGAAATCATTCACAGATGGATGGGAGGGATCAAAGTGTGTGCATTGTGTCCTTATTACTCCTCGTTAATTTAAAGGGTCGATGCCTGACAACGTTATTTACTGACTATATTAGGCATTAAGTGCGGTAGTAGTTGTGACACTTTACTTTAAGCGCTTCCCGGAGGCATTGTTTATACCGAAACCACGTTGTGAGTGAGATCAAAGATCTCGTGAGTGATAAAAAACCAAATTTTTATTCTTTTTGAGTACAAAGATCTACTAGTTTTACAATAGTTACAATAGTTTTAGTTGACTATGACAACCTGTAAATTAGTACAATACACTGAAATATGCAATTACATTCAAAATTCTAAAAAAATTGAATGACAAGAAAAAAAACTTTTATTTTTCGAGGCCTGGTGGCCTTTGGAGCTCAATCTCTCTCGAGTAAAAGACCATAAACAAATGGCTCAAAATGAAGTTTTTAATCACCCCTCCTTTTGAAAAAGTTTCCCGAAATAAAAAATAAGCCAATTAGGAGAATTTTTTTAGCCCTAATTAGGGTTTTTCTTGCTAATTTTAATAGGGGTTTAAGTGTAATTAAGCCGGTTAGCTATGGTTTTTGCCACTAAACTTACCACTAAAATTGGCAAGTCCACCAAATTTAAATATTTTTCAAAAGGAATGGTGTGAGTGGGGCTCGAACCATGCACCTAGCCTCCCCAAGGCTTTTCTTCTAACCACGATAGCACACAATGTGTTTAGCCTAAGAAATGAAGCAATATGTATTTGAATTAAAAATACAAGACTAACCTTTGAAAGGCATCCATGTAGATAACTAGGATGACCTCATGGCGATCATGATGGTTTAGGTTTTCCACTTTCTTTGTAATGAAATCCACCAATTTGATCGATGTGTTGACCTCCACCGATTTTGATTGATATTGCTTTGGTTGTTTTCTTCAACATTTTGTTTCAACGTCGCCATTTTGTTTCTAACACGAGCTTCAAGCAAGAGATCCCTATATAAATGTAACATAATTATAAGGTTTATTTATCTACATAATATCAAAGGGATGTATTTTGGGCTTATTACTTTGTATACACTACATAATAAAGGGAAGTTTCTAAATTCCATCCCACACATTTGCATTGTATCTAGCTACCACTCACTATCTTGGTGTCATTGGCACGAGGGAAAACCTATGAGCACTATTACACACACAAGCACATAGAACTAAATGGATTCTGAGATGTAGTGGAATGCTTAGTCATAAGTTCACTTTGTTGACAGCTGAGGATAGTCTGACTCCCCATTTTACATCTTTCTTTTTTAGGATTTGATGTAGTTTGGGGTTTTGCAGAGATTATTTGTGTTGCATATTTATAGGTAACTGTGGTGATACAAGTGTGACATACAATTGAACATCAACAAAAAAGTGTGACACCCTAGCGACACTGAAGAAATTAGGTTTTGAGCTTTTCTGCGAGGCTCCAATGCCTCAAAGAGGTCTCTATCACCCCATACACCCTCGCCCCTACCCAAGAACCCATGTCTCGACCATTTTGCAAGTTATATAATCTTGATCAAGTATTTCTAGTTTTCTACCCAACATTTTCATTAGTTCTTCTAGTTCAAGTGTACTTCGGGATAAGCAAAATCAAGATAAGTGCCCTACCTCTCTCATTTGCTTTCATAGTTACATCTATAAAATTGCTTAGCATTTGTATCTTATTATATATCATTATAGCAATTTCTGAAATTAGATTTTAATAAAATATTCATATTTTATTAAATCTTAGTGAACCCGTTCTTAGAACTCCTTTCCCTAGGATCCAAAACCCTAATGGATAAAAGTAGATCTTCCTCTCCTACAAAGTTATGCATCATGTGAGTGTTAATCCTATCCTTGATGATGTTGTTGAGGCTGAACTTAAGACTCTTTATCACAATCCTCAACTTGATGTTGACATTCAAAGATAGCTTATGGCTAATGAAAGTGTTATTCCTACTTCTTTTAATAACTCTAGTTGTGTCATCATTTCATCTCCTATTAACTTCACTCCATGTTTTTTTTCTCTTCCACTCACACTCATTCTACTTCACCTCCTTTTATTTTTTTCTAAAACTCTTGATGATGTTATTATTGATTATATGTTTGGTCTTGATTTTGATACTATAGAAAAAAAATCATGATGAAAATGTACATGCGCATGATGCTATTTCTCATACTAGTCAGGATGAATGTAAATTATATCTCATGCTTCTCCTATTTCTGAACATGCTTCTAATGATTGTAAAGATATATCTCATGATAGTTCTTCTCCTACTTCACTATATGTTGATGACATGCTTGATGAATTACTTGCATGTGAAACTTTGTGATACTGATGATATTTTTGAGCATGAACATGTTAGTAACGATTCTACTTCTCTTAATATTGTTGAATGTGAATTTTCCACTCCACTTTCATCTACTTCTGAGGTTACTTCTAATGGCATTCATGATAATTCTTCCATTCCTACTAGCTCACCTCTTATGGTTTCTTTTGATTCTACTACTAGTATTTTTTACTAATATTCCATGTTCTTCTCCATTTCTTTCCTCTTCTTCATCTCTTGATGGTGTTCATGTTTCCTCTCCTCCTAGTATACCACCTCCATTTCTTCTACATCTACATCTAGTGTGCCCATAACATCTTCATCTTCCACTTTTTCTTCTCACATTCCTCTGATCACTCATAATGGCAAGCTTCAACCTCTCAATGTGCCTCTTACATCTTCTATAATTCCTCCACATGATATTTTATCACTCATGCATGTTGTTGGTCAATTCAATCTCAAGTTCAATCTCTCACTCTTGAAATCAAATCCTACTATGTTTCTATCGATAATAATTCTCTTCATGGCAATCCTATTCCAAAGAAAATTCACAATTCAACATTTCCTAAGGATTTCATCATGCCTACATTTTCATGCTTTGATGGCACTAGAAATCCATTTCTACATCTTAAGCATTATCATCTAGCTATGACTTCTTATTTGAATGATTGATTATTTCTAAAATCCTTTTGTCATAGTCTAGTTGATGAAGCTCTTCAATGGTACACTCATTTTCCTTTTGGATCTATTAGTACATATTGTGAAATGGAAGATGCTTTTATTAGATGATTTATGCTAAACAATGGTCCTAGAGTCACACATGATTGTTTACCTAGCTTGCATCAAGGAAAGACAGAACCTATTGAAGACTACATTTTACGCTTCAATGATTGCATGTATCAGCTAGTATTTCATGCCCATTGATCTAGAGAAGTAATTTATATTTTTTGTGGCTTGATTCCTACTTTAAAAGAACACTTACAATATGATACATGTGAATCATTTACACTCTTATGTTATAAGGTCATCGATCTAGAACATGATTTAATTACTACACATGTTATAGATCCTCCTTCTACTTCTTTTTGTTGTTACATCTTCTACTTCTTCACCTCTTCCATCTATTTAGGTTCTCTAATGGTCTCCATCTCCTCCACCTCGCAAGCATGTTCCATCTCCTCCATCACATAAGCATCCTCCATCCCCACCACCACATCTCTCTCCACCTAAGTCTTCATCATCTCCTACTTAGGAGCCATTACATTTCTCATTCTGCTAAGCCTCATGATGTGTTACATGCTTTTCTTGATAAGTTCTTAATTCACTTTTCTTCTAATCAACATCATCCTCCACATCACTTGCATCACCAACATGATCATCCTTATTGCAATTATCATCACATCAATGGCCATCGTGACAATGACTGTTGCGCCCTTCATGAAAAATTGCAACAATTAGAAGACAAGGGTGTCATTGCCTTTAGCTCTCGCTCTTGTGAGTGGTCTATTTCTATGATTCATGCAAGCGTGCTACTACTCCAATTCACTTATCTCCTCCTTCCTACTTCTAAGGTCATTATTCATCCACCACCTAAAGTCATTATTCATGCATGGCCTCTGCCTCACTCATCCACCGCTACATCATCTCATCCACCACATAGTGCTCTACTTCACATTGGATTCCTAAGTCATCGGCATCTATTCTTCCCACTACTACATCTCCCATCATTATATATCTGGTACCATCTCATCTGACATTCAATTTGGCTCATACACTCATGTTGCTACCACTTCACATGTTTCCACCACTCCACACAACTCTGCATCTTTGGTAGGTGAATTTTCTCACCTTACTACCTATGATGCACTCATGTGTTCTTAAGGTTCTTACATGAATGTTGAGGGATATGTTACAATAAGAACCTCACTCCATCTTTGCATTATACTTCATTGATCTATCTATCTAGCGTACATTATCAAACCATTTCCTGATGATGCACTCTTGTTCTCTGGTTCATTCTTGATTGTTGAGGGTCTTATATAAATGAACCTCATCTTCTTACACATACATTGGGGGCATCACTCTTCTTCCCCCTCTTTCATCATGCTTACGTGTGATTCCATACATTCTTACTATCATTTCAATCACATTGCTCTTTCACATTATTCATCTCATACATACATCTATTACCATTTATCACATCTCTATTAATACATACAATTCAATTTTCATTACTTATCTATCTATGTCCTAATCAACATCATCATCCATCTATCAATATAATCATCTACAATGCAATCACAAAACCACATACCACAAGAAATCATCACATCACATATCACAAACAATCAACACAACACAATAATACCAATCATCCATCATATATCATCAAAAATCATAGTTATAAAAATAATACAATCGCTAGGGGGAATCCCCCATACATCAATACATCAATACATGTCATACATCATCATCATCATTATATACAAATACAGGAGCTCTAGAACTAGATGCTTCACCATTCAATCTACACTAGATGCTTCACCATTGATCTCTCCATCTATCTACGTAATAATGCCAACTCAGATGACCAAATGCTCTGTAAAACGTAGTAGCTCCACATACTTCATGAAAACATCATGCGCTAGGGATCATCCACCTACCTCCCTATCTTCCTGAGTCTCTACCTATGCCTCATCATGCTCACTCAACAAAACAAAGTATATGTCATTTTTATCTCCACTTGCCTTGAACAAGTGGGCATGCTCACTCATAATGACATTTACTCGCTCCAACATCCCACCTCCCATATTCAAATTAGTAGGCACATTCCGCGTCAATGTGTGGATCGATGTATCAATGATCAATGACCAATAAATCCCCTACAAACATATAACATTAGTTACTACACTTGAAATCCAAAATCAAACATCTAAGTAACAAAACACAACTATCAAATAATACACGCTCTTATCTATCATATTACTATGTCATTTCCATTAGGGGCAGGTGTGTGTCCCTCCACAACTCCAACTAGCGGTGCTCCTACCGCATCCACAATAAAATGGAAACAATAACACCCATTAGTGTGTTGCCCACCATACACTATATGCCTCGATATCATCTGCATCATCTACTTGTGTTGGCTATATGGTCACATCCACCTCATCTACACTAGGGGAACTAGCTGTGCTCCTATAGGTCCCGGTCTTGCTCTAGGCCTCCTCGGAACTCTAGTGGCTTACACCATATATATGACTCTGGGGAACATCTGAGAAATACCAATACCAAATGATATATACATGAAATAGCTTGGTCACTAAAAATATCCTCAACCACATAGTATGAAATTGGTCCTCTACTCCATCCATAATCCTCCATACATCATATGCTCATATAATTGTCCCCCCTAGCCCCATACGATCCAACATATATCTATAGGTAGTAGTATTGAGTCTCCTCCTATGTATACATGTCCACCTCGTTGTGAAAATCTCGGGCCTCACCCAATTATCTCGCATTTCCATTGAGTGGCCTCAGTATCGTAATGTGCTCATAGGCCCACACATGTAACCATGTGGTGGCTTTGATTCCACCTCCGTGGTCCTCCTATGTGAACATGTATAGGTCCTGTATAAATGCACCAATACACATCGCACCCATGCATATCTAGTCCCATCCTCCTCTATACATTGAAATATATCATGCATCTTATACAAGATGCCTACACCACCACCCTCCACTACCACTAATGAAGCAATAACAACTACTGATGAATTTCCACATCATGAACACTTGATCTCAGTATGGCATCTAAGCTATATGGGTCTTTTTCTGTACCCATGTCCTGTAAAGTATCACCTAACATCCCTCATATGCCTCTGAGTATCCTCTACTGCCATCACTTGGAATCTCTCACCCACAAATAGTAGTCGTAATATGTGATATACATCCTCCGAGTCACAATCATCTCCCTAGTAGGTAACCAAAAAGTACAAGTGTTTGCACACCACCTCTCGCATAATGCAGATGATCATAGGCATATTATGGGGTACATCCCCAATCTCGCTATATGCCACAAGCTGACATAGTCTAGTATATCCCACTCTATGTTAGATAATCCCAATCCCAACAACGTACTCAAGTGTTGACCTCCACGAAACTCCTCGAATGGATATCTCTCTACACAACACAAAAACATCGGTAAAAAAACACAACATTAACACTTCATATGCACATAAAAATGACTTTCATCATACCAAAATGCATTAAATTTCACATTTATCACATTCTGGGGTCAAAACAACCCCTCGGATGCAAGTGCTCGGGAGTATGATGCGGGCACTGAAGTCAGTCACTAATGCCTAGATCTAGGTGCTTGTCATCCCAAAGTTTGTTAGCGCCTTGACCACTCTTTCCCAGTCAAAAATGCCTAGAAATTCAAAACTCAAATTTTGTAAAAATCACAAAAATGAACTCATTTTAACAATTTTTTTGAAAATCACCACACTTACTAACTCATCTTCCGTCTGCTTTGCCACGGTTGCCTCACCATCTCAAATCTACTCAATCTTGTTGCTCTAATTTAGGCATCCTCACAAGCTCAGAGCTCAAAATCACAATCAATCAAGGTTCAAATGAAGTCACTATTCACTTTTCACCATTACCTTTTCTAATTTTTATAGTCATTATTAATGCTCATTTTCCAACTAATACATGCTACACAATTTTGCTCATATTTGAGCTTCGCTACTCCATTTTCTTCCTTCTCTATTCCATTTGGTTTAGAATTACGCTTGTCATATTGTCCACATTTCATTGTATTATATTCTACTTTGGTAAATTCTCAACTCAATATACACACAACTTTGTGACATCTACTACAATTCATTTTACTCACTATTACATCATTACACATCTACTTTCAGCTCAATGATTCATTCTTTTTACCACTCTCTCCCTTTCACCGAAAGGGGGCATACAATCAGATCATCATATGATCCCTCTTAGGCTAATATATGATCATTATACATTTCTAATACATCATTATCAAAAAAATTCTCATACAACATGCAACATTTTCTATCACCATCTATCGACTCCCCTAATGACCTAATATGGGGGCAACAAGTGAAAAAAATCTCTCCATGAGTAATATATCATATACATTCAATCTCAACATAATTTTCTACTACTCAATCAAATCAATCAATCAATACAACATAATGCATTTTACTATCTCTCCCAGATGACCTAACTTGGGAGTTGCATCACTTCATATTTTTCCCAAATGACCTAACATGGGAAGTCACTTTATATTCTCTATCACTTCCAGATGACCTAACATGGAAGCCATCACATATACACATCACACCCATGGAGTGGGGGAAATGAGATGTCATTTCCTTTCCTATACTTCTCTTATATGGGTTATTCACGTTGGATCGAAATGAACAAAAAAATTATTCTTTTTCCGTCTGCAACGCATTTGGACCTTTTAGGATGTAATCATAGTTAGAGGTAAAACTATAACTCTCTTCTCTAACACTCTTCCTCTGGTGGCAGGACGCCCAAATCCTTCAGTTTTTCACACATAAAAATTGGGTTGGGAATTAATCACTCCTACCCCGTCAAATCTCCATCAACGACAATTCAAAATCTCCAAATCACTCGAAAATCAAATCATCAATCTCTCCAAGTTATCCTTACAATGGTTAGCTCCATCTCTATTTATGCCACATGGATCAACACGTCGATCCATAATTCACCACGCTATATGTTCTCATATTCTATGTATACTTCTACAACAGGGCTTCTCCAGACTTCTCACATGTATGTTCCTTACTTCCTTTACACTACTTGAATTTCATTCAAATAACATAAAGGGGGAATGTAGACACAAAATCACGCACATACTACTATTTACTATACCGCTAAGTATGTTGTTTTATGTATAGATCTTGAGTAAGAAAATTATTCACTGGTGACACACTTCTAGTCCATCTATTTGCTTTGATTGTTTCTATTGTTTTTATCTCTCACATTTGTCACTCATACACCCAATTCTGGTCAGTCACAGGGATCCTGTGGGTTAGTCTTCTCACATTTTTCGTCAGTTGTCTTAGGACACTAGCATCCAGGCTCTGACACTAAAGTGCCCAAACGTTGTTGCCCTCTTTGTTTTTGTTCACATTTTTACATTTGTGGTTGGCCTTTTTGGTTTTCTTACTCCTATCCCGAGGTCCTAGTCAGCATTTCATGTCACTAGTGTCAAAATTCAAGCAAGAGATCCCTATATAAACACAACATACATACCATTATAATGGCGGGAAATTTTATCAAGGGCTATTTATCTACATACTATCAAAGGGACTGTATTTTGGGCTTATTAATCTACATACATTGCATAGGAAAGGTAAGTTTCTGAATTCCATCCCACAAATTTTCATTCTATCTAGCCACCACCTATCTTGGCGTTGTCGGTGCGAGGAGGAAACCTATGAGAACTATTGCACACACAAAGCACATAGAACTACATGGAGTCTGAGATGTAGTGCATTGCTTGATCGTAAGTTCACTCTGTTGACAACCGAGGACAATTAGATTCCCCATTTTGCATCTTTATTTTTTTAGGATTTGATGTAGTTTGGGGGTTTTACAGGAGATTATTTGTGTTGTAGATTTATAGGTAACTCAGTGATCTAAGTGCGACATACATGCGATCATCAACAAAAAAGTGTGAAACCCTAGTGACACTCTTTGAAGAAATCGGGTTACTAGATTTTCTGCATACTCCAACATCCTAGAGAGGTCTCTGGCGCCCTCACCCCTACCTAGGTGCCCGTGTCCTAGACATTCTCAGTGATTTCTAGAATCTTGATCGAGTATTTACAATTCTCTACCCAACATTTTCATCACATCTTCCGGTTCATATACACTTTGGGATAAACAAAATCAAGATAAGTTCCCTACCTCTCTCATTTTCTTTCATAGTTACATCTATAAAAATTGCTTAACATTTATATCTTATTGTACAATCGTTGTATCGAATTTCTGAAATTAGATTTTAATAAAATATTCTAATTTTATTAAATCGATAAGACATCTCTTCATTAGGAACCCCAACCATAACTACATTTCCCATGCTAACAGAGCATACCAAACAATAGACTATTGTGATTATTTTTGGATTAATAAGGAAAAGCTATTTACCATTACATGGTAAGTAGATGGAGAATCCTGAAGAAAACTATATGAATTGATTGTTGTTGTTTGAGGTTTTAATGCATAAACAATCTTTATCTATTGACGACGAGAATGAAAAAGATGTGTTGGTTTATTAAATTACTATAAAAACTATGAAAATTTAAGGAAAAGATGTACGGTTTTAAAAAAATGGGGCAAAAAAAGAATTCGTGGGGTAGAAAAATATGTTTACAAGAGGATTTTGCAAGAAGAAGATTGAATAACAATGCACATATTTAGGATTCACACAATATGAATGTTTTCCATTTCTATCTCCCATCACAACAAAAGGGAAATGGAAGGAAGGGTTGCGCCTATTTCTTAGAGAAGCTATTACGTAACAAAATGAAACGTACATGCCATGCCACTCCTGCAGATAATACCTATAACAATATACATGTGTTATTTGTTAATAACTTAAAAAACTTCAGAAATAACAGGCAAATCTAAATCGTAAAATATAGTAAAATCCACTTATCGTTCTTTGCTGTGGATAATGGGCATTACAAAAGTAGTGCTTCTTCATAGTATATGTTTTTAAAAAATTAGAAAAATGTAACTTGTGCCACTCTCCTCCTTGTATTACTACTAAAGGCAAGGTATATATAACATTCATTGAATATCCGCGATGTATTGGCGAATGAGGGAGTTGCAAACACCCATACAAATCTCACCATTTGGAATTATCATGATGCCATCTCAGATAAGCTTGGAAAGATCTTGGAGCATGATAGAAATCCTAGCCGTACTGGTTAGTTGGATTTATTGCATGCATTATGTCTTTGTGAATAGATACATCGGCTGCAAACCGACACTTAAGCCCTATGCTGAAAAGTCAAAGGAACAGCTACCCTTCACATGCTTTCTGGGTCTTTAATAAGCCTGGTCCAGAGATGTTAGTTTGTAGTTTGATCACTGTTGTTAAGTGATTGTTGCTGTTAGTTTGTTGTTTTTTTGTTGTTTAGTTGTTGTTTTGTCACTGCAGCTTGGCTGCTTTCTGCTCTGTTTCGTTTTTGCGTTTTGGAGTTTGGCTCCATTTGATCTCCTCTCTGTATCCGGATTTTGATCCTTTCTCATTTTCTCTTGCCCTTTAAATTTGTTTGAGCTTTTATGTACAAGGGTATAGTCCCTTTCAAAAAACTAATTTACCAATAATTAAAAAAACATTCATTGAATATAATAATTTAAGGTTTTAACTAGCCATATTTTAGTATTTTCCTATGTTTTAGTAATTCCACATTAGAAAAAATGAAATATTTCTTGATAATATTATTTCCAAATATTTCATTTCTTATATCAAAAATCTATAAAATAAACAAACAAATAAATTGATACCATAACGATTAACTAAACTTATTTTATATTTAAAATAATACTTCTTATATAAAAATACTCGGCATTTAAAAAATATTCATATACATTTTTCACACTATGATAATAATTACTAGCAATTGCATGTGAGGTGTGCGGTGATAATGTCGAAAGCTCAAAATGGGAGCGGGAGAAGCAAACAAACATATATAACAAAGAAGAAATATATTAGCAGTGGAAAAAAATTACAAGATGAAGTTCCTAAAATAGGTTAAGAGGAAGACATAAGGGGGAGAAGAAGCATAGTACCTAGAGAGGAAATGACCTATGTGGATGAAGAGGGGAGTGATGAAGGAAGGGAATGAAGACAAGATTCCTCTTGTAAGAATGAATGCATGAGAGTTGTGGAGGACATTATGACATATTGGCTAAATGAAAAAGGAGGAGAAATACGAAGGGCCAATAATGAGGGGACTTTTGATATATTTGTGAATGTTAGGCCTTGTCTTTATGTGCCTCTAATGTCAATAATGGCTTGTTGCAGAGTAAGCCCTTGAGATTTGTGGATTGAAAATGCTTAAGCCATTTTAAGTGGTATTTGTCTTCGGTTTCCTCTGGAAATTGGTGGAATAGGAACATGGAAGGGGTTGTTTTCATCCCAATAAGGGCTTGTGTATCAATCAAATCTAACAACCACAAATAAAGGTAAATCGGGAAGAGCAAAGGAGATTTTGTAAACAATTTCAATGATAGTTCTAGTAGCACCATTTACAAGACTGTTTCAACCCACAAGTTTGCGAAAAGCATGAATTTCTAGTTAATGTAGAGAAGAAATTTGTGTTGTAATTGATCATCATCAGCCTCTCCATGGGAGTTTTAACATGCTTATTTTTTGAGAAATTGATTTGGAAACGGAGAGTTAAGGGACTTTAACATTTGAAGGTTGTGGTTGTCGACCAGGTCATTTTTAGCAAAAAGATGGGGGCATCTTTGAACTCAATGATTTCTTGTTTAGAAAGGTAAGAATATGTTCTTGACATAAGGAGTTCCCAATCCTAAATTAGATGAAGATAATTATGAATGTTGAGAAGAAAGTTCCAAAATAATGTCACATGTGCGGGAGTGGAACCCTATTTCCTGAAGATAGAATTTAAGGGGATGAAAATCGTGAAGTATTTTCATAGGATAGCATCGTACGAGTTGTTAACATATAGAGGAATATACATGACAGGTGGAATTTGACCAAGGTCCCCAACAAGGATGATATGTTTTTTTTTTTTGAATTTAGATGTTTTATAGTGAGGGAAAGCGTCACGAAGGCGCTATTTGATTTTAATCAACAAATTTGGATCGTTGAAACTCATTTCATCAATTAGAATATATTGGATATGTTTAAGGGAGTCTTGAAAAGATGACAAAGCTTGACCTTCAAATGGATTTATTTCTTTGATGGGAATACGCAGCTAACATGTATAGTAGAAGCGAAATGTTGAAATTTTTAACTCTTATTGGGGTGAGTAAAAGGAGAGGAGAAAGTCCTGGGTGAAATATAAATGCAAATGAAGACTTGAAAGTGTTAATTAGGTATGATTTTCAAGTACCTACGTGCCTTGAATAATAAGATTTAGTGGAGGAAGGATGGATTTGCATGCAAAGTGGCGAAGAACAGTATCGAAAGCCAATGTTCTTATGGAAATAAACCATAAGTAGGTGAGTTGATACTTCATTACATGGAAGATGAAACATGAATCACCTTACTATCCTCATTAAAATTTGGGCCAAGAGCTTGTAAATCAGGTAGAACATTATGGTCATTCCAATTTTCCAAGGTGTCAAATTCACAAAGTCCCATCATATGCGACCTATCAAACCTTATTCCATTTTCGAGATGGAAGCGAGACATCATTTTCCATTCATTTAGCTTATCGGGAGATTTTGTGTTTTTGGTGTCAAAGTCAAGTCCATTGTTGTAACTTTACATTGCACTTGCTTACAATTGGGAAATATGTTAAGGACGGTAAGTGTTCTTGAAAATATTCCAGGTGGAAATGGTTTCATGTGGGGTAGAATCAATATCTACATATATTTTGCAAAAATACTTGTACATCAAGAGTTTGGACCAACATAAAAATTTGAATGATGACGAATAGTGTGAAGGAATGCATTGTAATATGGGGAGGCACAAACAATTATGGGGCATGAGCGAATCTTTCACTTATCACTCGTTCAATATTTTTGTAACTCCATCTTGGGAAACTTAAATTGGGGAAAGTGAATCCATATCTAAGGATGGACCACAGTATGCATCCAAAAGAAGGGATGTCTTTGGATCCTCTCATTTGGTTTCAACCAATCTCTACAAAACTTTTCTTGCCAACATTCGGTGTTATAAAAACATGACTACACATTACAAGAGGTAATCTCATGAGCATGTGGCATGTTTCCTATGTACTAATTTCATGTTCAACAACATTCTCTGCTAGCATTTTTCTAATGGTGATATGTGTGGAGAAATTAGTGTCTGAGTCTCTTGATATTCTTTAAAGCATTTGGTGGTATGTTTATGATCTTTGTTCCATTTTAGAAGCATACTTTGCAATGTACTTTATGACTGCATGTTGAGATAGCACAGGCTGATAATCGATGTTGGCTCTCCATATAGATAACATTGTTGGATTGTGTGTCTTCAATCTATCATAATTCCTTAAAGGGAGGTACTTAACTGAACCATTCTCATAAATGAACATCGAAGAAGTGGATCTAGTATCCCAGGTACATCATACCGAAATTGGAGGCGGTTATGCTTTTGCGAAGACAAGTATGTTCAGAACACTTTGTGTGACATTGAACATGATTAATTAACTCCTCAAAGCCTTGTAGTGGATAGGAAACTAGTACATGTAATGACGGTAACAAGAAGGGGTCATCTTGGATTGACCTGTGAACAAATTCTTTCCGACTAGAGGCAGGATGTGGATTCCATGCAGATACGTACATATCAAAGTATTTCTGACTTTATTTATAGGTTCAATATTTACCCGATTAATAGCATCGACATCGAGAGCATCCTTAAGCCAAAGAAAACCATGGACATGTGTTGAACCTCTATGTTGTCATTCATACCTATGAAAAAGAAAGGTTAAAAGAAGTATATTGAAGTAAACAATAGTATGTTACATGTACCAATAGTCTCTGGCACCAAGGTGCTTCTGCAACACTTCTTCATGAAATATAGTGAATCTTTGATGCAAGTAAGCAGCAACACGATGAGGATGGGAAACAATGTTGAGGGTCTGAAGCATTGTGTGCCCCGAGCCTCATCAGGGGGAGTACCAAACATGATATTATGAAGGTCTGCCATTTTTTTTTCCGCACTTAAAGTGAAGAAGAGTGTAGGTGCCCCCAATTGTTCAACCATGTCTGAGATCTCGCCTCTACTCTTGGACCAAAATGTTTGTGTCCCTCGGAGGTTAGTCCCAAACCTCATCAAAATTTCAAGAATACAATCGTTGGGGAATTTTTAGAGCTATTGCCTAAGTTTCCCTATAGTTGGGGGATCTCATGTTCAATTTTTTTATTCATGAATATTGCAATAGTAGATTGGCTCTTGTGTCACATAATAAGGTTAAGCAAGTAGTAACAAAACCTTGGGTGGGAACCAAAGCGATCATCATGGTAGTGCATCAAATGGAGGGCATATTCATGCATATGAACTTCTTTCATCCGTGGTTTTTTAAACATTACTTTACCTGTCAAAAATAATTTGGAAAATCCATTGAGAAAATACCCTCTGTGGTGTATTCATTAATTGGTGAAAGGCCAACTTCAGGCTAAGGCAAGGTGAAGGGTTTTTCATGGTCATTTGAAAGAAAGTATTGCTTAATCATTTCCTCTTTAGTTCCAATGTTTTGAATGGAAGGAACAAAGGAGGATGTTTCTAGAGGTTTGTCACCGAAGGTGGAAGGAGGGTCATCACCATTGCATGATTCATAGAATTCTGAAACCGGAAGGTCCATTGGAATAGTGTTCAGAGAGGAGGATATATTTTTGGCTTAGATGTAGAGAGGAAACTACTTCATTGTCGATAAGAACATCCTTGTAGTAGGGGTCATGGATAATTTTATATTGAAGGGATTCCCAAACATAGTACCTACTTACATAGAAGTCATACTTTGTTGCATTCCAATATTTTGTACCAACAAGAGGTCGAAATCTCTAAGGTGATGGGGAAGGTATTTGGAAATGGAAGAAATGTTTTGTGGGAAAATTATAGTGTGATTGAAATATTTTTACCATCCACCACACATTTGGGTGACTCGCATAACAATATTAATTCAAGCGATCAACATTTCTTCAACTTGAGTTAAATATTTGAGAACAGAAGGTTGAAGGCTAGGGTCCATATTGTTCTAGGAGGAAAATCGTTGCCCACGTCTTTTTACTTGCATCTAATGTAAGTGTACTTTCCTTCATGTAAGGTAGTATTTATTCTGGGAATTTTTCCAAACAAATTGATCAAGGGTGGATGTTCGACAAAAGATAAAGTCTGTAGTGGAATCGACGCCTGGGTTCCGATCCAAGAGGGGAATGCAAGAAAAGTGGGGTGTTGAGGAAGAGGGGTAGAAGTCTCTCACACAAATTTTGAGGCTCTGGAAGGAACAAGATAATGAGTTTTGGGGAAAGTGGGAAGGGAAAGGTTGTGCAAGTGAAGGAGAAGGATGCATAGTCGGGAGTCGGTAAGGAAGGAGGTTAATATGGTTGAGGCAAACAATTGCTAAGGCCAATGTTGTGAGGCAAAGTAGATGAAGGGTAGATGGTGAAGAGAATGGACAAAGGTAGGTGTGTGAGGCATGATGAAGATCATGTTCTAAACAAGTAGCTTGCATACTACCATAAACCAAACAAGAATCATCTAGTGTGTAAGGGAAATGAGTTTGGAGGCGATGAAGCTTTGGGGTGTAGGGTAGCATCTCTTGACATTTTTTTGTGGCCAAAATATCATTCGCACTGGGTAGCATTGATTTCATTTCTTTGTAATGTATAAACCTCTCTTCTTCATTTTCATTGCTAAGGGGTAAACATTGCAAAGAAGGCAACATCTGTACAAACCAACAAAGGAAAGGTGGTGTAAGAAAAGATTCAAAAATAAATTAAATAAGTATGCAACATAGTGGAAATAAATATGAATAAACTCTCTTAAACTATCTTCCATGCTAATTATTTTTCTTTTTTATAGCTAAATGTTGTAAATCGAAAGGAAAAGAACCTCTTGTTTTAAATTGTATTTTGAAGGAAAAACATGAACAAATACAAGGGAATGTATATAGTGATGGAAAATAAATACGTAAACATATGTCGACACATTTTTTTTTCCAAAAGTACTTATGAAGTAACAAAACGAAAAGAAGAACAAGTTGCATATGATGCATAAGCAAACCATCAAAAATTCAATAAAGCATTCCATCATGTTAACATAGTTGCATTGGATGATTCTAATTTTTAAATAACAAAAAATGTCTTTCAGTGATATTAGAAAAAGTTGTGGATGTGCATTTGAACCTATATTAACAACCACTATATGAAAAATAGAGAGAAAGGTGTAGGCCTTTCCAATATTTTGACAAAATCATATTTCATGCGTATTATAGTGATCCGTAGACTTCTACTTTGGAACTCTACAAAATCACATAATTATGTTGTTATACTTTCAACTTTGGAAAATGACAGATTGATTGAAGATTAGAGCTTTAGTGATTGATTATCTAGTGTTATAGAAAGGAAATTGCAGAGAATAGGAAAGAATTCAAACTCCAAACACCAACAATTTTTATCTTGGAAACCCCTAATGGAGGAAAACCAGTCGGGAAGTGAAAAACACTCTTTATTCCCACTTTTATTGGTCAACTATAGACAATTACAGATTACTGATAAGTATTAAATGGAGACAACAATGTAAACATCTCCCTTCATATGCTTGCTTGCTCTGTTTCTACACCTTGCTCCTACAATTCCACTCCAACACTGAAGATCTTGCTCACTTGCTCTCATTAAACCTTTTCTCTTTGATCTCTTTGGATCTCCAAATGCCCAATTATCTTTCTCCTCCTTGTATTTATAGCCTTCTCCCATGTCTTCTTGTGCACTGAAGAATGGGAAAGGTCATGGAGGGAAGAGACACAATCGGGCGCTTCAAATTCACATCCATTCGTGCTCCATTCTTATTTTTGTTAAAAGTGTCGAGGACCTCTACCCTAAGTAGACCAATGGTTTCGAGACCACCGCCATGGCTAGGCAGTGGTACTACAACAACCACTTTTCACAGAGCGGAGGTTCTATCTAGAACCTCCATTTACCTCATTTTTCTTCATTTTCTTCAATTCTCCTTCTTGGTGCTGGAGGAAATTGATGAAGTCGTGTGTTTTTCTAGATCCACCTCCCCTATTTAGGAGGATTTTGGTACCACAAAATCTTAGTGGGGGAGGGGTATAGGAATCAATTCCCTCTCTTACTCCTTCGAGTACCACTGGGTCTACCTTGGTGTCTTCTCTCGTCCAACATACCAAGACTCTTGTGGATCTCTGATTTGCTGATCCAGTGATACATCCTCCTCCATGTTACCTCGAGTAAAATCCTCTTTGGAAGGCAACTTCTATATCTTTCCTTCTTTTTCATGCATAGATGGATTTAGTAGGTGCGAGCTCTTGCAACTTGTTATCGTGTGCATCTACATGAAGTGTGGCCTGAAGGTTTCTCTTCCAACTTGCTCAAGTATGGCGAAGGTCTCATATTGTAGTGTTTTAGTCCTTCTTTCTTGTCTTTGTCTTCGAGATGGATTGGCCAAATCCTCTCCATATACGTTGCTACTATAGTCACCATTCTTCCTTGTATCTCTTCTCCTTGTTGCCTCATGGTCAAGTCTAGTGAATCAATAGGTAGATATGGTGACTACATTGCAGAAGTTTGTATTGCTCCTTGAATGAGTAGTTCCTGTGGTGGGTTCTTTTGCAAAAACTGACAAGTTTTATCCAAATTCTCCATCCTTTTGTCAGAAATATCTATGCTCTCATGTCCATTTTTATTTTCTTCCAATGAAAGTAAACAAAACTAATGATTTTCTGAATAAGTCTCGGTGCTTGGTTAACACTTACCATAGCCTTCTTTGATTTTCTCTGGTGTTCTCGGATGTTGAAACTGACTCCGTCCTTGACCCATCTATATCGGTTCTCCATCCTTATCAACACAACATCCCCTGGAATACAAGTAAGAACTATCGAATACAATGTCAAATGCATCAAGTGGAATGATATCAACCTCTAATACATCTATGTATTGGGAATTTATCCCAAACTGAAACTTACACTTTCTTGTAACTTGTATTTCTACACCCCTCTTCACCCATCCCAATGGGTATGGATGTGGATGCACATAAGTCTCTAGACCAAGTTATTCTACAACCGCATCAGAAATCAGATTTGAGAAAGAAACAGAATCTACTAAAGTGTTTACATTAGTCTTCTTGATTTGGAATCTAATTTGAAATAGCTTACTCATCTCTTCTTCTTATGCTCCCCCATACATGTTAGTGGTCATGCATCTCGACTTTTTCTACATCCAAATCATCCTCAATCTCCACCTTTCCTTCTATTTTCATAGTAGTCATAGATTTCTTGGAATCCTTGGTTCGGTGCTTTGGGTGCACTGGATTCAACTTCCAACACGTGGCATCAGTATGTCCATTTATATCACAATTCTTACAGAAATTCTTAGGATCTTTACAAGTATGTAAAGCAGTAGTGGCATGTTTACCTTTCCATTTACCTTTGCTACTTGTCTTCCCTTGTTCTTTTTCTTGCTAATCTGTTGACTGGTCTTCCTTTGGCTCTGCTTCTCCTTGCTTTTTCTCATCATCGGTGTAGTATGCTTATACACAAGCTTCATTGAGATATTTGGGCTTCGTGGAGATTACCTTCCTCCAAAGGTGAGTGTGAAGTCCTCCCAAATACTTGGTCAGAATGTCCTCATCCTCCAAGTCCATATTAAGCAATATGGTTTGTCTTTGAAATTTCATAGTGTAGTCTTGCAGAGTTTGACCGCTTCCCTGTCTAAAGTACTTCCACTTAATCATCATGTCATTCTTATGGCCAATAGGATGAAGTTAGTTCCAAGCAATTCTTTAAAACCTTTTCAAGTATTGACAATAGGATGTTTCTTCTTATCACTAGTGGCTAGATGGGTTTCCCACCAAACCAGAGCATGACCTTCCATTTTGAGACGTGTAAAGGTGATCCTTTGTGCCTCAATTACATTATGTACCCTAAAATAGACTTCCAACTATTTTAGCCACTTATCAAACAATTTTGCATCTACTTTTCCTTCAAATTTCTTTATTTCCACTTTCGTTTCAAATTTAAAAGGTGCATGGGAAGATTTTACCTTCTCGCTTATAATTGGTGTCTCTTCTTCATGCTCTTCCCATTCTTCCTCTTTGTGGATCTTTTCGATACCAAATTTTTCATCCAGTGCTCAAACCACTGAGTCCATGGAATCTTGCTTAACCAAATTCATCTTTTGTAGCTTTGAAAGCTCTTCTTGTTTTCTATGCAACCTATCCATCATGGTCTCTAGCATTTCGAATCTACGGACCAAGTTCTCTCCCTTCATTTGAGCTTGAATTCTCTGTTTCCACTTCTTCGTAGAAATATTTGGCTCACAAGGTAAAAATTATTCGCCTTTGGACCTTGTCACTTTCATACAAATCACAAGAAAGAATTAAATTCCACAATCCTAGATATATAATCAGCTCTGATACCAAAATGATTTGTAAACTTCTACTTTGGAACTCTATGAAATCACACAATTATGTTGTTCTACTTTCAACTTTGGAAAATGACAGATTGATTGAATATTAGAGCTTTAGTGATTGATTATCTAGTGTTATAGAAAGGAAATTGCAAAGAATAGGAAAGAATTAAAATTTCAAACACCAATAATTTTTATCCTGGAAACCCCCAATGGAGGAAAACCAGTCGGGAAGGGAAAAATGATCTTTCTTCCCACTTTTATTGGTCAACTATAGATAATTACAGATTACAAGAAGTAGAAAATGGAGACAAAAATGTAAACCTCTCCCTTCCTATGCTTTCTTGCTCTATTTCTACACCTTGCTCCTACAATTCCACTCCAAAGACTAAAGATATTGCTCACTTGCTCTCATTAAACCTTTGCTCTTTGATCTCTTTGGATCTCTGAATGATCAATTCTCTTACTCATCCTTGTATTTATATCCTTCTCCCATGTCCTCCCATGCACTAGAGAATGGGAAAGGTCAAGGAGGGAAGAGACATAGTCGAGCACTTCAAATTCATGTTCATTCGTGCTCCATTCTTCTTTTCTATTTGAAAGTGTCAAGACCGCCACCCTAAGCAAACCGGCGGTTTCATGAACACCACCCTACGGGGTGGAAGTTCTGTAACTCGCCACTCTACCTGAGATCGGTGGTTCTATCCAAAACCTCAGTTTACCTCATTTTTCTTCATTTTCTTCAATTCTCCTTCTTGGTGCTTTGGTGGAAATTGATGAAGTGGTGTGTTTTTCTAGATCCTGTGGATCATATAGAAGTAAGGAAAGATGAGGAAATCATGTGGAAACCATAAAAAGGAATTTTTGTTGTTTAGGAAAGGAAGAGTCGACATAAGATGTGAGATCCTCCAATTAATGGGAATCTAGAGTGACACATTTCAGCTATTTTTTACACGAAAGTTTCTTTCTTCGGGAAGAGAGTGAATTTGTATTCATGGTTGATAATTTGGTTTGCAATATCGATTATGGCATCTTCATCTATGCATAGTAATGCTGGAGGTCTTTAGCTATGGCACCCATGATTGATTCGGTTGATCCATCAAACATTGTAATTGATTGTAGTTCCATCATCGTGGCATCTTTCAATCCATACGAGTGTGTATTTGTAGTCACATTTCTCAATATGTGCCTTATAATTTACACAAAACCACAAGCCATTTTGTTCTAGACTTTTTTCCTACATTGTTTGTCACCTTTTATGAGAGGAAAATCCATGTAACATAAATTATCCATTACAATGTTTGTAATTACAAATGTAAGTTTATCCCATTCATTGCTATCTCTATTACCCATTTTAAGGATCTGCGAGATTGTTGCTGCAGTTTTCAAGTTCACCAGAGGGGAAAAGTAATTTGTTTGTGATGGAGGGTGTTGCAACAAAGTAACTTTCGAGTTAACCACCGATGAAGTGTATTAGTTTTGGGAACTTTAGGGTTGAAAAACCATTTTGTGTTGGAGATAATGTCTATGGAATTTCCATTGAAAGCGAGACCTACACAATTTTTATTTCCAACACTTTGGGAGTTGTTGAATAAAAACAATGTCTTCAAGTTATTTCCCAAGATCCTGTAAATGTTGACCCCATAAAGTGACAAAACACTAAATCTAGACATTTCCTTCATCTCGAAGGGTTCTTCTTACTGATTTCACTCTTATCATGCCCGCGGATAGTGGATCATGGAGATATTGGTAAAATAATGCCAATAATGTCAACGAAGGAACCATCAAATTTTCTAGGATTACATTTGATTTCAGTGAAGTGAAATTTGTGCAAAGGTATTACATCCTCATTCAAAAGGAGATGAGAAAAATCAAAGACGCTGCGATAAAATCTCAAAAGTGTTGTTCAAATGGTTATAACTTGATTTTACATTTCCTATCCTTCCATTTGTGATGGTGTACATCTTTCCACTCTCAATTTGGCCATAAAACATTTCTCCAATTTTTTAAGTGAGTAATGCGGATTTAACCTCCTTTGCTATCCACAAAATCAAACCCAAAATATGAACCACTACCTTTTGTATTGTTATATTCTTGAAGGGTTGTTTTCCCAAGGGCACACCTTCAACAAACCATGTGCACAAGGTTGTATTAAAAGCATTAGTCTAAAGAGGCCCAATTAAACTCTGTTAAGAAGACCAAGTTTATTTTGAGGAGGTTTTTGTGGCACCAAAGCATTGTCATGTCCATGATTTGTCTCCAAAATTGAATGCTTTCCACGAATGACATGCATTGGAAGTGGAGTGGGAGCACCAATTTTGGTATGTGTTTCTAACACAATATCCATGTCTAAAACAAAAATTATCCTTCAACGCATAAAATATGTAGGGAAAAAATTAGTAATGCTAAAAAGAATGAAAGCCACATATTCATGGAAAAAAAAGATGGATGCATACAATTCATGCTTGATCATTTTGCAAAGGGTTTTTTGCAAGTAGAAAATGGTGCCCTCTTTCAACCTCCCATCTAAAACTTGACTTGAAAATTTAGAGGGTAGCGAGTTGTTTGAAAGTGCATACCATTTAAAAGGTTTGCACAATATTGGAGCTCAATGTTCAACATAGATCAAAGGGGGAAAAGTTGAGAAGTTGGGCTGTTGGTTCGGCAGTAGAACAACCCTCAATCAAAATAGAGATGCCCCCAGATGTCAAATTTATGGCCATGACATAGATTACATGCAAAATACTTTAGAGTTATGCACAATAACCTAAATCACATAACTATGTTGCAATTGCAAGAAAAAATTGAAACTTGTAAGCACATGCAACTTTTACAATTTGTAGGGGAAAAAATGAAATGACATTGGAAGGTTGTGTTTTCTCATGGCCAAATTTGTATGGATCTCAAATATGCACCGCAACGACAAAGAGACAAATCATTGTTTTCCATTTTATAGTATGAGTTAAATATCATATTATTTGACTATAGCATTGTCTAGCCATACAAATTATAGCTATGCATACAAGTTATATCTATTCATGTGGAGAAACATATTTCAAGGTGATAAATCTCATAAATCCTAGTCAAATACATAGGCACTTGTAAGCGAACACACACATTTGAAAAAATCAAAATGACAATGCATAGGTGTACATTACATAACAAACTTAAGAGAAAGAAAGATGGCCCAAGGATAACCACACAAAAATTCTTTACAATCTAATTATTTCCTTCAATACATTATAATTTTCTTTATTCCTATAATACAAAGTTTCTTTTATTTTATAGAAAACAAAATCGAGCAAACTGTGCACATCCATTTCCATTATTATTGATATGCATATTTTAATCATTCATTATATAGATTGCTTGTCAAAACAACCATAACAAGACATTCTAAAGTAGTGAAGATAGATTGGACCAAACTATATATATATTCATAACGAATATGTGTGTGTGTGTGTGTGTGTGTGTGTGTGTGTGTGTGTGTGTGTGTGTGTGTGTGTGTGTATTTCCTTTTCTTTATAAAGTAACTAATATTAAGAGCAAGACAGAAATAAAATTCTAGAAACTCCCATCATCTCATAGAAATATAATTATACAAAAATTTCATCAATTATAATCCTTAGAAAGTAAAAGCATTTTTTAACATTTTTATTCAAAGAAAGAAATGTTATCCTGAAACCAAATTAAAGAAGGGTTTCTGCAACAAGCATGCTCCCCATACGAAACCCCTTTACACAAGGCCTTCACATTTAAGAGCTTATATAATTTTCAGATCTCATATTTTCCATTAACCAAAAATGAACACGAAGTCAGTAATATGTTTACCCAAAATATTTCATATTTATAAGCTTCACATAAAGAGATATGTACAATAAAACAAGTCTCAAAATCATAGGGAACAAAATATTTTCAAAACATAATAAGATATAAACCTGTATTTAACAATTGTATGAGTACTTCATAGTTATCTACATTGTATATCTATACATAAGTTTAAGGAAGCCTTATCAAGGTAGGCATTCAAATTTTTTTTTCTTTCCAAATTTTTTTGCTTGCATTTGCAATTTTTTTGGAACCATGTTTCGTTTTCCCTCCATACTTAATTTGTGAGGTCGTGACCCATTTTTTTAAATTTGTGAGTAGGTTTATATTTCAGTGTATCTTCATTGCTATCGTAAGCCAACCCAAACCCTCGTGAATTAGGACCGTGATTAAACTTGGAGAGGTACAAAGGACTTGATGGAAGCAAATGGGGTGTTCTCTAACCGGATCAACGATCATTGGCTTGGCGGTTTCGGTTTCTTGCTGATGTAATATGTTAACAAAAAATTTAATCTATTTGAATTCCTCTTCTCTTTGCAAGTGGGGAGTAGTGACGGTCACACCTTATGGAGTAAGAACAATTGTGTTTCTCGTCTTCATATCAACAAGCTGAAAAGGAAATAAAATACACAATATGTCAAACAATAAATGAAAAATTACATGCAATAACAACCTCATTTTTCTAGGTCATTAAGGGAGCTTTGCATATTTATTTTATTTTTGTTCCAAAATAGAAATAAAACATGCAAGTGAACTAAGCGGTTATCTTTTATTGTGGCATGTAACTTTAAAAGCCTTGCGATGAGCAGTCCTAACACCCAACTTGGAGTGTTTCGACTGACCTCCCGGGGTTAAAACCCCTCATCACACACTAAATCCTACCATTGGTGAAGGCAAATCCCTCTACATGCTAAAGTGGAAGGAGGAAAGCGGAAGATAGTTTTCTTTGTGAAAAAGAAGCCTAAGCTAGCATGGCTAGTTTAAGGACACGCCTAAACAATAAATTTCCCTCAAAATTATAATTACATTTCAGAATAGAATTGTCGAATATTCTTAATTGATACACCCAAATTTAAATTTCATTAAGGCACATGTTGATGAGAACCCCAAAAGTAAACAAAAAAATCATTGCTTAAACAAAAATAACTTCTATTGATAATATTAAAAATATTCACCTTAAATCAATTGTACGATGATTATTATTGACCTCGGATTAATGTTAAAAAAATGCAAATGCTTTGCAATGAGATGGGCCAAGATCTGATCTTGGAGAAACTTGGAAAAATAAATTCAATGAGACGGAAAAAAATTCAAATAATAAACAAGCATATTGGAATATTGCATATACATTGTGCAAAATTTTCACATAAAAGTTATAGAGTAATTCAAGGAGGAGGTATCGAGGAGCATTTTCTTGTCTAAGCTATGAATGAAACTTTATAGTTGTTTTCACATAGACAATAAGAGTAGTAAAACTATTAATAAACATAATAGTTATAATAACAAAATAGACCGACTTGATAACAATACATTTTCTCAAGAACATGGAATGATGTTCCTAAAATCTAATAACATCCATTGGATCTGTTTAAGCATTACATTTAGGCATTGGTCATATGAGGTTATTACTAGTTTAGACATTCCATAACTGCACAGGCCAGAGGAAGCTCGAGTTTTTTTGGTTTATAAAGTAGGAAACAAGGACATACTAAGAATGAGGTATTAATACTTTAAAAAGGGCTTGTGATCCTATTTTTATTGCAAGATTTAGTTTCATGTAGTTTTTACAACACAATTATTTTAGGGAATAAAATGAATCTTTTGCACCCTTATTCCTACTTAAACCATTATAAGTTGGTGAGTTTAATAGGCAAAGTATATTGGGGTTAAACCATAAACCAGTGTTGTACAAATCTATAATCAATTATTGCATACCAACAATAAACAAAAAAATTAACTTGAGAAGATTAAAAAAACAAGAGAAAGATAACACCGGATATAACTTTGTTCACCCAAAGTGTGGGCTACGTCCACCAAGAAACAACCAATTTTATTATTCAGTGCTTTACAGAGGAAATACAAATGAAGATATGTTTTCTCCTCACTAGCTACTCTTTCTTTCTCTCCAAGGAAACTTACATTCAACAAATGCAATTCACTACTTTCTAACCCTAATTCTCATGCCTTTATACATATACAAACTTAGGGCACCTTAGCTATGCGTTTACAACCATTAGATCAACTTTACAACAAAGATTAGATCTAATTCTCATGAGTTAAATATAAACATTCATGCATAGGAAACTGACGTCGGTTACCTAAACCAATGTCGAATCCTCCTTGCCTTGACCGATACCGGTCCCTTCAGGTAACCAACGTCGGTCACCGACTAATGTTGGTTCTTGTGTATTCCGAAAGTTATTAAAGAATACTATTGTGAAGCAATTAAGCTCCACAACTCAACAATCTCCCACTTGGAGATAAATTGTTGCACTACATGTATAGCTCCATCCTTGAATCCTTTTCCTTGGTCCATTTCTCCCTCTTCAAGTCTCAAACTCAAAGACCAACAGAAGTGGAGTGAATCTCCAACTTCTCCTTTACCAATGACTTAGTTAGCATATCCATAGGGTTCTTATTTTTATGAATCTTCTCCAACTTCAGTTGTCCATCCTCCAACACCTGCTTGATGAAGTGATAACTAAATTGAATGTGTTTTGTTCTTGAATGAAACGTTGAGTTCTTTGCCAAATGAATCACACTTTGACTATCATTGTGCAACCTGCAATCCTTTGGCTCCTTTCCCAACTCTTTCATGAACCTAATCATCCATACCATCTCTTTTCTAGCCTCTGTAGCTCCAACATAATCACCTCTGTAGTAGAAAAGGCTACAACCTTCTGCGATCTAGAAATCCAATTAATCGTCGTCCCACCTCTTTGTGAATACATATCCAGTGGTGTTTCTCCTACCATCCAAATCTCCAGCCATATCTAAATCAACATATCCACATAAAGAAGTATTTGACCCTCCATAGCATAACTGCATGCTAGATGTCCCTCTCAAATACCTAAGAATCCATTAGACTACTTTCCAATGCTCTTTACCTAGATTGGCCATAAATCTACTCACAACTCCCACTTCTTGTGTAATGTCTAGTTTGGTACAAACCATAACATACATAAGACTTCCAACTATTGAAGCATATGGAACATGTGCCATGTACTTGAACTCCTCATGTGATGTAGGACACTGATCTTTACTCAATTTGAAGTGTCTAGCCATAGGTGTACCTACAGGTTTTACATCCTGCATTTTAAATATTTTCAACACCTTATTGATATAATCCTCCTAAGACAAATACAACTTCTTTTCCTTCATGTCTCTATGAATTTGCATGTCAATGATTTTATTTGCAGCTCCCAAATCCTTCATTGCAAATGTGTGAGCTAAATTTTCCTTAAGCTCACCAATGTCCTACATACTAGATCCTATAATAAGCATATCATCCACATACAATAACAAAATAATATAGCTCCCATTTTCAAGCTTCTTAAAATAAACACAATGGTCAGATTCACATCTCATATAACCATACTCATGCATGAAACTATCAAACCTCATATACCATTGCCTTGGAGCTTGTTTGAGCCCATAAAATCTCTTTTTCAACATGCACACAAGTTTCTCCTTACCCTTGAATTCATAACCAAGCAATTAATTCATATAGATCTCTTCCTCCAAATCACCATGAAGGAAAGTCATCTTAACATCAAGTTGTTCTAAATTCAAATCTTATACTGCAACAAAACTAAGAACAATACGGATGGAAGTCATTTTAACAACACGAGAAAATATTTCACTAAAGTCAATACTTGCTTTTCTGTGCAAATCCTTTTACCACAAGCCTTGCTTTGTATCTCTTCTTTCCACCCTTTTCCTCCTTGATCTTGTAAACCCACTTGTTCTGTAATGTCCTCTTACCTGCTGGAAACTTGACAAAATCATATGTCGATTCTTTTCTAAGGATTCAATCTCCTCATCCATTTCATGCTCCCACCACATGTGGGTATCCCGATGTATTTCTTCTTCAAAACACTCGGGTTCACCATTATCAATCAATAATAAATAAGATAATAAAGGAGTAAATATTTCAAGAGGTCTACTTATCCTTTGTGACCTTCTCACTAATATTTGGGGTGTCTCGGGGATCATTCTTCTATTGCACATTCATGTCAATCTCTGAAAGTGGTTGACATTGGTCTCCTCTAATCGACGTTGGTTCCTCTATAGCCGATGTCGGTTCACCCAACCAATGTCGATCTGTATAGCCAACATCGGTTCACCCAAGTACGCGTTGGTCTGCTTTCACCGACACCCATCCCCGACCAATGCCGGTGTCTGTGGATTTTGATTTTAAATATGAGAATGCATATTTCTCAACAAACTTTTCACCTGGTTCATTCTTGGGTACCAAAACTTGATCCCTATACATTCTCTTTTCATTCCAATCAATGTTATGACTCCTAACAATCTTAGTATCTTCTAAATCCCAAAACCGGAATCCAAAATCACCATAACCATAACCAATGAAAGTGCATCTTTTGGATTTAGCATCCAATTTCTTCCTATTTTCCTTATCAACATGCACAAAAGCTTCTGAACCAAATACTCTAAGAAAAGAAATATCTACCTCTTTTCTAGTCCATGCTTCTTCTGGTATTCCACCATCTAGTGCACTTGAAGGCCCATGGTTAATTAAATATACCGTCGTATCTACTACTTTTTCCCAAAACTTTAAAGTCAAACCAGCATGTAGTCTCATACTTCTAGCATGTTCCATGATTATTTTGTTCATTCTTTCAAAGAACTCCATTCTCCTGTGGAGTTCTAGGAACCGTTCTTGTTGTATTACTCACCACCATTGTCAGATCTATGACACTTTAAATTTAAATTTGTTTCATTTTCCAAAAGGGATTTCCATCTTTTAAAAGTCTCAAAAACATCATATTTTTTATTAATAAAAGAAACCCATACCTTTCTTTTGACATCATCAATGAAATTGCATAATATTGGTATCCTCCAAGAGAAGCAACCTGAGCTAGTCCCCATACATTTGAATGAACAAGATCCAATTTTTGCTCCTTCTTTGTTGCCCCAACCTTAAGAAATCTCACTTTCTTCTACTTTCCAAATATACAATGCTCACAAAAATCAAGATCTACATGTTTCAAATCTAATAACTTACCCTTTTCCTTTAAGATATGCATTCCTTTTTCACTCATATGGCCTAGCCGATAATGCCACATGTTTGCATCTGAATCTGAAGTAGATAGCACAAAAAAGGAATCAATAACACAGGTAGAAAAATACAATGTTCCTACCTTCTTGCCTCTTGCTACAACAAGGGCTCCCTTGGAAACTTTCCAAGAATTGGTTGTGAATGTAACCATGCATCCAGATTCTCCTAATTGCCCTATAGAAATTAGATTTCTCTTGAGGCTTGGCACATGCCTCACATATTTCAATACCCATGTATTTCCATTCTATAATTTAAGATGAACATCACCTTTACCAGTAATCATGCATGGTTCATCATCTCCTAAATAAACATGTCCAAAATTACCCTGAACATAATTTCTGAAATAACCCTTATTAGGGGCAACATAAAAAAGAAGCTCCAGAATCTAAAACCCATGATTCTACTTTATTATCCAAGGAGAGAATAAGAGAATCTTACATTACCTCACTTACAATGTTTGCCTCTTTACCTTTTTCTTTACCTTTGTCTAGTATATTCTCTTTGTTTTCCTTAAAACCAACACTCTTTTGCATGTCCTCTCTTTCCACAATTCCAGTAGACTATATCTCGACTTTGAATCTAGATTTTTCATTCTTTGTTCTATCATTCTTCTTGATCTTCGATCTCTCTTTAGATCTTCCCCTTCTTTCCACATTCAAAGCATTCCTAGATGATGATTCTCCTGTACTTTTCCTACCTATTTCTTCATTTAGGATTATGTTAACCATATCATCAAAGTTTAAAATATTATAAGCATATGTTGTATTACTAACAACCATTACCAAATTATCCAAACTATCTGGAAAAGAGCATAAAAATAAAATTTCTTTGACTTCATCATCAAATGAAATATTAACCGATTTTAATTGATTAACAATAGAACATAAATCATTCAAATGATTAGACACAAATCCACCTTCTTGCATTTTAGAATTAAATGATTTCTTCATCAAATAAAATTTATTCGATGCACTTGGCTTTTCATATAACTTTGCTAAAGCTTTAATTAAATCTATCATGGTTGTTTCTTCTGTTATATTCGAAGCTACAGATGGTTTCAGGATCAATCTTATAGATCCTAGAGCCTTTATGTCAAGAATCTTACATTCTTTTCTAGTCATCTTTAAAGGTCTTTCCTTCTCATCCAATGGTAAATATAAATCTCTCTGATACAGATAATCCTCCACCTGCATCTTCCATAATTGATAATTACGGCCGTCAAATTTCTCTACTCTATATTTTCTATCTTCTATCATTTTTGTGCTCCCACTCAATCAAGAAAACCCTCTGAGAGTAAATCATGTCAACACACAAAACCTCCAAACAAAGCTCTGATACCAGTTGTTGGGGTTAAACCATAAAATAGTGTTGTACAGATCTATAATCAATTAAAGCATACCAACAATAAACACAAAATTTAACCAGAAGATAAAATAAACAAAGGAAAGATAACACTAGATATAACATGGTTTACTCGGTGTGGGCTTTGTCCACCAAGAAACGACTAATTTTACTATTCAATTCTTTACAAAGGAAATACAAATGAAGATTTGTTTTCTCCTCATCGGCTACTCTTTCTTGCTCTCCAAGGTAACTTACATTCAACAAATGCAATTCACTACTTTCTAACCCTAATTCTCATGTCTTTATACATATACAAACTTAGGGCACCTTAGCTATCCGTTTACAACCATTAGATCAACTTTACAACAAAGATTAGATCTAATTCCCATGAGTTAAATATAAACATTCACATATAGGAAACTAATGTCAGTTACCCTAAAATGATGTCGGCTCTCCTTTCCTTGATCAATACTAGTCCCAGGTGATCAACGTCGGTCACCAACCGACGTCGGTTCTATGTATTCCAAAAAGTTAGTAAAGCATGCTAATGTAAACAAATTAAGCTCCATAACTCAAAAAATTACATAGATAAACAAATCCCAAAAATAAAATGGAGATCTAAAATCGAAAGACAATAAATACTTCCAAAAAGGGTGGATCAAATATAATAGGAAAATGGAAAGATAATACACTCAAATTTTAGAAGGGATAGCCTAACTGGCATTTTTGTAGAAAGGGATAAAATATGTGCGATGTGGAGAGACATACAACTGCAATGAATAGAGTCTGAAATTTGGAATTGATAAACAAAGCCATACTTTTCAAAGAGATCACTAAGGATCTTGTATGCTTCTAAATACAACAAAGAAAATAATATGAAGGCATCATTTACAAATTTAAATTAGCTATGTGTTGTTAATTAAAGAAATACAGCCCATGCTGATTTGGGAAAATAAATTTGAATTTACTGAGCATCCTTTAACATTTTCGGTTATGCCTGTGTAGGTGGTAGATGCATCGAATAGTCCAAAAGGCAGACGTGTGGTTTATAGTTTCCTCCATGAGTCTAGACTATGTTTTTCACATTAGTATTACACCATGTACATTACCCAATAGTTCATTTACTCTTAAACAATGAAAAATATATTTATATATGATCGAATTAATCCGACCACCACAATAAACCATAACATCCTAAACGTCTTTTATTTCTTACTAATCAATTTCACTAGGGCAGCAAAAGAAGTATGGCGACATCATTTACAAATTTAAATTATCTATGTGTTGTTAACTAAAGAAAGACAATTCCATGCTGATTTGTGGAATAAATAAATAAATTTCTAGGCATCCTTCAACATTTTTGGTTATCCCTGTGCAAGTGGTAGATGCATCGAATAGTCCAAAAGGCAACATGTAGAGTTTATAGTGTCCTCCATGGATCTAGAATCTATTTTTGATAACAATATTACACCATGTAGATTACCCAATAGTTCATCTACTCTTAACAATGAGAAATATTTTTTTCTATGGTCAAATTAATTCGCCACCACGGTAAAACATAACATCCTAAATGTCCTTTATTTCTTACTAATCAATTTCTTGGGGAACAAAAGAAGTATGAAAACTTACTAGTAAATAATATCAACAATATTCTTAATTTCCTCTGCAGAAAGCCTTCCTCCAAACATGCATGCTCCGCCTTCAACCAAATTTGCAACCAATGACCAGTAGGCAATTGATTTCTAGAAACATCCATAGCCACGAGACAAAGACAAAACTCAAGGCACCTTTCCACATTTAGATTCATGAAGCCCTACAAAGAAAATGTTTTTTTGGGGTCATTTTGTGCTACCAGAGTAGTAGTGTCTAGCCATACTCACCTATTCATGGTGTAGACACAAAATTATGCACTTTAGACATTATTTAAAGTCTCGGTCTCATACTACTATTTAGGAGGTTTTTGAGTGAAGAAATTACTAATTAAACCCCATCTTTTATCCATCTTACTTTGTTTTATTTCGTCATTCCCAACCTCTTACACCTACATACCAAGTCATATTTTGTCATTTCACATCATTTTAGCTTTGATTGTGGCACCCATGGGCACCTGGTCCCACTAGGGGTGCCCCAATCCTTTTTGAACTTTCCCGCCACTTTTTGGCACTTTCTAGTTATTTTAGCTTATTATCTTTTTGGTGGTTGACCATTTTGGGATTAATTACAAAATTAGATCAAGAGAACCCTATAAATATAAAGTTATGAGACCATAATGAGGGACCAAACACTAGTCACTACTATCATCCACCTAGGGTTACATTCATCTAAGGAATTTGGAGATCATTTACATACATTTAGCTCCATCACAAAGGACAAGGATGGTTCATCGAATCAAAAAGGATAGGAGAGGATTCTATTCTATTCCATCCACCATTCTACTACATGTTTACATCTAGTTATTGCTTGCTACTTCACAAAGTGCGACTAGCACAAGAACACCTAGGGCACATGATGCACGCACACACCAAAACTACATTTGGGTCCAAAATGTAGTGCAACACTCAATTAGTAAGCCCACTGTTGTGGCAGTTGAGGTCGAGTTTGCCCATTCATTTACATTTTTTTTATGGTTTTGATGCTTCTTGTGGTTTATTGCAAGTCTTTATATCATTTTCAATTATCGGCACACTGCCCATGTAGAGAATCTGAGTTGACATACAACAAGGGTTTTTGACCACCTGCCAAACCAATGAAATTCGATTCTGGACCTCCTACATAGATCAGGGCACCCATTCTACAAACCAGGATGCCCAAAGTGCCTTAGTCCCTCTCCATGCGCTCTAATCTAGCTAGATACCTCAAATCCATCCTTTAAGGGGCCTTTGCACAAACGTTCCTACTTCCTCTTTTTGCAGTCACTTCTACAACATAGTCCCGCAAATTTGTCAAATCAGCTAAGTCACTTTCATACTTCTCTTTCATATTATGGTTTTTACTTTCATTAGATTAGTTGTTTGGGTCATTTTTCATACTTGATTATTGCATCCATTTACTGTATTTACGGGTCATTCTAGATTAGATTAACTACACACATATTCCCCATTTTAGTGAACCCAACATGAATTGAACACGCATATCACATCACACATTATATAGTTAGTTTACATCATTTTGACATTTACACATCTACACATCATACATCATACTAGTCCTGATCATACATGTGCCACACTAGCATCTAACATTACATACTACTCATCATACACATCACATAGCACACATTTCACACTATTAGTCTATCTATGCATTTTTGCATTACATCCTATACATTGCATATCACAAATCCTACACATCCTATGGTCATCTATTATCATCACACATACTACATCTTCTTCTACGTGCTAAACTAGTTACCCTATGATGAAATTTAATTCTTCGGTACATACTCATTTGTTGAGGGTTTACAAATCAAATGGACCTCACATTCATCACACGTTCATCATTCGACCTCTCATCATATGACATTTCTAGGAAAGTGGCACACGCTATAGGCTAAATCATCACTTACTCTATCATATTATAGTGTTACATGCTTTAGGATACATCACCACTCTGCATTACTAATCTTGTAGAGGTATATGCTTTAGGAAACTTCACCACTCCTTTCTATTCATTTTATAGTGGTATACACTTTAAGATACATCACCACTCCTTACTATTCATCTTGTAGTGGTATATGCTTTAGGCTACATCACCACTCCCTCTTATTCCTCTTGTTGTGATATACACTTACGTTATAAGGTTCACACACATCTCTTATATATGTCGCATATCATCATCACTACGCATACATACTCATCACGCCGCACTTGACACAACACACATTATTCGACCATTTCCTGATCACGCACTCTCGTTTAAAGTTCATTATTGATTGCTGAGGGGGAAAACCATATGAACCTCACTGCATACATTTCCATTCACTCAAGGGGCACGTGACTCTTATCACTCCATTTTACATTCCATTCCATACATCCACAACATACTGCATATTATGGTTGCTTTTAATTTTTCTTACTTTTGTTTGTTCATGGTTGCTTTATTACACATACTAGTTAGATTACGTGTTTGTCATTTATGTATATCATCTAACCATGCATGTTCACGTCTTTTCTAGTTGTGATCACGGATATAGGTCTCTTACATGCAAAGCACGAATGTTTCCTTCTACCCTTCCTACATTGGTCGTTGGGGGCATCCACATTCATCTCTTCCACGTGATATTTTTTCATTTTGTACTTAACACTTTACATTACTTACTTATACACATTTTTGACATACTAGTTATCTTTCTAATATGCTAACGAGTGCTTCATGTGTAGCATTTGTTATGCATGGATCTTTTCTTCCATACTTGTTTGTTACATTGTTTATTATTGTTTATTCTTGTATGCGGACCTTTCCCTATGCTTGGTGTGCACACTTGTTTGTTTGTATGCGACTATGATGGCCTTTGCGTGTTTTATGACATCATGAGTGATGCCCCATGTTTACATCCTATTTTGTGCAGCTTACTTGTCTTCTTGCGTGTTTACATTACTTCTTTTCTCGGTAGCTTTTACACTGTTTACGTAGATTACACATTGCTTTATACACGCATGTTTGTTTGTACTAACACTTGTCTTTGGCTATCCTTTTGTTTGTGCACACCTTGGTTTATACCAATTGCTTTCCCTTCCCGTGTAGGTAAGATTTTTAAAATTTATGTGGTTGGTCCTATTTTAGGGCCACATTCTCCTATCAGGATGACGTCGTATGCTCCCCCAAAGGGGGCATCATTAGGGGTTACATACTATACAATGCTTCTACACCGGTTTAGTTCAGTGCAACTTCTACCCTTAGCATTGTGGGTCACATACAATGAGTGGGTTGAGACCAGTCTACGAACCCCATACAAAATGGATTTTTCAGGAAATGGTATTCCTTAGCATTCTGGGAAGCAGTTAAAGGTTGGAGGATACAACGGAATTCCTCCATATACTTCTTCAACCAATGGTGTTGAATTACCCAAAAAACTAGGATTTATAGATATCTCTTCACACACATTCAAGGAAGTATTTACAAGTTAGAGGATACAACAAAATTCCTCCCTACACTTCTTCGACCTATGACATCGGGTTTCCCAAAAAAACCTCACGATAAGATATCCTTCTACACTCCCTTTCTTGACATGGATCAAGTGCATAAGTTCCATTTACACTTTTTCATTTATGTATTTTACATTTACATAATTTTACATGCATCTTTTACGGATTAACTAAAATGTGGAAATATCCTATAGTTAATCTAATCTAGAATGACATATAAATGTAGTAAATAAATGCAGTAAAGAAGTATGTAAATGACCCAAACAACTATGCAAAAGGAAATGCTAACCCTAATGTGCAAGAGAGAAGAGGAAATAACTCAATTGATTTGATGATCTTGTGGGACCGTGTGTGTCAAAAAATGATTCGAGGAATAGGAAAAAGGAATGAGCGTGCACAGAGGTCCCGAAAAGGATGGATCGGGGTTGATTAGTTGGACTCGAGTGCTTGGAGAGGGACTGGGGAGCCTCTGACAAGCACTCGGTCTACAAAATGGGCACTGGTCTATGTAACAAGTTTAGAACCGAGTTTCACAGGTTCAATAGGTGGTCTGAAACCCTCACTATGTGTCGCATCAAATTTATTGCACTACGTCAGGTGTCACTAATAATCCAAGATGATAGATAGACCTACAAAAGATGAAACAAGAGTATCAAAACCCTTTCAAAAAGAATGTGAATGAATGGGTCACACCGACCTCAATTGCCACAACATTGGGCTTACTAACTGAGCGTTGCACTACATTTTTGACTCAAATGTAGTTTTGGTGCACGTGTGCATAATGTGCCCTAAGTGCTCTTGTGCTTAGCCACACTTTATGAAGCTAGACTTTATGAAGTAAAAGCAATAACTAGATGTAGAAAATGTAATAGAATGTGTGCATGGAATAGAATAGAATCCCTCCTTATGCTTATGTGATGCAGATGAACTAACCTTGTTGTTGTGATGAAGCTAATGGATGCAAATGATCTCCAAATGGATGCAACTCTAGGTGGATGATAGTATTGACAAGTACTTGGTCCCTCATTATGGTCTCATAACTTTATATTTGTAGGTTTCTCTTGATCTAATTTCATAATTAACCATGAAATGGTTGACCATCAAAAGATAAAGATCTCAAATAGATAGAAAGAGCCCAAAAAGTGGCGGGAAAGTGCAAAAAGGATCGGGGTGCCCTTGGTGGGACCAAGGCGCCCATGGGTGCCCCAATACTATCTTGGGTGCCCCATTGAGGCTAAAATAATGCAAAGTGATGAAAGTTGACTGGGCATGTAGGTGTAAAAGGTTGGGAATGACGAAATAAAATAAGAGAAGATGGCCAAAAGACGGGGTTAATTAGTACTTTCTTCACTCAAAAACCTTCTAAATAGTAGTATGAGACTGGGACTAAATAATGTCTAAAGTGCATGATTTTGTGTCAAATGGGGCAACAATAATAATAACATTTTGCGGCAACACATACCATACTTGAACATGCAGGGTACATTACACACATCGCGAACCACGTATGTGTTTTTGACCAGAGTTCGCTCTCATCACTCTTTTTACTTTTTCATCTTTATTTTCCACGCTCCATCGTATTTTTTTCATTCCATGCTTTGTCTAGTCCTTTGGCATGTTTCTACATCACTCTACATGGATTTTAGGTACATATCTCTATCTACTTTATGTTACCGAGATTTTCGCTCACCAAAATAAAGTGGGGGAAATGTGGACACAAAATTATGCACTTTAGACATTATTTAGTCCCCTGTCTCATACTACTATTTAGAAGGTTTTGAGTGAAGAAAGTGTTATAATTTTCCATCACACCAAAATCTCAAACATATGTTGGAAAGGGATCTCATCGTGTTAACCAACTGCTATGCCAACACACCCCACACGATAGATTCGGATGTAACCATGTGAGATCTAGGCCCACCATGTATTCACCCAATTAAACCCAATGACATTAAGAGGAAATGACACTGGGACTTCCTGGAAGGTCACCCATCCCACTACTACTCTAGCTCAAGCACGCTTAACTACTTGGCTCTAATACCATGTTACGATTTTTCATCATAGAAAAAGCTCAAACTTATGGTGGAGAGGGATCTCATCATGTTAACGAGATGTTACGCCAATAGAAATTACTAATTAACCCCCATCTTTTGGTCATCTTACTTTATTTTCTTTCATTATTTCCGACCTCTTGCACCCACATGCCTAGTCAAATTTTATCATTTCATGTTATTTTAGCTTTGACTGGGGCACCCATGATAATCTTCATGGAACTCATGGGTGCCATGCTCCCACCAAAGGCACCCTAAACCTTTTGAACTTTCCCACCACTTTTTGGGCACTTTCTAGTTGTTTTAGCTTCTTATCTTTTTGGTGGTCGACCATTTCAAGGTTAATTATGAAATTAGATCAAGAGAACCCTATAAATATAAAGTTATGAGATTATAATGAGGGACCAAACAATAGTCACTACTATCATCCACCTAGGGTTGCATTCATCTAAGGCATTTGGAGATCATTTACATACATTTAGCTCCATCACAAAGGACAATGTTGGTTCATCTGCATCACACAAGCATAGGAGGGGATTCTATTCTATTCCATCCACCATTCTACTACATTTTTACATCTAATTATTGTTTCTACTTCACAAAGTGTGACTGGAACAAGATCACCTAGGGCACATGATGCACACACACACTAAAACTACATTTGGGTCCAAAATGTAGTGCAATGCTCAGTTAGTAAGCCCATTGTTGTGGTAGCTGAGGTTAGTCCGACCCATTCATTTGCATTATTTTTAGGGTTTTAATACTTCTTGTGATTTCTTTACAGGTCTTTCTATCATCTTGGATTATCGCGAGACTGGCGCGATCTTAATCTAATGTGACACAAAGAGAGGGTTTTGAACCACCGTCAAACACCTGTGAAATTTAGTTTTAGACCTACTACATAGACCAGACGCCCATTCTCGCAAACTAGGGAATGCGCGAGGCACTCTAGACCCTCTCTGAGAACTCCAATCTAGCTAGATACCTCGGATCCATCCTTTATGGGCCTCTGCACGCATCATTCCTACTTCCTATTTCCATGGTCACTTCGTGACACGGTCCCCACAAGTTCATCAAATCAGCTAAGTCACTTCCATACTTCTCTTGCATATTAGGGTTTCTACTTTCATTAGATTAGTTTCTTGGGTCATTTTCCATAGTTGTTTATTACATTCATTTACTGTATTTACATGTCATTCTAGATTAGATTAACTACACACATATTCCCCATTTTTAGTTAATCACATGGCGACGAAAAGGAGTGGCCACTGCACTAAGTACCCCGACATTTATGATAGGTGTTGTATTTTTCCCCTGCTTCACATATGGTTCACCTTTACATTTTATTGTTGTCGGACCATGAAATTATTCGGAAAACATTGCCTCCATGTATTTCTTCCACATAACAAATTTGTTTGACTATCCTTGCATTGGACACCACCAATACAAATATTGCATAGTCGTGTGCCATCGATGAAGAGATCCCATCCCTTCTTTCTATGTCCGGTGTTAGACGAGAGGCAAGCTTCCGCCTAAGTCAAACACCTTTCACCTTAATTAGTATAATTAAACATAAAAATTAAATAGGTTTAATTTAAGTACAATATTTCTTCCAAAGGTGGCCATCTAAAAATGAATGAAACTAAAAGAAACTAGTTTTAGTGTCTCATAGGCAATTTTAGCCTAGAGACACCCGACACGAAGAGTCAAATGGTTTAGGCCAGGATCGTGCCTTGGGTGATTTTGACGGCATGGATTCCATTTACTCAGCTCGCTTAACTTAAGGCTATCACTGGTTTAGTTTCTTTGCTTCCTTTGCATTGTTGAATCTATATGTTACCTCTGGAACTTAGGTAGAGATTTCATTAAACTATGTAATCCAATGCCCAATTGTAACACCCCTTAGAGGCCCTCAATCAAAAAAAAAAAAATTTCATTCCATTTCATATAAAAATCTATTTTTACGTTGAAAGGCGTCTACAAGTGAGAAAGGGCCTCCTCTTTCGACAAACATCGAGTCATCAAACGGTTTCCATGGAACTATAGGAAATGTTAAAGTAATACAAATTGTTCATTATCCATATGGAATAGATGTCAAGCTCGTGTCGAGAAAAAAAATTGATATTTTTTTAGTCCAAAACCATAGTCAAACGCCTCTTTCTTGTGATGCACGGAAGGAAATATTATTTTTAGAACAGAGGGGATTTGGTGTAGGCTTGTGGTTGGCTACACAGAGGATTTCACAAGGTGTTTGTTTTTTTACTAGTAAAAACTTATGACTCAATGTTCCAAATCTCTGCACTTATTTCATTGAAATGGATGTTGTGATTTCGGTTTCTTGTTGTTATTTTAAATGTGAGTTTGTTCCCCAAGTTGTTCTTTGGAAAATGGAATGTAGTCCTTTGTCATTTGATTTCATAGTTTTTTTGAGTCCACAATACCCACACACAAACCATAATGCCAAGATCTATAAATCTCTCCCATTATCCATCCATCTTAAATCCTCGTATGGGATTTGGATTAAAATTTTATTTCTAAAGGATCATCTTTACTCTACATTGATTGTAGATGGGTAGATCATGGGACTAGAATATGTTTTCCTTTGTCTAAGTCTTGGAGGCTTGTTCAAAGAAAAATATCCCATCTTTGTGTTTGTTCGGAGAGATTGAAGTATCGGTTGGCGGTTCCTAAAGACATTAGGATGAACATTTCTCCGTAATGGTTTTCTTCTTGTGACCACATTTTTTTTTCTGGAACCTTTTCTATGTTTTGCCTTCCTTCTTGATTTTTGGCCACATGAACTTGTAGGCTCCCCCGTATTGGTCTACAAACCGGAAAATTTGTTTCCAATATGATCGAAGTTATTTATGTAGTGAGATTCTATTTCTAATCTTAATTCATCGCTAATCTTCAAATTTAAGAAGTTTAATCTGTTTCAATTGAAAGATTAATATCCGATCTGGAATTTTAGAGACTCTAGACATTCCAATATTAGAACATTATTTGCCTTAATCTTTGAAATACTGGAAGGTCTCCATTCCCCCAAATCTTCCCGATTTTGAACGATTATAGTTATGAACATAAAGTTTTTAGAAAAATTTAATGGTGTAAGTAGTTCTTTGCATTCCTAATTCATAAATCTATCACACTAATTAAAGCTATGTACAACAACCAATAAGCAACAATCACCAAAAAAGAAAAAAACACTCCTAATTCTAATTCCAATTTCACAGATGTGTATAAGTATATTTATCTAAAAATCTTTTTATATTCATCTTATTATGGGACCCCAATTGTTTTGATAGTTTTTACCCATTTCCTACATCTTATACATAGTTTTTATCACACACTTTATAGGTGGTTGAAACTTGATAATTTTGGGCATTAGCTTAAATGAAATCTATTGTTGAGAAGGCATTCATAGTATACCTTATTTGATGACCTAAACACAATGAAGGCCACTTCCATGGCTGCAATAGTTTCAACAACAACATTCTCCCTATTTCGTAAAATGTTTTTGGAGTGTCCATATCCTCTGGTCTCTCCCAATAATTGTGGTCGCATTAGGATTAGCCACTGCTCCAACACACATAGAAACTATATTTTAGTATTCGTGAAAAATAAACCAACCAACCCCGAACCCTTAAGCATGTTTGCACATAAATAATGTTTGGGTGTGAAGTGGCTTTGAGAAGATAATATGTTCCCTAACGACTAGAATTCATGGCTTGCAATTTTTTAATTTCTTTGTGAAGCAAAAAAATCTTCTAAGTTAGTGTCATTTCATATTAAAAAAGTGTAGAATTGTTGAAATAAATGTATGGATGATGAGTGATGATTTGAAACATTGATAAAAAATCCACTGAATTTTATCTATATTTTTAATTTCATTTTATGGATTGTGAAAATATAAAATCACTAAATGCAAGGTTGTGTTTGTCTTTGTATTTGTATTTGTTAGTAGTATATTTGTAATAGTGTTTTACATAGTTTGAAATTAATTGCTTGAATGTAGCTTTTGAATTTTTTTGGAAGAGTGTTATGTGGAAAATTCTTGAAGTTCTTCGAGGTTGGAAAATGAGCATAGTTGTGTTTGTTTGAAATAAAAATATTTTCTTCCCTTAAGTTTCACTTCGGTGACTTGTTATTTCAATAGTTTCATACTATTTAACTTTTTCTATTGAATTTTTTTGTTTGAAGAAAATGTTGCTTGCTTGAAAAAATAATGTGTTTAATGAAAAGTTGAAAAAGTCATGGACATGGGGTAAGAATCTCTAAAGAAACCCCAAAGGCTCTTAACAAACTAGTCAGTGGACCATCAGATAAGATATAAACAAGGATTCATCACTTTTCATACATTAATATTGAAAGAAACAAGAAAATCTAGCATATTTAGTAATCTTCTACTCTTGAAAGCTTTAAAATGAACCTAGTAAGGATCTAAGCAACCAGTTATGTGATTATGAGAATGGGATCTCACCATTAATGGCTTCAAGGCCAATGGTTCTTCCCATTTACTCAATGCTTGGTGTGTAGTGCAATGACAAAGCAATAACTCAATGAAAGAAATGAAATAACTCTAAACCCTAAACAAAATGCTATAGTTTATGTTAGGAAGAAGGAGAGTTCTTAGAAATGAGAGGGGGTAGTGGGCTATTTATAGTTTTCCATTTGGGAAAGTGGGGAATTTTGGTGCATGTGGGACTAAAGGATAAGCCAAAAAGTTAATTAGGGATTCAAAGTAATATTTGACTAGGTTTAGAAGAGGTTAATCATGGTTAGGACTAGTTAAACTATGTTAGACTAGTTAATCATGTTTAGAGAGTAATTCGGGTTTTGAGAGAGTTTTGAGAGATCTAATCAATCCAATGAAATGGATTAATAGTCTAGAAATCTAGTAGAAGTGGTATAGAAGAGGATGAGAAAATGGTTTACCTAATAAGAGACTATATTAGCTTGCTTAATTGGTTTACGAGATGCATACGACCAAAATAATGTCGTAAGAGGGGAGTTAGATAGGTCTAACTGATGCTATATTGTCAATTTGTGAGGAGTGAGAATAATTAGTGCAATATTAAGAATAATAGTGCTTTGATCAAACTACAGGTGTCTACATTTGCCCCTCTTTGGGGTGACATAAGCTACGTCACTTCAAAGAAAGTAGACAAACATAAGCAAATGATTTTTTTGAAGGGGTAGAAGAAAAATTAGTTAGCTAAAGGGATGCCCCTCGAGTGTCGATGGGGTGATGGAAGAAATCGATTAATGATCAAAAAGAGAACAAAAGAAAGAAAAGTGTGAAGAGAAGATGAGAAAATAACAAGAAAAAGGGATATTGAGCTATCCACAAACCAGTGCAAATAATTTTTAATCATCATTTTGCTTAGAATCCTCATCATCGGTCCTTATTAAAATGTAAGCATATGATGGAAGCGTAAAATGAAATGAAAAGCCAAGATACAAACAACTGTCCCTTGCTAAAAACAAAAACTCCATGCAACATACAAACATGCAATGCAATATGAGAAGTAAACAAACTCATCTAACAGGGAAATAAGTACAATCACACACACTCAAACCAACAATGTTCAAGATAGTTGCACAAATAATTTGTTATCAAGATGTAGTCCCAAATTTTTTGATAAATGACAAGGGTTTTAAAATGATGCCCCAAGAAATTTTTGTATGCAAGGGAAATGATGGAGGACACTTGGGTCCAATGGAAAAACAATGTGCACGACAAAAACAATCAGGCAATTGATAGTGCCCCAGAGTACAAATGAAGTAAGCAACATAGCTTTTGTAAATGATTGTAGAGTTGGGTGATCCACAAGTTGTTGTTTCAAAACATGTGAAAATGTCAGCAAGATACAAGATGAGTGCCATGTGAGAGACACATATTTCAGTAAATGAGCTTTTTACCAATTTTAGTCCATTTTCAAAGTTTTACAATGTTTTTGGCTTTTTGAATGGTTTTATAATTTTTAAATTTTTGATTGGTCAAAGGAATTTAGGAAATGGAAGGTCACCTAAAAGCACGCAAAAATGCCCCAAGGTGAAGATAATGGGTGTCAGGTGGCAATAAAATGCCCTGACGAGAAGACAAATGGGCCAACAAAAATTATTTAAAAATAATCATGGTGCTAGATAAAAATAGAAGACAAGAAGCACCTAGAAAAAATGCCCCAGGGTGATTGAGATGATATCATACATTTTGTACGTGAGATATTTTGGTAGATACTAGCATTTGGGATGATATTAGATGATATTGGTGTGGGGGATAGATTTGTGATCATGCGCAACCCCTCTTGCCCCCATTGATGATACGATATGTGATGATTAGCTTAGTATACATGCATGATGTAAAACTTAGCATTCTTTGTATATATGATGTATCAGATGATGTTATATGTGATGAATGATAGATGGTAGATGTGATAACAACAGATGTGTAGTAAACAAACACACAAGAAAAAGCTAACAAAACTAAACAAATATACAACCAAAACTATACAAACCGACAACTAAAAGCAATTTAATCATTACCTTGTTTTTGTGGGACAACATTGATATATTTTCTAATGTTTTTGGGTTATCTTGAAAGATAAGTTTTCAAGGCTACTATTCACATTGTTTTTGGGGTTCCCTAAGATAATGTTGGGAAGTTGGTGTAGCTTCATTCTAAGGGGGATTTTTTGAATGTTTAGATTTTGTGTATCTTTTTCTGAATGTTTTTATATTTTCTAAGGTCATGTTCTGAAAGCAATGTACAAGGACAAAGAAGCGTGGATTCCCCCAGCGTGATGTGGGAATATACAAAGGGAAGAATACCACATGCATATGTACAAGAAAGTGGAATGTGAAGGTGCCCCAATGCTAGATGGGAATATTCAAAGGCACATCCCTCATAAATACAAGAACAAATAAGCCAGATCGCGGCTCGACGAAGATGGATTCGGTAGGGTTCCTATAACTAGCAAAGGAATTTATTCTTAGGAAGTGACGAGGATTACCCATCCCGATGTGAGAGTGGCTTGTGATTGGCGAATCCTCCTTGAGCATCGAAAACTAGTTTTCACCCAAAGACCTGCCCACTGCGCCACAATTGCGTGGTTTTCACATGTGGATGACCTATTTTTTCTTTACTGTTTTCTCAAATTTTCCATGTTTTGTTTGTTTTTTCTTTTTTTTTCTACTTTTTAGTTATTTTCTAATATCCACACCATGCTTAAGCATAGAACCACTTGAGATGCATGGTGTTCATAGGTTCTGGAAGTTCTTCACCATCTGAATATGCTATTTTATAAGCTCCTAACCCATATTTAGTAACCACCACATAAGGCCCTAGCCAGTTGGCCTCAAACTTACCTTTCTTTTCTGTCTTTGATGATGTTCTTTTGATTTTATTTCAGCACTAGATCACCTACATCAAATTCATGATGAATGATCCATTTGTTATATCCTCTTGATACTCTATTCTAGTAAACCTTGAGGTGATTAAGCACTCTTATCCACTTTTCATCCAATAACTCTAGCTCTGCTAGCTGAGCTACTCTATAGTCTTCATCTTTATCAAGATAATCCTAGAGAGATATTCTCAGGGAGGGAAGATCCACTTCCAAGGGTATGATGGCTTTAATGCCATAAACTAGGGAATATGGGGTCACACCTAGTAGGAGTGCGGATGGAGGTTTGATAGGCCCAAAGGGTGGGATGTATCTGTAAGTGCCAATTACGAGCCAATCTTACTTACATTTTTTCCATGATTCGTACAAGGGTTTTATTGGTAGCTTTGGCTTGTCCATTACCTTGGGGGTAATAGGGGTAGACCACTTGAGCTAAATATGGAAGCGTTGGCACAATGTCTTAACTATTTTGTTTTTTAAGGATTTACCATTATCAGTGACAATGGTGGAAGGGATACCATAACGGCAGATGAGATGGTTCATGATGAATTTAGAAATTTGTGCACTAGTGACATAAGTAAGAGGCATAACCTCTACCCATTTAGTAAAATACTTGGTGGTAGTAATAATGTGGGTGTGGCCATTTGAAGAAGAAGGATGGAGCTTCCCTATGAGATCCAAGCCCCATTTAGAAAATGGCCAAGGTGTTGTGATAGGATGTAAATCTTATGTTGGCGCATGTATCAAGTTTCCATAATTTTGGCATAGCTCACATTTCTTTACAAAATTACAATAGTTTGCTTCCATGGTGGGCCAATAATAACCTACCCTTAAGAGCTTCTTAGCCAAGACCATACCGCTAGTGTGTGCTCCACAAATACCACCGTGTACTTCCTTAATAGCGTGGACTGAGTTAGTAACATCCAAATAGTGAAGCAAATTCCCATCATAGCCACGATGATAAAGGGTGCCTCCTAGGAGGGTATAACGGGATATAAATGGATAAGGGATTTATTCTCAGAATGGGTAATGTCTAGGGAAATGTGCCATCTTGTAGGTATCTAAATATAGGGTCATACCAAGGGGAGGATGGACCAACAATTTCACATGCCAAACAAGATTCGGCATGTCATATGCGGGTATTTGTAAATGCTCTATAAAGAATGGAATTTTTCTCTCCTGAGGTGGAATGCGTAAGAGAGATCCAATTGTAGCCATAACATCTGTTGATCTATTATGTGACCTTGGTTTTTGCTCAAAGACAATTTGTGTAAAATATTCTTTCAAGGTTTCAACCAATTTCTTGTATGGAATAATTTTTCATCTTTAACCTTATACTCATCATTAACTTGTTTAATAATGAGTTGGGAGTCCCCAATGACTCGTAGCTATCTGATATTCCAAGTGATAGCCAACTTGAGGCCAGCAATGAGTGCCTCATACTCTGCAATGTTATTAGTGTAAGGGAATCCCAAACAGAATGCTCTCGAATAACCTCACATGTGGGAGTGATGAGCACTACTCCTACTCCCAATCCGTGGAAGGTGAATGATCCATCAAAATGGACTTGCCATTCTACAGACTCTTCAACATACATCATGGATGCATTTGGCAGGTCTAGACACAAAGGTTCCATTCCTGGTAGAGGAGCTTCTGCCAACTAATCAGCCAATACTTGTCCTTTCAAGGACTTCTGGTTTACAAACTCAATGTCAAATTCACTTAGGAGAATGATCCAATTAGCCATTCATCCCGTAAGGGTGGGTTTGGATAAAAGGTACTTGAGAGGATCAACTTTGGATATTAGATTGGTTTTGTTGTTAAGAAGATAATGACAAAGTTTCTTAAAGGTGAAGACATTTGCTAAGCGGGCTTTTCAATCCGTGAGTAATTCAGCTCATAGGAAATCAAGGTATGAATAAGATAATAAACTACCCTTTCTTTGTGGTCTAGGTCATATTGGTAAAGCAGTGTACCAATAGAAAACTAGGTAGCTGAGATGTACAAGAGGAGAGGTTTTCCTGGGGTAGGCGGCATGAGTACAGGTGGGTTGACAAGGTAATGTTTAAGTAGTTCAAATGCCTTTTGAAAATCTAGTCCCTCATTGAATGCAACATCCTTTTTGAGGAGATGTGTAAATGGGTGGCACTTATCCACAAGTTATGAAATAAAACAATGGATTTCTTGAATTTTCCCTTGTAAACTCCTCAGTTGTTTGAGAGTTGTAGGTGGAGGCATTTCTGTGATAGTCGTAACCTTCGTAGGGTCCACTTCTATCCCTCTTTGTGAGATGATGAAACCTAGGAGTTTTCTGACAAAATGCCAAAGACACACTTCTTGGGGTTCAAGCATACCTTGTAATCCTGAGAGACGTTGGAAAATATGTCTCAACACTTCAGGGTGTTCTCCTCTACTTTTAGACTTTGCTAAAATATCATCAACGTAATCCTCCATGATGTCATTCATCATGTCATGGAAGATGACAGTCATTGTGCGTTGATAGGTGGCCCCGACATTCTTGAGTCTGAAAGGCATGACCTTGTAACAAAATGTTCCCCAAGGGGTGATGAAAGTTGTTTTATGTTGATCCTCCTTTGTAATCCTGATTTGGTTATAACTTGAAAAACCATCCATTAAGGACAACATTTCATAACCAGCGGTGGAATCAACAATCATGTCAATATTAGGCAAGGGGAAGTCATCTTTGGGACATGCCTTATTGATGTCACAAAAATTGGTGCAAATCCTTATGCCAACAGGCTTCTTCTGAATAGGGACTATGTTAGATATCCAATCTGAATAGTCAATGGGTTTAATAAAATCAGTAGCTAATAACTTTTCAAGTTCTTCTTTGACAAGGAGTGCAATTTTAGGGTGCATCTTTCTCAACTTCTACTTGATGGGTTTGGCATCTGGGTGCACAACGAGGTTGTGCATGACCAAGTTTGGGTCCAAACTAGGCATATCAACGTATGACCATGCAAATATATCTCCATATTCTCTTAACAGCTCTACAAAAACCTTTTTCTCTTGAGCTGAGAGTGAAGCTCCCAACTTTATCATTCTAGGTTCCTCTTTCGAGCCAATGTTGACACTGATGGTTTCTTCCACAAGCATCTTAGAAGCATCCTCCATCCGGGTAGGATCAGGGGGAAGAGTAAGGTCAACCTCCTTAGGTAGCTCATCATCATCCTTGAATGGATATCTCATTTTTTCCATAGGTTCTTTGTTTTGTTTTTCTACGAGTGCTTCAAAGAGTTTGTCACTATGAGACTTGCATTTATTCCTTGCACAAGGTTTCTCTGAAGTATTCTTACTCTTGTTTGTGACCTTCTTATTCAAGCATCCACACATCTCGCTTCTTCTCCAAAGTATGCATATGTGTCTAGTTGAATTGCAAAGCCTTTCTTGTGATCCCTAACCGGAATAGAATCCTTGAGTCCCATGAATTCTGAAAATTCCTCGTCATTCTCAAAGAAATCGATTGGCACATGAAATTTTGATCCCAATCTACAAGTTCGGGATATACAAGGGTTACTTGGTAATTGGTTTGAGGCTTAGATCTAGATAAGGTAAGGACAACTGAATTAGGGAATAGGTTAGTGGAGGCAAGATCCTCATAGAGGCTAAATTGGGAATTTGTGTCATTATCTGAACGAGATGAGTCGTCCTCACATTCGGAAGAGGTGGCATCAATCTCAAAGGGTGGATCGTCATGAGGTCTTATTCCAAGACCATGTTTGTTTGATTTGAAGCGAGGGATAGGAATGGGTTCTAATCACCCTTATGCATTGATTCCACATCCAAACCCATTGTAACCCATGACGTACATCATACAGTGGCCTTTGACATATAACGGGGCCTGATGGCATGAAGCCATGGTACCTTCAGGTACTCTACTGGTGGAATCTTCTAACATCTTTTCCTCAAATAAGAAACCACTAGGAATGAACTTCTCCAATGGTTTAGGGCATTGATCCCGAGTGCTTTTGAACTGAAAATAAGGTTTTCCACATGTCTTGGGTGACACTGATAAATCTGATATTAATAAATCTTGTTCAAGGGTGAACGGATCACTTGGGCCATATTTTTCCGATATTTCCTCCCATGATGTGAAGGGGTTGACCAACGAAGGAAAGTCTTGATTGCAAGGAGTGAGTGAATCTGGATCCACACATTCCTTGATAGCCTTTGTTTACAAAGGAACAACAATGTCTGTAGAAGGGCATTCATAAGCTACATGAGAAAAAATTGTACAAGGCTTTGCAATGTGTAAATGGTTCTGGATCACCTTGAATGGTGATTATCTATCCTTTATGGCACATCTTGATACATTGATGGAAAGTTGAAGGAATGGCTTGCATGGCATGGATCCATGGGCATCCTAAGAGCATGTTGTATGGTAGATCCAATTCAAGAACATGGAACATTATATCATGACAAGTTGGCCCTACTTCCATTGGAACTACTATAGTTCTGTTGACTCTTGCTCCTCATTATCATAGGCCATGATTGTAATAGTTTTGGCACCTAGATCCATTTTTGAGTGGCCTAGCTACTTAACCAACTTCAAAGTACAAATGTTTAGACCGGATCCACCATCCACAAGTACTCTCTTGATCTTGCGGCAGTAACAACTACTTCTAGATATAAGGGTAAGTTGTGTTTGGGTCGTTACGTGGGATTGTAACGTGATCAAAAGTGATATGATCGTTAGATTCAAGGTGTGCAATCATGGCTTGGAGGTGCGCGAGATCTACATCGGTTGAGACTCCCAAACTTTGCAGTGTTTTATAAAGTATGTTTTTATGGGTAGTAGAGATTTTGAGGAGATCTAAAATTGATATCCTAGCAGGTGTTTTCTCTAACTAGTCTATCAAATTGTATTGACCTTCTTGAGGGATAGGTAGGGGTTCTGGTATGATTAAACGAGCACGTCTCATCCCTACTGCACAACTCTTTTCTAAGATCCTGATAGTATTGACATGTTCATCAGATGAATGGATACATCCTATGAGGGAATCGAAGGGACTATCATTAGTGGGATAAATATAAGTGGCAGTCCTATAGTCATTGGAAGTTTGTCCATGATCTGGATTCCTTTTCTTTTTATCCGCATGGTTAGGAAGGGCTCTTTGAATATACCCATTTTATCATTTAGACCTTGTCCTGAGTTGGGGGATAATCTATGGAGATCTTTCCCTCTTTAATGAGGTCTTGTATGTAATGGCGTAGTCTCAAGAACCTATCTGTCTTATGCCCTTTAACATGGTGGAAGTCATAGTACTCATGTTCTTTGAACCAAATAGGTTTTGGAGCATTTTTTGGGTATGGTACCATCACAGTTGGGTACTCCACCATGTTATCTAACTGTTTTAGTATGGTAGATAGGGATTATGTTAACGGCATGAACTCACGTTTGGTGGGTGCCTTGGGACGAGGTCCTTGTGAGAGATTTAAAAGTAGACCAGTCTACACGGCTTGGACTCTCTTGGAGTCCGTAATGCCATCTCCAATGACATGTTTGTTTTGTTGAAGAACTTTGGTTTATCTAAGGATTTTGCTTCATGTTTGTCTTTAACAACCAATTTAAGTGTTCCCTTTGCAATGAGGGCCTTTTCGATTTGACTTCCCTTCTCTATAACTTCTTTGAAGTTAGAGTTGTAGTACATTTATAAATGGAAGGCTATCTCTGGATTCAAGTTAGGCACAAATATGTTTACTAGATTTTTTTGTGGCAAGGAACAAGGGAAAAAAATTGCCAACCCTCTCCGTTGTTGTAAACAACTCGCAAACGTCTCATTGGGATTCTGCTTTACATTGTAGAGGTCATTCATTGTGATATCATTTTCCATGTTATAGGAATAATGTCGTACAAATTTTTTTGCTAACATGGGCCATGTTGTAATGGAGCCCTTGGGTATGCTAAAGAACCATTCCAATCCCAATGACCCCTAGGCTGCGAGGGAAGAGTCATATTAAGAAGTTATCGATGTATGCGACCTCTTAGAAAACCATATAAAAGTCTTTGATGTGATCATGAGGATCACCCTTGCACTTATATTTATCGAATTTAGGAACAATAAAATGTTTTGGGAAGGGTTTTCGTAACATGTCCTTATCGAAGGGGTAAGGGCATAGTTCTTCATACAAATATTTCCTACTATGTCCTACGTTTCCCTCTTGTAGCGTAGTAAGCGTGTCTTTCATTGATTGTAATTCCTGTTCAATGATTTTTTCTTTGGTAGGTGACATTGGTCTTTGCGCCTTCACCACTTTAAAAGTCATGTGTCACTATACGGATCAAAGTGGAACTCGCTAGATTTTGTTTTGAGTTTGTCTTTGTATACGTTCCTATTTGAAGAGCCTAACTTTGCTAATTTTTGGCTCAGTTTTAGATCTATTTTTGAAGGATCTCTTCTTCAATTAAAGGATCCTCTTCCTCATCAAACTTGGGAGGTGAAGGCTTTGCACTCAATCTTCACTTTATGTGAATCTTTGTAATAAGGTCATCGTGGATCACCAAGTGGCTTGGATGGGTCTCCTTCAATGGTGTTATGATGTTTCCCAGTAGAAGCGTACCCTACATCAAAGGGGTTATCCATGTCTAAGAGGGACCTTTGTTCTTCTGTTTTATGATTAATGCCCTTGGTTTCGCTGCGTTCTTGTGGAAGTTTGGCTCCTAACTCTAAGACTCTTGCGAGTACTTGATCTTTGTTGTAATAAAGGAGTTCATCAAAGTGACCTAGGTCTAATTAGTGTTTTTATTTAGAAGAGTCAGAATCCTCTCCGCTATGATCAATCAATGGCTCTGTGTCCTTGACTTATGAAAAGAGAGGCACTAAGTTATTGCCACTAAATGGGAACGATTCAAAAGTATTTTCTCCTAAGTCGCGCTCATTTGGTTTGGACGCCATCTTCGTGATTCTAGGAATCACTAGTCAAAGTTATATGAGGTTTCATCTAAATGTGCTTCAAAGTTTGTGTGAAACCTAGGCGTATGTTTGTGTAAGTCACTCGATGTGATGTTGAAATAACCTAGTGTGTTCTAGAAGTAACATTATGCAGTTGTTTTTATGATTCAAAGAACACTCATATGAACACTCAAATGCAATGATCACTTGAATTGTCATTTTTTCCAAGTTATACCCTAACTATGATTTTGGTGAAGGGTCCAAAGCGAGATAGTGCCAATATCGTATCAATACGTAGGTCAAGTTAGAATTCTAACAAGGCCTAAATATTAAAGTGGTATTGACACAATCTCTCAACGAGGTATACTAAAACTAGTTCAAATGCCGATGAAAGCTAAGTTTTCTAAAAATGGAAGTTGTGAGTATGTATAGTGTAACAACACTATTCGATACATTAATCGAGCAAGCAAGGTGTTAGTATCAAGATGACATTATTTTGGTATATATAAGGCAATATCGACACCCTAAAAAAGACTTAGATGATGTCGAATCAAACGAAGTATGAGTATAGCAAGAAGTTGTTAGTTGCGTGAGCAGCGTAACCACACAATAAAGGGACTTATATCAAGTTCTCAAGAAATTGAAAACACGATGTAAGTACCAAAATTGTGTGACTAGAATGCGAGTAAAAAACTATCAACTTAAGGAGAGATAAATGATGAACCGAAATCGTAGTAGTGAAGACGATCTTGAAATCAAGATCAAAGAACTATCAAAGATACGAAAACATACCTACACACTTTAGATGTTTAACAACCCATCCATAAACATGGATGGGTGTAAACAGAAAAAAAAGTGGTAAGTACTATCTTTGATAAAATGTGCAAGGTATGCTTCCTTCTCACCCTAAAAATGAGTGACAAGAATGCAAGGGTATAGATCAAAACTATGAAAATAAAATAAGTGCCACTTGGGCATAGTTTCGCCTCGTCCGAAGGTGAGAATGAAACTAGGCTAAGTGAGACATCGTTTAATTTCATGATGAAAGGAACTTAATTCTAACTAACATGGGCTCTTTTCTTTATTCGAAAAAAAGGTTCAGACTCCAAGTAATTCGTCACTTCGTGATGGCTTGACGTGAAAAAAGACTAGAAAAGTGGGCTCCAAGACAGAATGACCTCCCTAATAATATCTCTCAACTAGGTGTCACAAGTTGTCTAAGAGTGAGATCGATTTACCCAAAGAGTCACACTAATTGATTTTGGAGTATCTCGGCTTTACTTTACCCCCTTCTGATACAATGAGCAACTAGTGTATTTAGTTGTACCATCATTGGGGTCACAATACAAACAACTTTGACTCTAACTTACAATGTGAAATCTAGTCAAGTGGGTAAGTAGAGTGCTTCCTATTTCATCCATGAGGTTACTCAATGATGGATTACTTTAGGGTTTCGAACCACCCCCATTGTTGTAGCTTAAGGCATTATGCCAAAGGGGTTATGTTCCAGTTGAGTAGATAGGGACATACCCTTTTCCAAAACTTGCAATACATTGTGAAGTGAAATGGTGTGTTTTTATCTTGCTTAACTTAATGTGGTTTTAAGTAGCACACCATTTGGCAACCTGTGTGAAAACACGTGTATTAGAAGGTTTTGTTTTGTCTTGACTTCTCCTTTATTTGACAAGCATTAGGCCCTACATGCAAAGAGTTAGTAATTTTCCACAAAATATCATGATATCAAAAGAGAGTTTGTGTGTTGCTTTTGATTCCTAAGATCACCAAAAAGGCGTGAAGGAAGAGCATACACAACGTGGAAAACTAACTAAAACAATTTATGGAAAATACTTTAAGTGTTTTGTAAAAGGAAACTCATTTTAGCCAACTTTGAACTTTTAATTCACTTTAAAGATTAAATTGAAGTATTTTGGAAGAAAATAGAAGGTTTTTGAAACATTTTTTATTCCCAAGATCACCTAGAAGGCACGAGGGAAGAGCATACGCATTTCAAAGGACCCCTACAAATGAAAAATGTGAACACTCAACTAAGTTAGCATAAAAATATGAAGGAAAAGAAACTGCAAACCACTATCGAACAACGCAAAAATTTAGAAAACCAAGAAAATATTAGGAAATTCCATGAATCGATTTTTAGCGCTTTTTTAACTATTTTCGGTATTTTGCATTTTCGGAGGTCTTTGGGGCACTTCGGGAGTTTTGTGATAGAAGTAATGATACCTGAGGCATATTAATTTTGGAACTTCCCTTGCAAAGTTCACTTCCTTTCTTTTCCGACTCCTATTCAAACTTTGAAAAAGGTCAACGGGTCAAAAGATAGGACCAAAACTAGGAGCACTAAAAATCATATGAACAAATACGGATCAAACAAAGATGCCCGCGTTATTGGTGTGTGGGATCCTATGTGTCCTCCACTCACATATGGAGGGTCATCTCACATGGGTTAGGTTTAGGGTTTGCTTGTGTGTCATGCACTAGGGTTACTCAACACCCTATATGTACCCTTTCATTCCTAATTTATGAGTATGCCAAGACACTCCGTTGTCTTTCCTCTATGTGCAAGCTTTATTTTTGTTGAAAAGTTCTTCCATTGTTGATCGATCCTTGTGATTACGCTGGAGCTATCACGATTCTGTTTGAGTGCAACTACTTTGTGGTGCATTGTTTCTGATTCGATTCTCATGGACTCTTTCATGGTATCGAGCCGAGATCGAGTAAACGTGCATTCGTCATTTGAGTTGTGATTACTCTTGGTTTCATTTTTTTACTCCTCGTGCAAGTTTTTTTGATCGTCGTTATATTCTGGAAATTTATTGCTAATGTATTTAACAAGTTGTTCTTGGAAAGTTGTTTCAGTTTTTCTGTGTTCTTCATGCATGTGCAGTATCTCCTGGAGTTTTCAGGGGTTTTACAATTACATTTAGCTAACTGCAGCTAAAATTGGTAGATCAGTTAAAATAGAGGTTATTTTTTGGGTTTTTTTTTTATTATTAAACTGGAAATATTTTGTAGATCTCTATTTTTTTGGTCTTATGTGTTTTTTTTTTGCAGAATACAAGTTTAAAAGAATACACCAAGTCGGGTTTGAAGTCTTGCATTTTTTTTGGTGTGTTGTGTTACTCTAGGCCGAGTTTTGTTCGGCGATTGGCTAGTGATTCTGAGCACCAAAATACTTCTCAACATCAAGCCAGCTCTACTCAACCACGAGCTCCTACCTCTTCATTCAACTCACCTACAGACTCACCTAACTCGTTGTTTAATTCACCTTCGACCTTGCAATGGATTGAGTTGTGTGGGTGTGTTTTTTTGTGTAAGGGTTTGTTTTCATTGAGAACTGAACGTTTTCTCTGTCGGACTGGTCATTTCCTTGGCTCACCCGCATTCAACCTGCCTCACCCACGAGCTCGCCATCACCCTCAAGTCATGCCTTCATCCCCACTGTTGGACTCCTCCCGATTGCGTCTTGGTTTCCGGTCCAGCCCCCGCTCCGAGCTCCATGTCTTCCCTTGCCCGAATGGTCTCCACAAAGCTCGGTCATTACACAAATTTCCTATCACTTTGATCTCTAACTGAGATCCATGCCGAGCCCAACAACCCAAGATCCACGCTCTTCCCTCAACTACCGAGCCATCCTCGGGATTCTAGCTCAACCACTTGAGCCAGTGAGCGGTTAAATACATTTAAGGCAAGTTTCCAAACCGTGTTTTTTTATATAATGGTAAGTTTTAAAAAAATCATTTTGGTGGGATTTTTATAAAGTAGGGTATATTCGGTAAGGGGGTGTTAATTTTTTTGGGGTGGGTATTTATTCAAAAAAGGGGTATTTAATTTTAAATTATCTTAATTAGGATTTAATTTTTTTAAATTAGGGTTTATTCCTTTTGTAATTAATTAGATTTAATTATATTAAATCTAGTTTTATTAATTACGACCTTAATTATATCTTCATTACGATTAGTAGTAATTTAAAATCATCTTTTAATTAACGTTTTTTTATCATTTTTTTTAAAGTCCTAATTGCTTTAAAATTAGCTAAATTGGACGTTTCAAAGTGATAATTTTTAGGCGTTATTGTCGATTTTTTTACTAATTGTGTGCTCAAGTGTGCAGTGACACTCTAAGCACCTATTTGCCTTCCAAGCGCTTTTCCGACGTTCTGAAGATCATCGGGACTCATCTTGAGTTCATCTAAAACTTGTATTTACCCTTATTATTGCTTGTGACTAGTGAGCACATCCGCCATAGTTTTGCAGCAAGGGTATCCTTTGCGACGTGAGACACTCTTTCTCACAACTAGGATTTGATTTCACCTCCTTCCTAGTTTTTTACAAGTTGTGCTTGTATACAGTGTCACTTTGCTTTGCACTCCACGAAACACGATTGTGGTCTCCTCTCTTGCGTGTTATTACGCTGATTGCAAGGTGAGTTACCAACTGTTTCAAGATGCACGCTCGGACCCAATTGTATTCAACGCACTAAACTATAAAGTTCCAAAAGCAGGGGGGTTATTATATTGTCTTGGGTGGTTGTGATTCTTTTCTGCATTCCTTCTCTCTCTTCACAATGGATGCTTATTCACTTCCTTTGCTTACACCATTCAACTTTTTCGAGTGGAGATCGAAAATAATTATGAAACTAAGAGGTAAAGGGTTATTCCACATCACCATGGGAACTGAGACTGAACCAGACAACGACCCTGAAAAATCTAAGTGGTTAAACCGTAGTGATGAAGCTTTAGGTATTCTTTGCATGTCTGTTTCTCTTGACTTGCTCTTCCACATTGAGTCGTCCAAAACACCTAATTCTCATGGGAAAATGTTAGATAAAATGTTTGGACAACAAGATGACATGAGAGCACATGAGTTGGAAAATGAACTACTAGGGTTAAATCCTAGTGATTTTGAAAACCTACAAGCATACTTCTCTAAGTTTTTCCACACTAGATTGTTGTTAAAGGAATGTCAAGTAGAGAAGAAATATTCTCAACTAATCTTGTCGATTCTCTCTAAGTTAGGTCCTGAATATTTTGTCTTTGTGTCAACTTTTTACGCTACAAAAGTTGCCTTGGGAAAAGATTGGAATATGCCCTCCTTTGACTATTTTTGTCCCAACTCATTCGAGAACAAGACAAACTCATTCAAATGGGGTCTCTCAAGTCTAAGTCACATGCCCTTGTAGCAAGTACTAGTAAGGAAAAGAAGACTGAAAAGAAGAAAGAAAGAAAGAAAGGATCAACCTAAGAAGGAAACCAAGACCAAAACTAAATTTTTGACTTCTAAGCCTAGAACACAGAAAGACAAGTTTTTGTGTTCCTATTCCAAGAAGCCTGGTCATAAAGAGCATCTATGTATGAGAAAACAAATTGATCACCTTACTCATTTACTTGAGAAAAATCAAATAGGTGTTCCTGATTCTATTAAACAAAATGCTCCAAAGTCCAAGTCTTCTACTGCAAAAGGGTCTAAATCTTAAGAAGAAAGGAAATTCCTTTGCGCCAAAGTTGCTCCTTCATCAACATGGATTATAGATTTTGGTGCCTCGCACCACATGGCTTCTTCGCATGTTGAGTTCTCCAACATTGAGCCTTGTGGTATGTCCCAAATCATGATGGGTAATGACACGACAATGTGGTTTTGTAGTGGATCAATAGAGATGGATGGGGGAACATTCAACCAAGTGTTGAGTGTTCCTGATCTCTCTACCAATCTCCTATCGATTTACCAAATTACTCACCTTGGTGAAGGAATGCGAGTGGAATTTGGTCCTAACTCGGTGATTATTCGTGAGCTTAACGATGACACTATAGTGGCTGAGGGAAAGGTGGATCACCATTCATGGTTGTATACATTTTCCCACTTTACTTCTAATTCTACGCCCACTACCTTGCTCACTCATGTAAATGAGGTTAGTAAGCTATGGCATGAGTATTTCAGACATCTAAATTATCGCTACCTTGAACAATTGAGCCAAAATGAAATGGTCAATGGGTTACCCCGTGTCAAGTTTTCTAAGGGTCTTTGTGAGGGTTGTACCCTTGGAAAGCATCCTAAAAAGAACTTTGACAAAGGAAAATCCTGGAGAGCTACTCGTCCCTTGGATCTTGTTCACAGTGATATTTCTGGTCCATTTCCATCTCCTTTGTTTACTAGAGCTCTTTATGTGCTCACCTTCATTGATGACTATTCACGATATACTTGGGTATATTTTCTTAAGCTTAAGTCTGAAGTCTTTGAAAATTTTCAGGACTTTAAGGCTCTTCTTTGAGAAACGGATGGAATAATCTATCAAGGTTCTTCGAACCGAAAATGAAGTTGAATATGTAAATAATAGGTTCATGGATTTCTATACTTCTAAAGGGATCTCCTTGCAACATACAGTTTCTTATAGCCCTTCGCAGAATGGAGTAACAGAAAGAAAGAACCATACTCTTAAGGAGATGGCCACTTGTATGATTCACTCAAGTCTCTTCCTCCGCAGTATTGGGATGAAGTAGTGAATTGTGCTAATTACATTCAAAAGCGTGTTCCACACAAGACAGTAAGAGGGATGACACCCTTTGAAGCTTGGTTTGGATGCAAGCCTGATGTTGAGCACTTTTGAGTCTTCGGATCCAAGGCTATGGCTCGGATTCCCAAGAAGAAATGCAAGGCATTGGAACCACAATCCAAACCTTGTATCTTTGTAGGGTATCCTAATGGCATGAAGGGATATCGATTGTTGAATCCTACTTCTCATGAGCTTTATATTGAGAGAATTGTTAAGTTCGATGAGTCTTCTTTGACTTCTACTTCTCTACCTATTGAGGTTCTTCAGCTCGCTGATTCAGATTCTGACTCATCAGATGATGATGTTGTTGAGCATGCTCCTCTTCCTGATCCTCCCAACCATCAGACCTTTGAGTCTTCCGATTCTGACAATAGTGATGACGAGGACTATGTCCCTTCTCACTCAAGTGAAGAATCTTCTGACTTTGAGCCTAATCCTCCTAATCCTCTTTGGGCTAGGAAAAATTTACAAAGTCTTTGGATATTTAGTTGGATATACTTCAGATATGAGACATACTCACTCAGATTTCATTGAACCCACTCTTTCTTCACCTCTGCTTCTGATCCATAGTCTTTCCAGGAGGCTTTTGGTATTCTTGAGTGGGATTCTGCCATGGATGAGGAGTATTCCTCTCTCATGAAGAATGATACTTGGGATCTCACCCCTCTTCCGAAAGGAAGAAAAATCGTTTGGTGTAAGTGGGTGTTCTACGAAAAAAGTATGGAGTAGATGGAGACGTCGAAAATTTTAAAGCGCAATTAGTAGCTAATGGTTTCTACTAGATAGTTGGGGTTGATTATACTAAAACCTTTACTCCGGTTGCAAAGATGACTTCTATTTCGAATAACCCTTTCCATTTCCGCAACAAATAGATGGAAATTCCATCAAATGGACGTTAAGAGTGCCTTCCTTCATGGTGACCTAGAGGAAGAGATCTACATGGAACAACCTCTAGGTTATGTCCATGATCCCTCCCTCATTTGTAAGTTAAAGAAGTATCTTTATGGCCTTAAACAATCCCCTCGGGCTTGGTATGCCAAGATGGACTCCTTTTTACTTACATCAGGGTTTACTAGGTGTCACTCTGATCCAAATGTTTATATTCTATGGCAAGATGACTCCATACTCATCCTTGTTCTCTATGTTGATGACTTGTTGATCACAGAAACTCTTCCTCTATCATTGATTCTATGAAGATCACCTTGGCCAACAAGTTTTCCATGACTGACTTAGGTCTGCTTCATTACTTTCTTAGGATCCAGATTTCACAATTTGACTTGGGAATTGTGATTTCGTAACCTAAGTATGCTCTTGACTTGCTTGCTCGTTTTTAGATGTCCGATTGCAAGTCTTCTCCTACTCCTTTTCTTTTTGGGGTTAAGTTGGTTTCTGATTGCTCTACTCCCTTGGTTGATGGTACCCTTTATCGATAGTTGGTGGGGAGCTTGATTTACTTGACTCACACTTGACCAGATTTATCTTATGTTGTTGGGATCATGTCCAGATTCATGTAGGAGCCACATGAGCTACATTGGAAAGCAGCTAAGCAGATCCTTCATTATGTTCGTGGCACCTATACTAATGGCATTCACTATTATGGAGGGGTGGATATTGACTTGATCGGGTTCATAGATTTTGATTGGGTCGGTGACTTAGATCATCAAAAATCTACCTCTAGCTATAATTTCTCTCTTGGTTCGGGTCCTATTAGTTGGTCTAGTAAGAAGTATAATGCAATTGTGATATCTTCTACAGAGGTAGAATACAGAGGAGTAGTTAACGCTACCACAGAAGCTGTTTGGCTATAGGGTATTCTGACAGAAGTTTGGCATCCACTTTCGGTGGCCTACCATTATCTTTTGTGATAATACAAGCACTATCTCAATTTACAGAAATCCAGTTCAACATCAACGAGATGAAGAACATTGAGATCCATATGCACTTCATACGATAGCTTATTCATGATGGCATCATCGACATTCAGTACATTTAGACAGCTGATCAAATTATAGATTTATTTACCAAGCCCTTCACTAAGGTGAAGTTTCTTCACTTGCGGTCTCTTCTTAGGGTGAGGTCTTATGCATCTACTCATCTTCTTTGGGCTATATAGTCCTTCTATTCTTCTTCTTATTCTAGGAAGATGTTGTTTGTATATGGGCACCTTATCAGGCCTTTAGTTGTCGGCCCCATTGACACATCTTTCTTAGTTTTCTAGGAGTGTCTTCTTATTCTGTCTGACTCATCATAGCCATTACCCCAACTTCATGAAGGGGGTGTTGGTGTGTGGGATCCTATGTGTCCTCCACTCACATATGGAGGGTCATCTCACATGGGTTAGGTTTAGGGTTTGCTTATGTGTCATGCACTAGGGTTACTCAACACCCTATATGTACCCTTTCATTCCTGATTTATGAGTATGCCAAGACACTCCGCTGTCTTTCCTCTATGTGTAAGCTTTATTTTTGTTGAGAAATTTCTTCCATTGTTGATCGATCCTTGCGATTACGCTGGAGCTATCACGATTCCATTTGAGTGCAACTACTTCATGGTGCATCGTTTCGATTCGATTCTCACAAACTCTTTCACGCGGCCCCTTGTGGTGTACACACAACGTTTTGGGTATGTGCGCTTGGGTTTGGGTGCCTGCGCCCCCTATGTAAACCTAGTAGATCTACAAGGTGTCTGTGTTATTCGAGAGATGCATGTGCTAGGGTAAGTGTACTGCACCAAAGAATATATGCCTACGTTAGCGAAAGAAGAAGTGGTAAAAACTATAATAGTGCGCGTACGTTGGTAGAGGGGGTACTTGAACATGTAAAAGGGCATATGCGCCATGGTTTGGGCGTGTGTGCGCACAGTAAAACATTTTGATAGAGGGTTGAGAATACACAGGTGCTTACACGTGGGTTTGGGTACATGCGCACCTAGTGAAAAAAATAGGTTACATGGTGTCTCTTATTTAGTAGAAGAGTGTGTGTGCCACGATTTGGGTGTGTGTGCCTATTTTAAGGTACCTACACATGGTTTTGGGTGCTCGAGCTCCTCTGTTAAAAATGACAATCAAGGCTCCTACACCGGTAGAAAAAGTGTATGTGTCCCTACCAAAAACCACCAAAAACACGAAAAATGAAATTTCAAAAGTGTCAATAGGTTAGAAATTAGCCATTAAATGTAGTTTCTAAAATAAACTTAACAAAGAAGCATGAAAATGAGGGTTAACTACATAAAACCTAACTAAAAAGCTCAAGGTAAAATATTTAACCCTATAAAAACATGTAAAAAGTTAGAAATTGAAATAAAAGCTTCAAAATGACCCCATTAATGGAGGATGGACTAAGTGTCCCACCGGGCGTGTCAAATGTGTTCAATGAAAAGTTGCAAAAGCCATAGACATGGGGTAAGAATATCTAAAGAAACCCCAAAGGATCTTAACAAACTAGTCAGTGGACCATCAGATAAGAGATAAACAAGGATTCATCACTTTACATACATTAATATTGAAAGAAACAAGCAAATATAGCATATTTAGTAATCCTCTACTCTTGAAAGCTTTAAAATGAACCTAGTAAGGATCTAAGCAATTAGTTATGTGATTATGAGAATGGGAGCTCACCATTAATGGCTTCAAGGCCAATGGTTCTTCCCATTTACTCAATGCTTGGTGTGTAGTGCAATGGAAAAGCAATAGCTCAATGAAAGAAATGAAATAACTCTAAACCCTAAGCAAAATGCTATAGTTTATGTTAGGAAGAAGGAGAGTTCTTAGAAATGAGAGGGGGTAATGGGATATTTATAGTTTTCCATTTGAAAAATTGGGGCAATTTTGGTGCATGTGGGACTAAGAATAAGGCAAAAATTAATTAGGGAGTCAAAGTAAGATTTGACTAGGTTTAGAAGAGGTTAATCATGGTTAGGACTAGTTAAACTAGGTTAGACTAGTTAATCATGTTTAGAGAGGAATTAGGGTTTTGAGAGAGTTTTGAGAGGTCTAATCAATCCAATGAAATGGATTGATAGTATAGAAAGCTAGTAGAAGTGGTATAAAAGAGGATGAGAAGATGGTTTAGCTAATAAGAGCTATATTAGCCTCGCTTAATTAGTTTACGAAAGGAATACAACCAAAAGAGTGTCGTAAGAGGGGATTTAGATAGGTCTAACTGATGGTATGTCATCAATTTGTGAGGAGTGAGAATAATTAGTACAATATTAAGAATAATAGTGCTTTGATCAAACTACATGTGTTTACACATACACTTCATTTGGAGAAAAAGAAAAGCGCATATTTCATTTTTAGTTAAATTTTTTTCTTAATGCTTTATCTTGTACAACCCTTTTTCTTCAACATGTGGGGGCATGTGCCTTTGGACTCGGCAGAATTAATGCCTTGCGGTGGGCTCACTATCGACTTAAGAAATAAAGAGGTAAAATTGCCACGCAGATTGGATGCGGCACACCTTTCTTACCTTTTTCCCTCGGCTAACCATCTACTCCCACTTCCAGCATAGGAATTTTCCTGACTTTAATTAGTGCTTCAGACTCTAACACACCTTTTTTTAATACCTCCATACAACAATTCCATGTCTCAAGTTCTTGATTCAACTTTCCATAAGAACCCAACCCTAGCCTTCATTGTCTCTTCCTTCACTGGAAATAGTGCAAACATTTTCTCCCCTCCCACCCCTTCACCATTCCTGCATAAGTTTACTCCCCAACACTTTTCAACAAATGCTTCCACCAACATGTCAATTTCCTTTGTTATCACCTATGCAACCTTCTATGAATTCCTTCTCTTTTCCGCCCACCTCCATTTTGCATGCCACAAATACAAACCCTATGCCTTCAACGCCATCTTCACTTTGCTCAAACTTAGTTTCCTTTTCAGAAGCTTAATGCACATTTAGAAAAAGAATAGATTTATTGTCAAAGACCCATACACGCTCGATATTCTTTGAGAGAACTACCCCAGGTATAAAAACATAAATTTTAGGCAGTTTTTATACGTGCAACAAATGTAAATCTAAAAAAAGGGAATCGATTCTCATCATGGGAATGAATCCAGGAAGTCTCCCACATGTTCTTAGTTGCTTGACTCAAGTTGAGGAAATGCTCATTGCTCGTGTTAATCCTATCTTATAAGTGACTCAGGTGCGAGGGGGAAATCAACTACTCAGGTCACACAATAAGCTTCCCTAAAAACATCTCCTCCATAGAAAAATACCTACCACATAGACTTGGAGATTTGGATCTTGTTCTCATACAAAAATTGGGCCAAATTTTGCAAAATATGATTTCTATGTCAGAAAATATCGTGTATGGGAAGCCTTGAAATTTAAAATTACACACGACCCATACTATAAGGATGTATTGATTGATAACAATGCTCTTGACTCCTTGCCTTCTTCCTCTACAGATGTGTCAGCTTATTTGAACAATATTGCAGTCGATTGTCATGATCTTCATGAATATCCTGCAGATATGGTTGACCATGAGTCTATAGGCATGCTTGACATGGTCTACCAATCTTTGTCTTTTGTTCCAACCGTCCTCAATTCAGTGCATAAAGAAGAGGAAATTCAACATTTTATTCTAGAACAAGGGACCACAACCCTTTAAATTTACAAAGGGTAAAAATTGGGGTTTCCCATGTAAATGAGTGAGTACACGTAGGATTGTCATCTATGGCATTTTCAACTTTGTTCCCAACAGGAAAAGCCATGTTCAAGCAACCTAGAATGAAGGAAGTTCTTTTGCATGAATATGCTCTACATTTTTATGGTATCATGACAATCGGTTTGGTGGCCACCCTCGCTTCCCCTACTATTTTCTCAATCTTATTTTGCGTCACAGAAGCCAAACAACCGTTTTTGTTTCTATGGCCTAGAATATTGATTCCAATGCTCAACTAACTATCCAAGATTTGTGCAAAAGGCTTGAAGATTTCCCTGTGGATGGCTGCTAGATAGGTTTGATGAGGTTCAATACAAACCTTTGCAGGACTTGGTCATTTTGGGAAAAGAGTAGAGGTCAAATTTTAGACATGATCAAACAATTGGCCCCCAACTTTGTTCTTCACTTTGAGCTCCGCGGACACCAAATGGCTAGACCTTCACAACATCATGCCCGAAATCCTCCTCTAAAACCTCGTGCCACTCAACGATGGAGGATTCTGAACATTTTTCACCATCTACACCTTGTGTCTGCGTACTTGCACAACAAATTTACAATTTTCCGTGAGGAAGTTTTGGAAAAACACCTTGGAGCGAAAGACTATTGGTATAGGTAATTATATCACCCTCTCGTTTTTTAAAACTTTAGTCTTGACACATTGTTGACATACCAAATTTTTATCGATATGAATGACAACATAGAGGTTCCACACATGTCCATGGATTCCTTTGGCTTGAGAATGCTCCTAACATTGAAACTCTTAATACAATAGACACTGCATCTATGGAGGCCACTAGGAAATACTTTGATTTTTTTGTATCCGCTTGGAATCCAAGACCCGCTTCTAGCAGGAAAGAATTTGTACGTCGGTCCATTGAAGATGACCCCTGTTTGATGGATACATTGCAGATACTTTCATGTTCCCTAGCTGCAGACCTTGAAGAACTTTTGAATCGAGTGCAATGACACACAAAATGCTCTGAGAAAACATGTCTGAGGAAAAAACATAATCGTCTCCAATGTCGTTACAATGCCCCTTGGGAGACTCGACCAATTTCTTCCTTGTTCGTTGATGAAGATGGAACCTTAAAATACCTTCCTGCACGAACGACAACATGGTCAACATTCATAATCAGACTATGCTATCAATTTGGAGAGCCAACGTTGACTGCCAACATGTACTTTCTCACCATGCTTTGTTGTAAAATACATTACAAAATATGCATCAAAGGCTGAGAAATGGTCGGAAACATATCACCAAATGCTTTCTAGAATCACAAGAGATGTCGAGTCCGATTTCTCTGCTCATGTTGTAATACACAAAATGCTATCGAGACAGTGTCGTTGAACATGACATAAGTGCCCAGAAACCTGTCATATGTTGCAAAATTGTCATTGGTTATATGTAGCATTCCTTTATTTCCTTAAATGTAGGGAAAAAGATATTCTGAAAAATTGCCGAATTTGAGTTGCATTTGGAGGATACAACAGTGTTCATTGATTCCTATAAGAAAAGGCCCCTAATATGGAAACCTTGTCTCTCATTGAAACAACCAGAGATTGGACTTATAGCCGACATCATAAAGACAATAAATGGAAACAACGAGCCTCGACAACAATTGTTTGTGTCTTCCCAAGATTCTCCCAAGAACCATCACCGGATTCACCTTCCTTTGAACTCTTTTGTTGGTCAGAACTCCTCTTATACAAGCCATTCTGTGTCATCTCCACAGATATTGGTACCACAACAAGATATTGTCTTCAACTGGAGATTTCTTAAGAGCACTTACAAGCCCTGACATATCCATCGGCCTGCTCCTGTTTTGGAGGACTTGTCTGACTCAGATCAAGATTTTGACCATCACTCTGACCACAATGAACATCATCAATATGAATGGTAGTTTCTTGCACAGTTGCACCCGGTGAAGAAGATTGGACTACAAAGCATGCATTTGTTGGGGCGGTGTGACTTCGATATTCAACATAATTGGAATGCACATGGTGTTGCTCATTCCTTATAGGAAACATGGCCTTCATTTATTGAATTGCAAAGAAACACTACATGTATGGATCAACTTCATGTATCCTCTACAACATCTATTGACAACTTCTCGTCGGGTCAAAAACTAGCATTTGATACCATTTTCCAGCACTTCGCAAACAACTCTAAACTTCCACCTCTGAGATTGATAATTCAGGGCACTACAGGAACATGAAAATCATATCTAATTAATGCAGTGAGATCAAGATTTACTAGCGCAACATGTATGGACAAATCACCTTTGTTTTTCTTGCATCGATGGGTGTTGTTGGATTCAACATTTCTGCTTCTACCATACATGCCTCCCTTCGCATACCTATAAAGGAACTCAAACCACTGGAAGGTCAATCTCTATCCTCTTTCCAAGACTCCCTCAAGCATGTTCAATATGTTCTTATCGATGAAATGAGCTTCATTGGACCTAAGTTACTAACCAAGATTGACTTCCGCTTAAGAGAGGCTTTCCCGCATTCTAAGACCTTGTTGCTATTCGGTGGAAAATCAATTATTCTTATTGGTGACTTAGGCCAGCTTCCTCCATGGACACTCCTCTCTATGCAAGTCACTCCTATGGTGCAACGCTCTGGAAGGGTTTTAATAATTCAATAACTTTAGACACAATTTTCCGGCAATAGGGCTCCTCCCCCGATCAGCTTTCCTTTCGTGCATTGCTCCTCAATGTTCGAAACGGGTTGCCTACCCTGCACGAATGGGAACTACTTATGTCAAGGACAAATTCTTGTCTCCCACAACATGAACTACAATCTTTCCAAGAATGCCCGCACTTGTTCGCTAAAAATGATTTGGTTGATGACCACAATCTGCATATGTTGAAATCTTTGAATGTTCCAATAGCTCGTTGCATTGTACAAAACACTAGAGGAGGCAGTTTAGCATCGACGAAACAACTAGAATTCAAAGTTCTTCTTTGCAAAAACCAAATAGTCATGCTGATAGCTAACATGTGGTTGACGCAGGGATTGTAAATGGTTCAACAAGGAAAATAGTAGACATAGTTTATGACAGTTCCTCCATGCCCCCTGACTTGCCTTTATTTGTTTTCATTAAGTTTGACAAATACATTGGCCCAAGCTAGGATCCAAATAATCCATCGCATGTTCCAGTTCCTCCTATCTCCAGAGGCAATCGTAGGCAACTTCCACTCAAAATGGCGTGGGCTTTGACTATCCACAAGGCCCAAGGTCTTACTCTGCAAAAAGCTACTGTTGATATTGGTGAAACCGAAAGACATGGTCTTACATTCATTGCCTTCTCCAAAGTGTCGTCCCTGGACAATTTGCGCATCTCCCCTCCTTTCTCTTTCGAGCGCTTTTGTAAAATGACTGAATGACCCCTTCTTCAATTACGCAAGAAAGAGAAGGATTGGCTTCGATGCCTTTCTCTGCCACGTGTACTAATATGCTGTAACCCACACTCCCGAACATTTAAGCATAGATAGTAATCTTGCTTATACCTCCATCCTTTTTTTTTCGCTTTTTTCCTTTAAATTCCTTCGTTTTTAATTATAGGCACTACAATATATATATTCACTCCTCGAGTGATAACCATTTAATTTGGATACCGTCATTAGCATTCATTGTAAGTTGTGCGTGTGATTCGGAGAAAGAGGTGATCTGAAGCGAAGATGATCGAAGTGGTGTTAAACGATCGGTTGGGGAAGAAGGTGCGCGTGAAATGCAACGAGGATGATACCATTGGCGACCTGAAGAAACTGGTGGCCGCTCAGACTGGCACGCGCCCCGATAAAATCCGCATTCAGAAATGGTACAACATCTATAAGGATCACATCACTCTCAAGGATTATGAAATTCATGATGGCATGGGCCTCGAGCTTTATTACAATTAATTAGGCAACTCGTATGACTGGAATTCATCTTTTACTTGAAAAAATACATTGTCACACTATTATTTTCATCACTGATTTGTTGTGTTTCGAAAAATTACTTCCTTAAATTTATGTTTACATGGCCGGCATATGGATTTTGTTGACCGGTTTAGCAATATGTAAGGGTTTCATTATTTGGTTTTGTAGATTAGGTGTTTGGATGTTTGAAAATCGATTGCCGTTTAGGTTTTTGTGTTTTGTTTAAAGCTGCGGGTTTATAAATTGCATTCAACGCCGCATTTTTAGAACCGTTGCAAGCCTTTGGTTTGGAATTTTGTTACTTTTTGTAGGGGTTGTTATTGTTAAGAATCAATTCCAGCAGTTTTTCTTCCAGTTCTGCTTTCACGTGTTTTTAAGAAATTTTTTCTTTCACATGACAGGCATATGGATTTCGTTAATGGGTGTTGAAATATGAAAGGCTGTGGTTGTTTGTTTGTGACTTACGCTTTTGGGTAATTAAAATTAGGGCCTTTTGGGTTTTGTAGGGTTTCAGTGATATGTTTAGAACTGTGGATTTTGTCATTTAGGTTCGCCTATAAGCATTTCTAAAGTTGCTGAAAGCAAGAATTTACTGGAATTGCCTTACTAATTGTGGGAATTGTACTTGATTAATACCAGAATTTTGGTTTTTTTGAAATTTGATGATTCTGGCTTTGGAAATCTTGTGCTTAGTTGCCTTAACCAATTCTCTCACTAGTAATTTGCACCCAACTACATCCCTGGGGTGTGCTGCACCCAGGGAGATGTATGTGGTATTATACCCAATTTCTGTATCATTTTCTTGTGGTAATGAAATAAGGTTGAAGTGTATGGAAGTGCTTGTTGTCTCTCTAAATATTCATAATCCTATAACCTGGATAGGCTTCATTTCGTTCTTAAATTTATGACTCTAATTGCCAATCTAGTTTCCGTCTTGCAAGTGTTTGGTAGAATGATTAAACAAAATGTACAACCATGTAATTATTTTTGTTTTCCACCAAAAGCAGCAAATGCAGTACTAATAAGTTAAGAACTTGACCTGATTTTTCCATCAATGCACATGAAAAAGTTTTTCTGGATGCTTGACAGTTGTCAGGTTATAATGGTATGAGGAAAGGGATAAGCAACGATGACTTGTAAAACAAATCTTTACTTTTAGTGATTAAGTCCCAAGGCCTTGACAGATACACGGTGTAAGTTTGTGTCACTTTGTCTACTTATAATGTTCTGCAGCATTTAATTGGAATTCTGTTTCATTTTGTAAGGCCAGGAAATGGAAAGTGAAACCCAATTCTCGTTCACTTGAAAATGCGATACAAAGTATACATTTATCAATGTGAAATGACTATTCAGTTCATTGTCAAAATGACTGTTGTGCATTTAATATATCTAGATAATAATAATATAAAATAAAAATATTAGTGTTACATATATTGTCCACACCTAGGATTATGTATGATATTGCTACACCCACCCTTTAATCCACAGGCAGTTGTAAAAACTGTGAAACCAATGTTGTGTTGCCCATTTTGACAACTTTTTTGATGTGTATTTGGCGCCTGATTTTTTTGATACGAAGCTCCTCCTTTTCTTTAGGTCTTTATCATCTTTCAAATTGTTGTTCTGAAACACATTTATCTTCAGAATGTTTTGAATAGTCCTCTGCAAAAGGTATTGTCAAAGTGATAGCTTGTTTCCTGCTGCAGATTTAGAGTTGTCTCAGCCAAGGTATTGATTTGGTGAAGATTTGAGTTTGTGGAATGTGAATTGAATGGGGGTTCAAATAGATAATATTGAAAGATTAAAAAGATACACATAAATAGTATTGAAGGATTAAAAAGACGCAGCAAATAAATTTTTACTGCTAAGTTATTTGTTTGTTGTAGCATGAAATGGAGAATTGAAAAATTCAGCTAATAATTTCCTCTGCTAAGTTATTTGCCATGAATGGAGATTAGCTGTACCTCTGAATGGAGGAATGTAAAAATGCTGCAATTAAATTTTACTGCGAATTTGTTCGCTTTGAATGGATGTTTTCTCTGGTGCTCTGATACCATTGTCAGGCCAGGAAACTGGACTGCAAAAGCAATTGTAAAATTGAATAGATGCAAACCCAAAATTGTATTAACCAAAATGAGATGCAAGGTACATATTTAACAATGAGGAATGGCCATTGAGTTCACCTCTAAGATGACTGCTCAGTTTACCTTCAGATGTCTATTGAGATTCAACAACAAGACAAATATTTCAAGAAACAAATTAAGTCAAGTCTGAGGTGTGGCATAATGAGAATTTCTAACAAGTGTGAAAAACCTAAATATTTATAAGTGTTTTTATTGAGATTGTTAATTCTAAGTCATGGGGAGATACTAGTCTCTGACTTTGATATGTATTCAGGGAATGTTGGTTTATCCCTTACTGCAATGCACACAAAATCTAGCCTAAGATTTTGGTCTGAATTTTCTTTTATTTGATGGGTTTTGACTGTTTTGTTAATTATCTACGGATGTAATGAGGTAGAAAAATATGCAAATGACCAAAGGCAAATATATTAGACCCAGAAACAATTTTTTTACTGTTCTTTATTGTTCCTGGTGAATCATATCACTTCTGTTTTCCGTTCTCAAACTTCTCATTGTTTTTGTGAATTCTAGAGTGCTTGCAATCTCAATGTGCATTTATGGTCAAGGTGTATTCCAATATTATCTTATCTGATTAGTTACACCTTACATTTTCAAAATATATATTGTATTTTGCCTCACTTAAATTAACATTGCCATTTTTAAAATTTATTTCTGGAGGAATATTTTTTATAGGCATGGCTTTGTTTTGCTATTAAGCTTCTGTTTGTTCAATTCCTAGGGGTCTGTGAAGCATTGTGTTACTGTTACCAAATCTGGCTATATTTGCATAAAATTCAGCCAGATCCAGATTTTTCAGCTGACTTGGATAAATTCAGTCAGGGTCGGCCCTAATTTAGGGAAAAAACTATTTTTTATTTTTAAAAATTTTCTGGAAAAAACAGTCAACTATCAACCTTATATATTAAAAATATAACATTTTAAATTACATGATTAAAGTTTTTCATTGTATTTGTAAAATTCAACTCATATGTTTTGGACTGGATTTTTCTGAAAATTTTCAAAAAGTTTGGATTTTCGGATTTTTTTGCCCTCCCAAACGGATTCGGATTTCTGGACCTGGTAACTATGCTGTGAAGGTATTGCAAAGATTGGTTGCATTGCATTTTCATCGTAACATCCCTATTTGTCTCTTGTTCCTATGCTCAAGAGCACGTTTGATAAATACATAAAGTTAACAAACATTCTTTGATTTCTTGCTTCTAAGGTCTCATTAAAAGCTCAGAATGAACAAATAATGTGGCTTTGAGACAATTTTGAACAAAATTGCACATAGGATTTGCAAAATAAAAGCCATAAAAATAGAAGGGTGTTAGTTTACAACTTAGCTAATGCCCTTTTTGTTTGTCTCATGGTGAAATTTGGTTTCATTTAGTGTACTTTGCATACTTGACCTTATTTTAGTTTATTAATCACTTGTATCTCAATGTTTATGTGAAATGGTTGTTGGTGGTTAGATTTTGTTTATGGTAGTAGAAGACTCGAATTAGGTTGCTTGTTTATAAGCATACCTTCCCTTCACAAAAGTTTTGGAAAATTGAACATGTGTAAGCTTAAGCTCAAAATTTGATTATGAGTAAATTTTGTCTCCCTTAGAAAATTCGGTATGATGGATTGGACCATATCATGTTGATATATTATTGTACCAGGGGAATCAAGATTGGACCATATTCCCAGCAAAGTAACTTAAATGGGAAGTTACTTTTGTGGGAAAAGATGAAGAGAGCAGGTGTAAACCAAAATATAAGTTGTTGAAGGCTTTATTTTATCTACCTGAATACATTTTTTTTCGCCAAGCCTGGGTTGTAATTTCTTTATTTATTTGAAATAATATATCATCCATGGGTGGTGGTGCACAAAACACTATTTGTCAATCGTTGGACAGTCCCAAGTTTATTATAGTGTGCCACATTATTAGCTCTTGGAGTTCTTACTTATATCCCATCATTTTTCTATTGTCCGTTGGTTACTATATTATTTGAAAACTACTCTTTAATTATGTCCTTAATTGAATTACTTGTTACTTTCTTTGGCTAAATGGGAAGTTATAAGATATTGATTTTAGATGATTTAAATGATGATATTGTTGAATATTTGAAACCAAGCGAAAGAGATGACTGTGTTCTAGGTTGCAGGAATTGTAACATTTAGGTTCTTATTCTATGGTTTTGCAAGTACTCAAAAACTGGACATTTTACATTTTTTTTCAGAACTTTGGAAATGATGAAATTTATTTATGGAGTTTATTTTATGCATGGGTGGTTTATCTGTGCACAATGTGTTGACATTCTATGAATAGTTAACTTGTATTTCTCTGGATATTGTAGATGAAACGTGTCAAAATTGAACCTAGAATCATGTCTTACAATGGTTCTCCTCTATTGAAGTAGGTCATTCTGTACATGTCAATTACTAATAATATGTCTGTTGTAATGATAAATTAGGTCTCAGATACAAACATTCACAAAGCCCCCATATCGTAGGAGAAAATTGTGCCCTTTATTCTGTTATTTTTAAGTCCATTGAATGAAAGGTTTCACACTGATACTGATGCTAGGGCAATTGTTTGTTGAGTCATTAAGTATTCTCGAATTTAGCTAATTTGATAACCTGATTTTCAAGAATTTATCTGTTAAAATTGTTAAAATTGAACATACAATTTGTTAAAATTGTAAATTTGGATGATCGTGATGTAACCAAATTAAGTTTTTATTAGTTTTTTAAAAGTGTACTACTTTAAGCATTTATGTATGTGTAGATTCAAAATTTAGGTTCTAAGATATGAATAACCCCTTGATATGATGGCACTGCTTGATAGATTCTTTTCCTAGATAAATGACATTGGCTATAAAAATGGTTGTCCAGCTGCTGAGTTTCTACCACAGATGGCTATCTTTGACTTGAGGGACATCCATTTAAGATTTATGGCCATTGTCTTAGCCTCATTGGAGGCACCACAAGAGTTTAGAATATAATACAATATGATTGAAAAGAAGGCTTTAGATCTACAATTATCATTGTGTTTATGGGAAAATCACAGCGGGAAGTCCTGGTAATGAGAGGAAAAGGCCTTGTAGTTGAACCTCACCACCAGCGCAACCTTAAGTTATAAATCAATGAGAAGAAAAATGAAAGATGCAACTCCAATTCTGCCACATTTATGTTTGTACCATATTATAATTTCTCACATCTAGAGTTGAATGTGGGCAATGGGCAAGTGCCAAATTTATGATGTTGCTTCTCATCTGAAATTTATAAAATGCATATATTCAATGTTGGATGGAAGGAGATAATGCAAAGACAAAAAAATACTCCCAACAAAAAGGAACATATCTTCCCTGTAAAGGGTGGCTCAGCTCTTCAGGGGCCTTATATTTCTTTGAAATTTGTATTTACATCCTTTGTAAATGGGCTCTAACCCACTGACAAAACCATTGACTTTGACTTGTATGTTGCAAGGGAATAGTGGGATTGGTAATGTAGGGTTATCTCAAATTATAAATTTGAAACAAATATATAAAGTAAATTGTAAAAGAATTTCTTCACCTTTATATGATTAATTGGGTTGAGGCAAAATATGGTGTGGCATGTTGCTTTGGTGCATAGATGGTAAAGATGTATCAATAGGCTAACCTACCCAAATAACATCGACACATTGTATGCCACGGGGCAGCCTTGAACTGTGTGCCGTGGCCTCTCAAACATGCAATATTTTTGACATTCAACTAATTAACAGTTTGTCATCCATGAAGCTCGACTTGCATATTACACCATTTGTCTATATAAAAACTAATTAGGACACAGGAACTCACAGGTTGACACTTTTAGAACCCCATATGATTGCTAAACGGTTACCACTTAGAATAAAATTACAATTTTTTCCCCATTATAGATTGAGAATTGAGGTTATAAATTAAAGTGGACCCCCTTTATAATAATTAGGGTTGTGCTTTCTCATGAAAAGCTATACAATGGCCATGGCTATCTTCCATTTGCCACCTTATTTAGTTTCATTGTTTGTGTTTATGAACTTTTTAAATTGTGGAAGGGTTTTTGTTGTGCATTTGTTCTATCTTTTGTTTTTCGACTTTGATGGTTGTGAAAGAAATCTTGGATGCCTAGAATGAGGAGTAAGCAGAGAATAGAAAGGAACATGATGTTTAAATGAAAGTACTTGCTCATGGCACTCGAGAAGGTCAATCAAGATTCTCGAAAATCTGATAGGTCTATGACAAAGTGGTGAAGATGCAAAAACTAGTGCGGAGACTATTGAGGAAAACATGGATGGAAATAAGAAGATGTAAAAGATGAGGAGAATAAATAAGAAGCAGAAATGCAAGTAAAAACAAATGGTAAATGTAAAAATTTGAGTACCTGACGACTCTGAGAATGTTGAGAATTATACTGAGCTTGAGGTCAATCACGTTTCTCATAAATCCAATGACGAGCCATATCTGTGTATGAAGATGAAGCCACCGAGGATGAAAAGTGCACTTTAGATGAAGAGATTAGTGAAGATAACAAGTATGTAGCTCTCTTTACCATAGATTACAAAGAATTTGAAACATAGATGGTTGAGGTAGAGGCATCCTACAATATTTCCAGCTACTCTCTATGGATATTACCTAGAGATGAGATCAACATATCCATTGTATACAACAATGTGATTGAAAATAAGTGTGTGAACTTCCGGATTGGTTCAAATCTTTTGCGGTGTCAACACTCAATATCTCAAATCTTTTGGATTGATTTTTAGTCTCAGGGAAGCTACGCAAATTTTAACAGACCATATGGCTTTTGGTTCTCCATAAGCTGTAAAATGGGAAAAGACATTCCTATATGGAGGCTTCCTTGGCGGGACATTACTAGAGGTCTAATTTCATCGTTTCCATGCCCATCATCATGTCTTTCTTAGATACAACATATCTTAGGCATTTTAAAGCTTGTGCCATTTTTCTTCTCTATTGGGTACCTACCTAGTAGGTGTCATTGTAATTTTTCCCTAGGTGACTTGCTTACTTGTTTAAAGTCGGTGATTTGTTTACTTTAAGAAGTTGTTTTTAGTATGTTTGAATATATACTATTTTATGATAATTATGTTTCATGTGTATTGGAGTTGGGATTTATTTTGAAAGATGGAAATAAGCTTTATAGTTTTCCGTGGGTGACTTGCTTATTTGTTTAAAGTTAGTGATTTGTTTATTGTAAGAAGTTGTTTTTAGTATGTTTGAATGTATACTATTTGATGATAAGTATGTTTCTTGTGTATTGGAGTTGGGATTTATTTTGGAGGATGGAAATAATCTTTATAACTATAATTTACTTGATTTGATTATTTTTCTATTTAAAATTTGATAAGTTGTAAATACTATTTGTTTTTGTTTGGTAAAAGTGGGTTTTATAAGGGATCCCACAACCTCAAAAAACATGTCCTCGGGTCAAATTACAAACACCAAAGATGCACAAACAACATATGAAAGTGGTTTTTCATAACAAGAAGTTTCAAATATTAAATTACAAAGCCAAAGTTTGGCCCCATCTCTAAGTTCTTTTCTCCCATTAGATCTAATTCAACGAGAATGGAGCCAAGATATTTGACTTTTATCCGTGTTCATCAAAAAGGATGACAAAATTTAAAACTCACAATTAGCGGACACATTAGTTACTATTTAATCGGCATGGATTAGCTAATTTTCTTTTTGTCTTTTTATTATCTTCTTTGCTTGCCTTGTGATACTTAAATTGCCTTGGGTATACACATTGACAACCACATGACGTTGCAGAGAGGTTTTGACTCACCGCCCCTTCCACTTAGGCATGCCCTAGCTCCTCGCTACTCGATAGCCACTTCCATCTTCCTTCTCACTTTGAAATTGCACCCGATTCTGCGAGGCTTCTTCCTTAAGCTCTTTTTTCGTCGAGTTCCAACATCAAGATTATTCCCAGTATAAATTTCTTTCCAAAGTCAATGCGGCTTTAGTTGGTACTTTCTTCCTTGGCCTTCTTACCTTTTTCCTTCCATCCCATGGAGGCCCTTTTGATGTTGGCTTCTACGTCGGGCCATGTCTTAGAAATTTACAGAGCACAAGATCTTGAAATCTTCTCTTGGTTTCTATTTATATTCATTAACATGTCGCAAATACACCTCTTCATGTCATTTGTGTGCCTTCTGACCTCAAATTAACAAGAAAAAGACAATCTCCGACTTCATACTTGCAAGTTCATTCCCTCATCCCGTAAAATTGAACATCAATTCTCGACTCATGCGATCATCCGTGTCTTTTAAATCTTTCTCATGCGTAGGGATGTTAACCAAATGAACAATTTGAGCAACAATGGAGTGAAAATTGATTTTATCACTGATAAGCATGAAAACATTCCTTAATAAATCTGCAAATCGCCATCAAGTTTGTGCTCTTCACAACAATGTTTGCAAGATAGGAATGGTTGAGGACCGATTCAACCATATCCAATGATTATGGGTTAGAAAGGTTGAAGGGCCGCTTCAATCTGAAATATGTGCTTTCCCCAAAGAAAGCATTCTCTCTCTCTCTCTTCTTTGTCATGGTGAATAAATTAGAAAGTTACTGCGCAGAACCAAACCAATCGGATAAAAATTGAGATAGAGTAAGAAAGATTTGAGATGCGAGAATTTAGAATGAGAATGATGGCACGTTAAGGAAAATTAATGATAGGGGAGTGGCCTTTGAAAAGGGATGTGAGATACTTAGATCGTCATACGGGGCACCACCGAAAATGCCATATCAAATAAAATAACATACATAATTGCTGCCACATTTAGTTTATGAATAATAATCCAGGATTAAATTTATTTTTTCCTTCCTCAATAGCCTATGTAGGATATGATGCTAATGATAATCAATTGCCTCCTCAAAACATCATTATTACAGCCACATTGAAATTTCCTTAAAGTGCAATCCTTTACATTAACTCGGATCGAGTTATGACAACAAAATCTAATAACCCAAGGGAGGATGTGTGATGTTCCATTCCATGAGGGTTATCAGGTCTTTCACAATCCTCGAAGTTTTTGCTATAAGTAAACAAGATTAGCTCATGGTCTTCTGCATTGCAGCTGACCTTGGTGACCTATTTGCCTCTCTACAAACTGTGATAAAGGAAATGGAGTAAAATTTGGTTAAGAGATGACAAGTTCCATTGAGAATGCCCTCAAGTTACCAAATAGGAGTAATTCCTTTCATTCTTTCTTGAATTTTGATTTGGGAGTTTCCTTGAACTTTGAGTTTTTAAAGCCTTATCTCAATTGATATTTGAAGCCCATCAGCCGGGGCACAAGGCATTATTGTTTGTTCATCTAGGTATGAAGATTGAGGTACCACATCCAAAGAGACCTTTGTCAAAACCAAGAAGGCAAATTGTTCCTACGGTGACACAGGGTTTCCCTAAGAAGCCCAATCAAAATTTAACTTGAGAAATCATTCTCTCGGTGATTGTCATTTTACTTCATTTATATTGACCTCATTTATGGTTAACCCATTTATGAGTGCCAACTTGTAAATCTTATTAGTCTTTACCCTTAATTTCCTTTGTTTGGCCGATCTATGGAAATTCTTGCATTTACAATTGCACATGTTGGTTTTTTTGAAAACTTTAAATCTTTTAAATTCAATATGTATTCAATGCTTTTATTATAATATGTATTATTGGATCTTGCCATGCATTTTTTTCGTGGCTATGTGCAAAATGCTTGTATGGCAAAGTATTTACCTATTTTCTAGTAATGTGGTATATAGAAGGCATGGAGAAGAAAGTACCCAAGTCGAGAAAATAACTAGGACTTTCGAAGTCCGTAGATGTCGCCTTTTGCATCAAAACATATACTTATAGAATGGAGTGATAAACAAGATGAAATGCAAACAATGAATAAAATAGAGTGATAAACTACGTATAGAGTGAACAAGATGAGAGGAAAAAAATGATACAAATGACTCATGAATGTCGGTAGGTTTCACCGCGAGGTCTGTGGTATCCACTATTACGTTGACAAATATTCAAGAAGGGTGGACACTACAAACTCTAGATTTTGCACGAGGTCCAGGGTATCCTACTAGTTCTTCATTTGCATCGCTTGACTTCACAAAAAACATGAGTGGAGTGATATTTAGAGAGGCCTCATTCGAAACCATCTCTCATACCAAATGCGGGTTTTACCCCATATCCGGAGAAAGAGCATTCACTCAAAATAATTCATTCAACATTTTCTATACAATAATACATACCACATATAAAGGAGAAGATCTATAACCTCTCCCACTAAATCTAGGTGGGTGGTTCAACCACCTTTATTCCCTAAACTACCTCACCCTACATTCACTCAACCTTTCCTAAAACCTATGTTAGTTGTTTTCTCAACTCACTTAACATTATTTTTCAACATAATAATAATAATTTAAACATTAGCTAGCACATAATAATGTGCACACTAATTATTTGTAACAATTGTTTCTCTAGAAATGTTATATTAACTCAAATTTAGAGTGGAAACTAGTGCATAGATAACAAAGAGAAATGACTTTGATAAACCATTTTAAAACCCATAAAACAAATCGATATTAATTTTAATCGATTTAACACATAACGAGATCATATAGATCCGAATGATACATATTATACTTGAAATATCTTGATTAAAAACTCGGAAACATGTCATGTTTCTTGAAAAACAAGATCGAGAACCTTGTTGGTTCCTAATGTTACACCCCGAGACTTGATAACAATTTAGAAACAAATATCTTTTAAAGAATGTCAAATCAAGAATATGTTCTTGATGGTCAAGGATATGTCTAACATTATTTCATCACCAAATCATGGAAATGACTAGGAGGCACATACAAATGGGATGGCTAGATCCTTCTACCTCTAGTTCGGGCCTATACCAGGTGAGAGAATCTAAGGGACATATTGAATGAGGGAAAAATATTATAATTCAATTTCCTTCAAATTATTGGAAAGAAAATTTGAGCTAGGTATAGCCATGAATGCAATATCTACTCAAGAGTTGTCACACAAATATCACACATACTTAGTGCATCAGACACAAGTTACTAAAGACAGATAAAATATGATTCATAGAAATCATTTCTGAGTGATATTTAATCAAATGGAATTTCATGATGCTTTGGAATGCAAGTATCCAAAATTAGAGAAAATGCATTCATAATATGCAAGTATAATGCAATTTTTAAGGGTAAAATGGTAGGATACTTTAGTTAGAAAGAGCGGGAATGGATGATGGTTTATCCATAATAGCAATGTGGCAATAACTTCCATGATAGTCTTCTATCTTCGTAATGCAGAAAATAAAATCAAGTAAGAACAAATTTCAAAGAAACACTTGCACTCATGGATACCCAATTCAAACAAATGGTACCAAACAACCTTCAAAACCCTCAACACAAACACTTGTGTAATAATTCTAATAAAATGTTCATTGCTTCCATTTTCATATGCCTAAGATACACTCAAAGGTTAACAAAGATCATTCCAAAGAAATATTGCAATAAGGGTTTTATAACTAGACCAAATATTGCAAAGTAAATACTACAACACAATATTTATTCAATAACCAAGAAGATGCAATTTTTTTAGATAAGGTAAAAAGGGTTTGGTTTTGAAGGGACCAAAAACCCCGTACAATAAATGAAGCTAGGCTATAGAAATGCCACAATGAAACACCAATGATATCAAGGGGATCATGAACCCTGTACAACCGAAAGATAAGCAACAAGGCTCAACAAGGTACAAAGTGAAGCTTGGTCAACGACCGAGAAAAGCAAGACCCTCAAAAACCCCAAACCAACACCATGGCTAGGAGAGAACAAAAAATAACAAAGAGCCTACAAAGAAAACAAGTCAAACAAGTTTGACCATCCTCGAGGAGAGCCCAAAATCCCTAATGTACAACCCTAACCAAAGGCAAGGAAAGGATTACCCAAGGGGCACCCGACCATGGGATCTTAAGTTCATCTGAAGAGGAGTAGAGTGGTTCTTTCCTTTCCTTTTTTGGTTCACAACTGTCCACCCCTCACTCTTGTTAGGATTAGTGTTTTCATCTAAATGAATTGGGATCAAAACCTCTAACCTCTCATTTTATCAACATTTGAGTCCATCATCAAGAGTCCTTTTTAGAGTTTGATCCCAAGGTACTGTTTATCCAAGATAGGCATAGAGGAAATCAGTCCATCACTCTCCACCTTTTCAACCGGAATCTGAAACTCACCATCTTCAGTGTCTGAATCCTCCAAAGAATAAATAGATTCATTTTCCACAACCAACATATTCAATTGTGCATCTTCCACCAAGAAACATTCCCATTCACTTTGTGTTTCACACTCTTACAATCTGAAGCTAAGTGACCTAGGCCAAAGCATTTATTACAGCTAAAGGGTAACCTTCATAGTCTAACGGTAGAACCAAATCCATTCCAACATCTTGAGTTCCATCGAGGCTGATAGATTAACCGAGGTATCTAAATCTACTAGGTACGAGCATAGGTGGTATGAGTATACAGTTCCATTTTAGAATCAATGTCCAAACATTTTCCCAGAGCATTGCCAATCAAAATCAGGCTCTCCTCCCCCAAAATTATAGTGGGAGGTGAGGCACCGATTCTAAAATGATTAACTGAAAGGTTTCAGTGAGTGGATTGAAGGAAGGGAACCACCACTTCATGAGAAGGAGGTGATTCTGAAGTTCCCAAAGTTTGGAGAAAATTTTATCTCTATCTTCAATCAATTTAAACACCACAATGAAAAACATTTGGCACATGGATAAATATCCACTCTACCTGACAAGATAGGACACAATTCAAAAGAGATCCAGGAATGTAGTTGCGGTAGACTTGGTCATAGACCATTAAATATGCAAATCAAGCCTTTTCTAATGAATGTTTCCTTAGCTTCTATCACCTGGGCACCAAAGGTAACCGAAGGATTGTTAATGGCCACCTTGAGAGGTCTGCTGCTGGATGTAGCAACAACATAGGATTGTTGTAGAGGTGGTTCGATCACAGGCTAACTAGAAGGATGCACATTCCTTGGTTAGCATCCTATGCCACAACACCACCTAACTTCAAGAGCCACTCTCCGATGCAAAAGACCCAAAACCACCGCATACAAAAGGGTCATAGCAGGGGATTTGTGCAACCACCATTAGAGACAGTGATCTTCCTAGAAATGAGAGGTAGTCGGGATCGAGCCAACCCCTTTCCCAACAACATTGCCAAAGCATTAGTATGATAATCATAGGTATTAGGGGAGAACCAAGAGCCACGTGCTGAGGCCGATTAGATCGGGGGAAAACGAGTCCGCAACGTGGCCACAAACAAGGTCTTCCAACCTCTTCCCGTCGACAACACCATCACCATGGACGTCTTGGCTACAATTTACGGGAAAAAAACACTCCCGATCGAGCAATGTCATAATTCCTCCCGAAATAGAGAAAAGTTGTGAAAACAGACCACCTAGGTCCCATGACACCACCCGTATTGTCCACACACCCACTGGGACTTGAAAACCAGAGCCGCCACCTTGATCTAGAGGAACAAAGTTAGGGTTAGGAAAGATTCATTTAGGGTTTAAGAGGTCGCGATTAGGCTTGGTATCTCGTGAAAGAATTAGTAAATTTAACAATGTCTCCAAGAAGATGGAATAACCGAGGTTAATCTTGTGTATTTTATAGATACAAAGAAAAATATTGCAATAAAGGTTGGTCAAGTGTGATTCCCATGGAATAATATTGAACACCAGTATAGAAAAGAATATTGATGGTTTCCCTAACCCTAACCATGATGACTATGCTCTTGGTTTTGGCGGGACGTGGCGTGGGTTTTCAAGTGGTCATGGAGATAATGTATTAAGGTGATATATGTGCCTGATGATTATAGTATATGGAAAGACGATGCTTCCCTTGCGTGAACCCCCGAAGTCGAGGATGCCTCTACCATGTTCGAGATTGGTGGTAGTTCCAAGCATGGCGATGGTATGACATGATCTATTTTAACCTAGATCCTTGTGTAGCGGTGGAGCATGATGGAGAACCCCTTTTGGCTTTGCGAGATGGTTTCTGCGAAAGGTGTGGCAGCCTCGAAGGATGCTTCCCTGTGTGGGTGATAGAAGCTAAATCCTTCGAGAGATGCTTTACAGGGGAAAGGTTACAGAAAATGGGGAAATTCCATGCTAACTTCTAAGCCTATGGCTTATAATAAATCCACCCCCTCTGTCACTTTTGGAACAGAGGTTGTGAAATATGAGGCTTTTTTCATGAAAAATGACTCGATATGCGAGATTTAACAATTTTTGTCTGGTCTGCCCTCTCTTCATGAGTGGATGTCAAGCCATTCGAGACCTATCATGGAAGGTAGGTTGGATATTTACCCTACCTCACGTGGATTTTTTATTGTTGTTCTTTCCGAAACTTCAGATAGGGACCTGCGTTTTTTTGAAAAATTTGGTACTTCTAATCCCATTTGCTACTTATGAGACTGTGGTTTCCATTGTTTAACCCGGTTTCTAATACTTTCCAAGTCAAGACAGTTTGGATTCATCTGCCTTATCTACCCCTCCAATTTTGGTTGGAGAGTTTCTTAACCTCTATAGGTAACACATTAGGAAAATGTTTGGCTATTGACCCAAAGACTGAAGATTATGAGCACACTACATATGCCCAAATACTTGGTTGATATGGATACTTTTGTAGATTTTCCAGCCACTATTAAACTCAAGGTTGAAGATAGAATTTGGACACAAAATATAGACTATGAAGGGTTTCCCTTCGGTGTCAAACATTTTTTCTCTTGGTCATCTAGCTTTAGAATGTCATATGGATAGAAAACATGTTAAAAGTAGAAGCTCTTGGTGGAAGAACTCTAATCCTAGCCACCTAGTTGTTAAGAAACTGTCAGACAATGATTCAGATGTTGATTTAGACTCTGAAAAGGAGGAAGAGCTTCCTCCTAGCTAGAAAGAACATTGCAACAAGATATTTAGAGTTCTATGGTTTTGATGGAATTGGAAAAGGGAACATGTTCCCTTCCCCTTGATTCATCAGAGAACCAAAATTCCAAGGAGAATATAGAAGTTATGATTCCAATCCATAATAGTGAAAATGTTAATCCAAATATTGAAAAGGATTGGATGGTTGTGGGTTGAAAAAGGAAGGTAATAACACCCCCTTAAGATGCACTTGAGATATAACACGAATGGGTTGTAGAGATGAGTTCTTTGCGATCGATCTTCTTATCTTGCTGGTTTGAAGGAGTGGTTGGTTTGGATGTGATGTTGGTTTTTGTTGTTTTTATGTGATGCTAGAAGAGGCTGCCTCATTTGATCTTCATTTATACATATTTTTATACAATCCTTTTATGGGGTAGGGTCCCCTTAACCCTTCTTTACCTATAGGAAAAATGCAATTTCCATGGCTTCCCAATAATCACCTCTCCCGAATACTTTGCATTTAAGATAACCATTCTTCTCTCGTGTGTATTCTCAGTAATGGGATTCCCTTTTCCTTTTCCTTTTCACTTTGGTGATACAGCTTGATCCCTTATTTGGTATCATTATTTCTCTGTGTATCTTCACACTTCAAAATAAACAACTTTGTGCCCTAGGTGTTAGATAACCTTCTACTCAAATGCCCACACCAAACGCTCACTTCGTCCACCTTCCTTGCTCCAAACCTAGTCTTCCTTAATGAGTATGTGCCATAGTTTCAACTTTGTGCACTTGTGCTCCTCTGCAAACCCTAACCCAAAAGTGCAAACCCTTTATGTGATGAATAATCCTCCATGCCTTCCGATAATCTAAACTTCCACCAAGGAACTCTTGACTAGGCCATGTCATATCTTAATCTGGTTTGCCTCAATTCTCGACATCCTTTCACAAATTCACACAAGTTTGTACTTCACCCTTCAAACGCTCGAGATATTCACTAAAGTATGGTAAGAATGAACTCTCTCGGTGCCCCATTTTATAAGTTTCCAAGATTTTTTTCACATTTATTGCTTCTAACCTACCAACTATTTAAAGCATTAAATATGCTTTTTACCTTTTCTCGTGATTTTAATCGCTTTCTTCCACATGTGGCAATCATAACCTTTTAACGTGTCGGTAATTCCTAGGTTGTAGACATCTTTGTGTGCCCTTTACTATGTCGCAACCCATCTTCCTCTATGCCACATACCAAGTAGTCCATCTTACTTCTACCTCCATTGTGTTACACTTGCACAACACTTTTTCTCACGTGATTCCCAATCCAAGTAATTCCTTATGAGCACCGCCATCATAAGCATCTCGCAACACTGTACCACCCTACTTCTTCAAATGTGCGCTCCCAACTTGTACCCATGGACTACCTTGATGTCAAATTTATCGTGCATACCTCTAAACCAACTCTAAGACAATCCCAACATCCAAGATAGTAATCAGCTCCTACGCGTGAACACACTTATTACAACAAAACAAGAAAATAAAAATAAAAACATAAAAGATAAATCTAATCTAAGTGGAAATAATGCCTTATTACAAACACAAATAAGCTTATTTATGGTAGGGCTTGACTATTCCCATTGAAGTAACCGGGAACATTGTTTTGTCCAACACTTGTAATTGACATGCACTTGAGTCAAGTATCTTGGTTACTACAAAGGGACCCAACCAAAGGGACCTTCAACTTCCTTGGGTGGCGTGTAAACTTGGGATCATACGAAGCACCATTTTCCAACTATAAATGACTTGTTCTTAATGTTCTGTCATTCAAAGCCTTTTGTTGTTCCTTTTACGCTTTTGGCTCCAACGTGCAATATCACGTCGCTCATCCAATTAACATCAATTTCTCAATGCAATCTTCCACAAATGTTTCATCATAAAATCCACCCGCACACCCAATACATAGGGATGGTAATAAAAACTCCATAGGTAATACAACTTCCGCACCAAACGCGGACCGAAAGGATGTGGCCTTGTTTAACGGCTTTATATGTTGTTCTATATGCCCAAAGGAAAGATGAGACCTTGTCATGCCATTCCTTTATTCCAACATCACATATCTTGGTTAATGTATAGCTTAAGATCTATTTGAAAGCTTCAAAAGTACCATTTACTTGATGGTGATAAGGAGTAGTCTTATGCTATGATACCATAAAATTTTCCAATAAAATTCGATTGTATCATTCAAGAAACGAGATCCTCTATCACTTGTCAAACTCAAATGGCATCCATACATGCAGATAATGTTCTCCCAAAGGAACCTTGCTGCTGTAGCTACTATGCAATATTTTGTATGTGCATCCTCTCGCCCACCTTTTCAAGCAAATCAATACATGTGATAATGTAGTGCACCCTAGTCCTGCACGCGGGTGGTGTAATAGGTCCTAAAAATCAACAACCCACTTCTCAAAAGGTTCGTGCATTCTATAGGCTGCAAAGGAATTTCATCTTTACTTCTAGGCTTGCCAAGTCATTGAGAGTGATCACATGCTTTGACAAAATCCTTAGTATCCTTGTACAATGTCTCCCACCATAAGCCAGCTAGAAGGATCTTGCATGTAGTTACATCTCCTACATAATATCCTCCTGCAATACCACCATGAGCTTCCTCAATAATATTTTCATGTTCATGCTCCATAACACACCGAGCGTAAGACCTCATCCCGACCCATTTTATTCAAGTCTCCTCTAATGAGATGATAAGGCACAAATCAAATAACAAGTTGTTTCTTCTCCAATGTTTTCATCCCCTCTCAGTAATCATAAAATCATGCACTTCATACATCATTTAGTCCCAATCTCATACTACTATTTATATGGTTTTTGACTGAAGAAAGTGCTAATTAAATCATGTCCTTTGGCCATTTTACTTTTCTTGTTGTCTTCATTGCGGACTTCTCGCATCTACTTTCCCACTCGGCCTCTACCATTTGGCATCGTTTTATTGTTGACTAGGGTGCACGACCCCATATTGGGGTGCCTGTCCTATTCAGGGTGCCCCGGTGTTTTTTACACTTTCTTTCCACTTTTTGGGCACTTTCTAGCCATTTGAGCTTTCCATATTTTAGTGGTCGACCTTTTCAAGGTTAATTATGAAATTAGATCAAGAGAACCATATAAATAAAAAGTTATGAGACCATAATGAGGGACCAAGCACTAAGCACTACTATCATCACCTAAGGTTACATCCATCAAAGGCTCCATTTGCATCCATCTAGCTCCATCACAGGCTAAAGGTTGGTTCATCTGCATCACACTATTTTTGTTATAGTTTTCTTGTTTGTTTCAAATTAAATATGTTAGCTATGAAATAAATCTAAACAACTCAAAAATGGAGGGTTTATGGTACCTCAAATGTGGTAAGGATGAATGGGTGCAAGATAATTGATCCTTGTTGCTACAAACCGATGACCTGCAAAACAAGGATACTAAGAGGGAAATGGATTAGATGATAGATGGAGGGGTTTCCCGAAAATTTGGCTCCAAGAAGCATTAAATTCCTTTGTAGATGTCAACCCTTGTGTTTTGATAAAATAGGATAAAAGAAATGATAATAAAAAAGACAATATGGAGAATCTAAGGCACACTCAAACTGAAAATATAGAAATGTAAGGCACATACAAATCTGATCTAAACTGAACTTGAAATAAGTTTACCTGGCAGGGTTGATGACAACTTAGACTACACAAAGGTAGGTCAATGACAACTTGAGTGGATGAAGTTGAACAATAAGAGAATTATGCATATCTACAGAGATCTGAATGTAAACTGGATGCAATAGAAGCCTGTAAATGTTGGAAATGACCTACAAAAGAAATATGAGGTAGAAGAAACCAGAGGGTGGAAAAAAAAGAGGTAAGGAAGGATTAATTGATGAACAGGACCCGAGTCAACGGTGACTAGGGTGAGGCGATGAAGATTGGGTTGAGAGATAGGCTAGTTTCGATGCAACAAAGGATCATGATAATGGATATGGAAAAAAGAGTAGAAACAGAAGGAAGGTAGACATTGGGAAGAACTTGGAGAAATAAAGTACACGAATAGAATACTAGGTCAGGTGGCGACCTAGGTTGGTGACGATGACCTGAATAGTATAAAACCAAGTTGGATGGGAAATGAGCTAATGGATGACCTGCAAAAAAGAAAAACTGATAGAACATGATGGTAATAGAGTCTCGACTCTTCATTGAACTCGAAAGATGTTAGATCCAACAAGATAATAATGGAGATAGCATAAGATATCACAAAAATCAATTAAAACCTCCCAAATTCATGTGAGTGATGAAATTTTTTTCCAAATGATCGCAAGAGGGTTGATGTTGTTGTAGGAATGATCTGGTTTGAAGATGGATTTGCAGAATGCAAGAAAATCAAGTCTTTTTTCATTCTTGTGTGTGTGTGTGTGTGTGTGTGTGTGTGTGTGTCTATTTTTGGAAAGGGATGAACTCAACCTTATAGGGTTGATGGTGATTGGGTTGGGTCACTGCTGACTACGGGGAAATTTTCCCCAACAAGGTTGATTTTGTGTTTTAGTCAGGATTTTGGGTTTTTAAGGATGGGAAAAGTGCTTTAAATCTTGTAGGTAGGAGGAGGTTTCTTAGGGATGTGTCATGGGTAGTTAGGGGATAAATATAGGTAGGATAAAAGCTATAAAAAGAATCCTAAAAGGAAATTCCATTAGGGCATAATGGATAATGGTCATTGATTAATTAATTAATGTTTATTAATAAAGATTAAAGGTAATGAGGTAATAAGTGGGAATTTAATTAAATGAAGGGAGATGAATTAAATAAAGGGGGTCTAGTTAGGACCATGGTGAAATATATGCACGTGGGAAGACAAGGGTAGAGATACCGATTTTAGGTGCCTAAATTTTCCTCTTTTTGTTGTTAGCAAGCCATGAGACAAAAACAAGAAGAGACAAAGAGTATGATTAAGATTGATGGAAGGTTGATGATGAGCTCCCCCTCAAACATGGGATCAATCGATGACACATTTGAAAAAGGTAGATGATGAAGGGCGGTGGGTGAAGAAAAATGGGTAAAAGGATAATGCAAGGCAAGATGCCCCAAGTAAAAAGGATCATAATAACAATAAAAACTATGGCGGTGACTTTGATATCACGTGGGTAGGGGAAAAAGGGTGGTCTCAATGGAGATGGCGACAGTGTTCTATGGGACAATGAGTGGACAAAAATCACTGCAAAATGGAGAGAATCCAATGGGAAACCTCTTGAATGGATGTGAGCTAGGATGACCAATGGTTCATAGGAAAACATCAAACCATGTGCAACTAAATGTGAAAATTATGTGAAATCCTTCATACACGAGGAATCGAGTGAAACGTATGCATCTCAGAAGGATGAAGACGATAATAATGGTTCCCTAGTATAGGACACGAAGCAAATGATGTGGAGACAAATAATGGTGCCCCAATAAAGGGCACGATGGTGACCAAGGAGGTGATATATAAGAAAAATAAGTAATGGTGTCCCAGAGGGAACATGAATATGTCCACAAAGGTGGACTTAAGATGAAACATAGATGATAATATGGTGCCTCAACAAAGGACATGAAAAAAGGCCGAAAAGGAAAAATAAGAAATGATGATATAAAATGCCCCAAGGGGGAATAAATATGGCCACAAGGGTGGAATTGAGATAAGATGAAATGATGAAATGGTGCCCTAAAAGAGCACAAAGATGACCAAAAAGGAGAGGAAGCTAAACACATGATATGATGCTTAACGAAGGCCACAAAAGTGGACCTATGATGAGATAGATTGGATAATATTTGATGAGATAAAAAGTCATAGTCGATGATAGATGAGACAATATATGAAATTAAATAATACTATATTATATGTCACCAAAGGGTACGAACAATGTTATGTCATGTCAAGGAGCACGCGGGGAAACAATTCCACAAATTGCATTGAGGTAAACAAGAGGAGGATCCAGTCGCACAAGGAAACTATGATCAAACATATGTTAGCATTGTAGACACCAAAAATTGGGTCACAACCCTTTAAGCCCCTTTCAATTAACACACCCCCTTACCATGACCCCTTTCACACATTTTTATTAATCTAATTATCAATATTAGATTAATTACCACCTCACCCCTCCACCTCACCTTGGACCCATTCCAAGGGAATTTAACTAACTAAGACTAGGTCATCACTCCTAACATTGAGTCATCACTTCCCCTAACTAACTAAGACTCTTTCTAAACCTAATATTTATTGCTAACCACTTCTTCTATCAATTTCCCACATGTTTAAACATGAACCAAGACTCCTATCCCACAATCAAATCTTGACCCATGCCAAAAAGGGAAGAAACATGCTATTTTGAGAAAATTTGACTATTTCTCCCTAACCGATGTCGGTTATTCCTCAACCAACTCCAAAAAAGGAACCGCCATCGGTTCCTTTAAATAAGTATTTCCAACTCTTTCCTTGGGTTCTTCCTTTGGTTGGTTTTTTATTATTCATTTACATCCTTACATTCAATTGAGCATCCCAATGATCAAACACAACATTATAGCATCCAAGTTCTTCACCAAAAATTAACCCCTTGCTCCGGATCCTCGGATCATTCACACAGGAAGTACACAGCTTCATTTCCATGACACTCGATCCGCACCCGCTTTCTTCTACAAGCACCCACCAACCACCACCATCTACCAATCTCCATATCTTCGATAAGTATCTTAACCAGGTTGTTAGTTTCTTAGATTTGGTCTTCGGTCTCTTATTTTTGCTATTTTATTGTTTCTTTCTTATTTGAATGCTATCTATAACCCATCTATCTGATACCCTACCAACCTAAACATCTATGCCTTTCTAATCACCTCTCTCACCCTTGCTGAGCCTTCACCTAAATCCCAACACCATGCCTAATATTTCCCAACACTATGTGTAATCACAGAGAGCACAAATGAACCCCTTTTCACCTTTGGGACCCAATTTCCCCTATCGTGATCGGTTAGCCAACCGATCTCGACTATAACTAGTTACCGACGTTGGTTCCCGACCAACATCGGTCTTTGTGTTTGACATTTTCCCCAAACCAGCAAGCTCATTCACTCACCCAAAACCTCTCAAAAGCTCTCATAACTTCACCCAAACTTCCCTAATAGCCTATGTTACATCTACAAAACTCAACAACCCACCACCCACTTTAGATTTAATCTTATATTCACTATTTAGATTAGATTTAATTTATTGTTCTTGTGTGAGATACCTAAATTATACAACTACAGTAGGACTCTTTATTTCATGTTCTTATCAGCATTTAATTTGTTTTAAAATGTGGATTGACAACCTTCTAGGAAGCACCCCGCTTCCCGGATCTATCTCCCGCTAGGAAATCCACCAACCTATGCTTTTAATTCTATCTTGTGGTCTTGTTTTGCTTCTTAGGTAGTCCTTCCCACAAAAATGAGTGATCTCGATTGGTCTAGTCTTCAATAGTGTGCAACCTCTTCACGACCTCTAGGTATTCCTCACGTACCCAACCTTCTACCTTAAACATTTTTCTCATACGTACGCTTCTTATTGGTGAAACATTTTGGCACACCGGTGGGACCCTCATCATTTGTGGGTTCTTTATATTCATTTAGGATTGCATTTTTTATTGTTTCTTTTATGAAATATTCACTAAATCTCTCCTTGGTAACATTCTCTTTCTTCTATTTTCTCTAAAGGAAACACTTCATTTGGTGCAAATTAAAACAAATCATTCTTTCTTTCTTGCTTGCATTAGTGAAAATCATACTCTTTTCCTATTCACTATTGCTTCTTTTCCTATGGGAGAACTACATCGGCATGAGCCCCTTTTTGCAAGGCCTATGTAGGCAACACTTTGAAGACGTGGGGTCTCCTGGAGGCTAGCTCAACCACCATTTTCTACCACCTTTCACCATTTTTCCACTATTTGTCCCTACTACCTAATCTTTCTCACGTTTCCATAATATCAATAACATGGAAATTAAACTGAACCAAACCATTACATCAACCATGCATATACATCTATTTTCCATAATATCAATAACTTGGAAATCAAACCAAACCATGCCTATAGATCTAGTTTCCATAATATCAATAACTTGGAAATTAAACCAAACAAACCATACATCATAAACATCCCTACTGCACTCCCCATTTTTCTCGGGGGTCATTTTTCCTCTACATCAGGGGGTCATTTTTCTCATTAACCAGTACATGATGGATGTTGTGGCCAATGATCCCCACCCCCTTTAGTCACCCCACTTCCCTAGCAGCCTCGTATCCATTCCAAGAATCCCATGTACCATAACTCTGCCTCTGAACTACCTCCTAAAAGGATTCTTCATAGTAGTAAGAAGGACAAAGATATTCTAGTTGAGGATAGCCCCCCCACTATCATTCTTGCTAGCTCCTTTGATTAGGACACCTCCTTTGTTTTGGAGAAAAATATTATGCATGCTGAGACTATGAAAACTCTTGAGGATAATGTGGATTTTCTCCTCAAGTCTACTACTAAGGATCTAGCTCTTGACCCTATCCCCAGCCTCAGGGAGGAAATCAACACTATTGCCACTAAATTCAAAGAACTAGGAGGAAAAACATTGTAACTACTTGGCCATCCAAAGAGCAATTCTCGACCTCATGCAAGTCCACATCTCGCCAGATATGTGACATTAATGGCATCCCGACCTCAGCATGGAAGAACAAAAAGATCACCAAGAAGTTTAAAGCATCTAATTGGGACTATATTATTCACACTTTATGCAATGAATCTCTATCGTGCACTAAGAATTTCTCTAAAGGTTTACAACAAATCATCAATTATTTTCTTTGTATCTTTGTTTCATGTGCAACTATTATGATGTTGTTTTTATGCTACAATTTTGTTGTTGTTGGTTCATAGTTGGGCTTATTGTAGGCAGATAGCCCCTTCCTTACTTTTGTTTTATTTTTATCTTTTGGTTGGGGTGTGGCCCCCATGGATAAAAAAAACACATTGCTATGCTTTGTTTATTTTGACTCTTAAGCCTCTTGTTTTATTTCTAGGTAAGGTCCCTCCAAAACCTTTTACCTTTAATAAAAACATCCCTACAAATCCACCTACCAGCCTCATCACTCCGCCCAACTCTCTCGAGGATACTTAGGAGAACATTTTCCTCACCTGTATACCCTCACCAAACTGACCCCACCTATTCTACAATCAAACTCACTTACTCAATCTACCGTGCGATAATGCTACCCGTGTTGTTTCACCTACCAACCTTTCCTTGCCTTATTTCATGATGTTTATCTCAACTGCACCAAAAAAATTTGTGTTTTGGAACACACCTATACTGTTCCTGCACCTAGACTCGTTGTGTTTCCAGGATCACATCCTATACCTTGGATACCTAGACCACATCACCCTTGTTTGGATAAACTATCGACCTTTGACAATGTAGAGTTTGTGTGCTCTTCAACCTTGTGCCTTGTTACATTCTAGAGTGTGTGCATGCATTTCATAACCTTCACCTTATCATACCCATTACCAATACCTACACCTACACCTACACCTAAAACTTACCCCATTTTTCATCACCTACCACCTTATCAAACCCATCACCGATTCAACCTTCCACTTAATCAGCTCCTGGTTTGAGGGGGATCACCTCCACCCTTATCTGGGGAAAATTACTTGTTTTTTTCATCGTCACTTATTAGTACAAACTACATGAAAAAGGGGGCAAATGTAGACACCTAAAATTGGGTCACAACCCTCTAAGTCCCTTTTAATTAACACACCCCCTTACCATGACCCCTTTCACACATTATTATTAATATAATTATCAATATTAGATTAATTACCACCTCACCCCTCCACCTCACCTCTCCACCTCACCTTGGACCCATTCCAAGGGAATTTAACTACCCGAGACTAGGTCATCACTCCTAACATTGATTCATCACTTCCCTTAACTAACTAAGACTCTTTCTAAACCTAATATTTATTGCTAACCACTTCTATCAATTTATCACGTGTTTAAAGAGGAACCAAGACTCCTAGCCCACAATCAAATCTTGACCCATGTCAAAAAGGGAAGAAACAAGTTATTTTGAGAAAATTTTACTATTCTTCCCTAACTGATGCTAGTTATTCCTCGACCGATGTCACCAAGGAACCACCATTGGTTCCTTTAAATAAGGATTTCCAACTCTTTCCCCGGTTCTTCCCTTGGTTAGTTTTTTATTATTTATTGGCATCCTTGCATTTGATTGAGAATCTCGAGGATCAAACACAACACCATATCATCCAAGTTCTTCACCAATAACTAACCCCTTACTCCACAACCTTAGATCATTCACACAGGGGAAGCACATAGGCTTCATTCTTTGTGGCACTTGGATCTAGACTGTTTCTTCTACGAGCACCCACCAACCATTGCCATCTACCAATCTCCAAATCTTCGAGTAATTATCTTAACCCGGGTTGTTAGTTTCTTAGCTTTGGTCTTAGATCTCTTATTATTTGTTGTTATACTGCTTCTTTCTTATCTGAATACCATTTGTCACCCATCTATCTCGATACCCTACCAACTTGAACCTCTCTACCTTTCCAATCACCTAAAAACCAACACCTTGCCTAAGCTTTCCCAACACTCTGTGTAATCACGAGATCCCAAACCAACCTGTTTTCACCTTTGCACCCAATTTCCCTGTTATGATCGGTTAGCCAACCAATCTCAGCTATAACTAGTTACCATCGTTGGTTCCCGACCAACATTAGTGTTTGTATCTAGAATTTTCTCCAGACTAGCAAGTTCATTCACTCATCCAAAACCTCTCAAAGTCTCCCAAAACTTCACCCAGACTTCCCTAATACCCTCTGCTACACCTATAAACCTTAACAACCCACCACCGGCTTTAGATTTAATATTATATTCACTATTTAGATTAGATTTAATTTACTTTGCTTGTGTGAGATACCTAAATAATACAACTAGAGTAGGACTCTTTATTTCATGTTCCTATCAAAGCATTTAATTTTTTAAAATGTGGATTTATAACCTTCTTGAAGCACCCTTCTTTTCGATCTAGCTCTCGATAGGAAATCCACCAACCTATGCTTTTAATTCTATCTTGTGGTATTTCTTTTCTTCTCAGGTAGTCATTCGAGACAAAAAGGAGTGCTCTCAATCAGCCTGGTCTTCAATGGTGCACAACCTCTTCATGAAATCTAGGTATTCCTCATCTACCTAACCTTCTACCTTAAACATTTTTCTCATACATATGCTTCTTATTAGTGAAACAATGATATAACCAATGATAGTTAGTTATACCAAAGGTTATGAGAAAATAAGGATGAAACGAACTCATAAACATAACTTTAACACAACAAAGGGATTTGTGATGCAACTTGTATGCAAGAAAATGGTTCTCCATGAGTGGTGTTCCCTAAATCTATGCCCCATGTCTAGGAAGGGGAAAGAGAAAACTGATCAATGCAGGAAGTTTTCTAGAAGAAATTTGTTTAATACAGGAAGCTTTCTTAGGATGTTGATAAAATGGAAGGCTGGTCAATGCGGGAAGCCTTCAATGCCATAATACAAAAGAGTAGCCATCCTTTGAGGGTATGGTCTACTTTATACATATATGATTTAAATGGAAAGAATGATAGACATGATAGTCATCCTTTGAGGGATCGGCCTATTTATTTTATTTTCTTTGATTTGATTCCATTTTTCTTCTTCTTCTTCTTCTTTTTATATGAACAGTTTCTCCTTCAAGGAGAAGTATGTTTTGATAACTTTGATTTCAATAAGAGCATCCATGAATTTTGAATCTAACAAGTGGAAGAGTTGGGAATAGCTAAGTAGACCACTTAAGAGGGGAAAATGAATGTACAAGAGACACCCGTGAACCCTTTGCATGGTTTCAATAGGTAAACAAGGGGGTGATGGATGTAATGATCACAGATTTCTCACTAAAGGTATAACCTATCCATAAGGAAAATGCTATGGGAAGAGCCGTGGTGCCCATATTTAAGGTCATATCTAGGAAAGTGACGATAGACCACATAATTCCAAATCATTAAAATGATAAATAGAAGAGGTTAATGATGGAAGGATGATATGAAGATATGACTAAGAGCTCATTGATAATGTGCTAAAAGTAGAATTTTCATAAGTGCAAAGAGTTAAGAGGTTCCACTTTCGGTTTACCATCAAGGGAGGCCAAATGATAGGCTCGTAACCCATACTTTTGTGTGATAATGTATGATCCAATCTAGTTAGGTGAAAAATTTCCATGTTAGATCCTTTCTAGAGTAATGAAGTTCTGTTTTTTTAAGGACAAGGTCACCAAAATTAAATTCATGTTCTTTGAGGTGCTTATTGTAAGCACGCTTGATGCGCTCTTGATAAACATGATGATGTTTAAGAGTGAGGAGGTGACGTTCATCTAATAATTCGAGTTATGCTAGATGCTCCTGGTGATAATATTCATTAGAGATGAAGTCACAAAGAGACACACACAGGGATGAAATTTGAACTTTGAGAGGAAGGAAAAATTCAGATCCGTACATGAGAGAAAAGGGAGTAGCTCCCGTGGAAGTGTGGATGCTAGTCCGATAAGCCCACAGAGCGAAGGGGAGATGGAGATGTTAATTATGACCAGATTGGTCAATGGTCTTTACAAGAATGTTTCGAAGGGTTTTATTAGTTGCTTCAGCTTGGCCATTAGCTTGAGGATAATATGGAGAAGAAAAACTAAGTTGGATATTGAATGAGTCACAAAATTTCTTGAGATATTTGTTTTTAAAGGACTTTCCATTGTCTGCATGATGAGTTTGTGAGGGATGCCAAAGCGAAAAATGATGTGTTGGTAGATGAAGTTAATGATTGTACCGATTTATTCAAGTGAGGGGAATTTATTCCACCAACTTGGTAAAGTATTCAATTGTAGTGATGATAGAGTGATGTTGTTTTGAAGATCGAGGATTGATGAGACTAATGAGATCAAGACCCCATTGTGAGAAGGGCCAAAGGTCCTAAGTTGGATACAAAGCTTGACTAGGAATGTGAATAAGATTGGAATGCTACTAATTTTTTCACATTTTTTAACATACAACAATCGTGATTGAGGGAAGGCCAATAATAGCCAAGATGAAGAAAGTTCTTAACAACGAATAAGTCACTAAAATGTCCACCACAAATACCGTCATGGAATTCTTGGATAGCACAAGAAGATTAATGGGATTTAAGGCATCGAATAAGAATACCGTCAAATCCATGCTTATAAAGGATGCTGCCAAGTATCACATAACGGTTAAAATGATAAAGGAAAGACCTCCTAGCATTCTTGGATAGATCAGGTGGAATGATGGATTTAGATAAATAATCAAAGATTTGGATGTACCAAAGATATGACGAACTGGACTCAATAATATTAATATGAGGTAATTCATGAAATGGTCGATCACTATGGTGAACGACAACAAAATTTTTAGATTCTCATGTTTTCCATGGGATGAGAGATGTAAGGGATGCCATTGTATCGTGAAATGATTAGATGACTGAGGAACAATTTGGATAGTGTAAGAATCAAAGGCCTCGAGGAAGAGATGAATGATGTCTCAATATTTTTGAAGAGTATCATTTTACACTAATACTCACCTATGACTTGTTTGATGATAAGTTCGAATCCCCATAGATGTCAAGAATTTGAACACCTAGAAAGAGAGTGGTTTCAAGGCATAAAATAAGGGCTTCGTATTCTACCATATTATTCATACACTCAAAATTGATTTTTTTATGAGGGAAATAGGAACATCCCTAGGAGGAAAGAGAATGATGCCAATGCCTTCCCCTTTCTGAAATTTAGAACCGTCGAATAAGAGATTCATTTTAAGGGTTTCATACTCATGATGAAAGTGATTGATGGATTCTTCTGGGAACTACTCATGAGGAAGATGCAAACAATGAAGAGGGGCTTCTGCTAACTAGTTTGCAATAGCTTGCCCCTTAATGGATTTTTGAGAAATAAACTCAAGGTTGAACTCAGTCATGAGCGTGAGCCATCAAGTAATACGATCATTGTGATACGGTTTATAATGCATCGTCTTAAGAAGGTGAAATATAGTAATGATATAATTTTTATGATTAAGAAGATAGTGTCGAAGCTTAGAGGTGGTGAAGAAGAGAGTGTAACACAAATTTTTAGATTTAGTGTAATGATTATCACAATTGTGTAGGGTTCAACCGATGTAGTAAAGGGCCTGCTCATGACCTTGGTCATCACGATGTGCTAACATAGCCCCTAGAGCGTGATCAGTAGTAGAGATGTATAGATAAAAGGGCTTCCCCTTGCGTGGAGGTGTAAGTACTAGTGGAGACAAAATATATTGTTTAAGGTCATCAAAAGCCTTCTGGAAATTATGATCCCAATTGAAGTCTATGTCTTTACGAAGAAGATGATGAAAAGGTTGAAAATGATCTGAAAGTTGGGAAATGAAGCGACAAAATGATTGAAGTCGACTTGAAGACTACGAAGTTGTTTAAGATTGGAAGGAGGAGGAATTTTGATGATTTCTTTGATTTTTGTGTGGTCAACTTTAATGCCCCTAATAGATATAATAAATCCAAGGAGCTTTCTAGTTAATACTACAAACACACACTTGGCTGGATTGAGACGAAGATAAGTGAATAAGGTGCTCGAAAAGGACTTCAAGAATGGAAATATGGTCGTGGCGATGTTTATATTTACCTAAAAGATTGTTGACATAATATTTTATGGTTTTTTGGATGAGATCATGAAAAATTTAAGTCATGGCCCATTGATAAGTAGCTCCATTTTTTTTCGGGCATCAAGGGCATTTTTCAGTAGTAAAATTTCCCCCAAGGGGTGATGAATGAAGTCTTATGTTGGTCTTTTGGGGAGATAAAAATATGATTATAACCAGAAAACCCGTCCATAAGAGAAATAATATCATGACCTTCAAAGTGAGATTCAGAATTTGATCGATGTTGGGAAGAGGAAATTTGTCTTTAGGGCAAGCGAGATTGACATCTCGAAATTCAGTCCATATTCAAAGTTTTTTAGATGCTTTAGCAATGGGTACGATATTGGAAACCCATTGGGGATAGTCAATGGGGATGATGAAATTGACAGAAAGAAGATGTTGCAACTCCTCTTTGACAAGGAGGGCAACTTGAGGGTACATGTGGTGAAGCTTCTACTTGACCGGTTTTGCGTTAGGAATGGTGACGATATTATGAATGAAGATAGAAGGGTCAAGACCTAGAATTTCTTAATATGACCATACGAATGCTTGGATATGACGAGAGAGGAATGTGGTGAAAGATTCAAGCTCATGCGGATCAAGGGATTGACCTATTTTGAGGATGTGAGGCTCTTGGGGAGTCCCAATATTGATGTCAATGGTGGATTTGTTGAGAAGAGTGGATGTGTTAGATGGTAAGGTCTTATGAAGATAATAATACTCTTCCCCATGTGGGAAAGAATGAAATCATTGTCGCAGCAATGAAGAATGTTGATGGTAGAAGAGTCTTCTTCTATCATTTTCGAGATAATGCGGAGGAAGGGATCTAATTTGGTTCCCACACTGATAAGTGATTGGTCCCAAAGTGATGGTGGAGACTAAAAAAATCTATAGGAAATAGACATGGTGTCATTTGTATCCATGGACTCATGGGATGGAGAAGATGGAGAAGGCATGTCCATGCACATCTCAAATGGTGGGATGGGGTCAAAGGATTGCTCCTGATATCCTAACTTGAAATTTTCATGAGATTTTCGGCACCGATTTATAAATAAGCAATGTGGCCCATGCTCATGTAATGCCCCATGTTGAATCCCTTCCATGCACAATGGTGAAGATAGGTGTGGGTGAAGGATGGTTTTTTGAGAAAGTAAAAACCATCGGTATAAGGTTTGGTGTGTGGACAATTGGCGATGTGAGAAGAAGGGGTATCGAAACCACCATAGATGAGGTTGGTTCGAAGATGTGGTGGACCGAAAGGAACGATATCCCTAACATTGGGTTGATACATTGGATCTTGGTCGGGTCTACTGAGACAATGAGGAGTGGGCAAGGTATTGAGTGTAAGAAGACGATACCCCCAAGTGTGATTTTATCCATTACTTTATCTAGGGAGTCATCGTTAGGAAGTTTAGATGAAGAAATGGATGAGTGGTGGATGGTGTAGATGGATTGTTCTTAGGAATGAGGACATCATTAGGTTGATAGGTTATGTTACACATTTAGAAGGGAGGAGCGTCCCCTGAAGCGTCGGTTCTTCCCCTTATGCTCATATTTAAGGTAATGATGAAGTGTAAAGGGGACGCAACACATAGCGCAGATCGAAGGTTGTCTAAGGAAAAAATGTACTTAATTATCCTTCTATGATGTAGAATACATCATGGAGGATATTCTCACCAACATGAATAAGAAGGAAAACCATTCTAAAGGTAGGAATGATTGCATCGTTGAAGGCATGAAGGACCACGGGTGTTTGGGTGATTGTGGATTTTGGGATCTTAAGTTGATTGAAGGTATGTGATGGGATGATGTTAATTCTTTCCCCATTATCGATCATGGATCGTTGAATGAAAGTATCATTGATCCTAACCATGATGAAAAGGGGAAGGTCATGTTTGTCCGGTGTGATGTATGGAATCTTAGTATCATCGAATGAAATATCAACGAAGGTCAGAACGCTCCTACAAGAGACACAAAGCGTTGATCCTCATCACTAGGTGTTAGAATGCCGAAGGGTGTTAGCAGCATCTTAATTGGGGTCTGATGAAGTTATTTGACGATACTTTGTTCAATAGGTGAGGGTCAGCTAAGACAGAAACCTTAGGTTTTGATGATGATGTGAGCTCCTTAGGAGGAGGAATGGTGAAAAAGGTCTTGGATTTTGGTGGGATATTGATTTGGGGTCGTGTGGATATCCAAACAACATTGATGAATAAAGGAGGACCATCCTTGAAAGAATTGTTGTTTGGAGGTGGGATGGCCGCAAAAGTTCGTGATGAATGAGGGGACTTTTGTATTTGGATGGATGAGGTTGAAGGTGTGGGTGTGGAAGGAGGAGATTGGTTTTCCTCAAGAAGAAATTCATTTTCCTCAATGATGTTGTGGACAAGGGTTTGGAGTGCTTTTTAGTGTTCGGTATCATGTCCAAGAGTACGATGGTAGGCACAAATGAGGTTTGAATCAAACCATGATGGATTCTTACTATTTGGGTCAAATGCCTTAATAGGTGGAAGTGTGATGGTAGAAATTTGGAGTAAGTGTTGGAGGACTTCCGCATAAGACTCAATCAAAATATTAGAAGGTGCCTTGTCTTTGTGAGATGTCTTGGTCTTGAAAGAAGAAGCGGATGCTCAAGATGATTTGGATGTCAAATGTGAACTGCAGGTATTTCGGGGTTTTGGTGCCTTAGTTTCGATTTTCATGATGGTTGGTGATCTAGAAGAAGAAGCATTGGATGGTTTTGGTTTGGGTTGATTGGCGGATTGAAGTGTCTTTAATGGAGGAGCTGGTCCAAGAAGAGATGGATGTGGTCCCAAGATAGATGATGTAGTGTTGGTTTGTCTAATCTTAGGAGGGGGATATCAATTTTATTATGAGGACGTGAAAGAGAACATTGAGGAAATGTGTCAAGGGTTCCAGACCTTATTTGTGAAGAAGCACCCTTGGGAGGGATGACCACAATCTCAACTAGAGAGTCTGAAGGTGGCGCTATAGGCAGAGGGAGTATTTTTACATGATGAGGTCAAAAGGAGGCAAAGATTGGCTTGATGTAGAAGTGTTTGATTGGGTAGATGAGATGGGAAGATCATTTGAAGTCAAGGTGAGTTGGAGTGCTCTCATAAATTCTTCAAATGATGAAAGTGATGTGGAAGATGATGAAAGTGACGTGGATGTAGTGGATGTGGGAAAAGGTGTGGAAAGAGGAACTGGGATCGATGCTAAGGATGGTATAATGTGTAAAGGTGGAATAGATGTGGATAAAGTGATTGAATCTAATGAAGTGGATGTGATAAGTGATGGAGTAGATGGGATAGGTAATGAAGTAGATATAGGTGTTGAATCGATGGTGGATGTGGAACTAGGTGGGAATGGTTGTTTCATAAATGTTTCAAGGGGTAAGAATGATATGTTTGTGAATGGGGTTGATCTAGTAGTTGTAGATGCAGGAATGGATGCCAAGGTAGATGTAGGTATGATTGGTGCAGTTGTAGGGATAAGTGTTAATGGGCTTGTAGATGTAGGAATAATATCTAAGGAGGTAGGTGTGATCATTGATGAAGAAGGTGAAGTTGTTGATGGGATAGGATCTTGATCAATGGTATGGATAGTATTTATGGTATGAACATTGGGCGCTTGGGATGTAGAATAAGTGGTGGCTTGAGTTTTTGGTGCGTGGTTGGGAAATGGTTGTCTGAATATGTCAAGTGGTTTGTTGGGTGATGCATTAGGATTGTCCACTTGAAGATCAACTTGATCAATGAGTCTTTGGACTAGGTATTTAAAGGTTAGACACCTCTCTTGGAATGTCCTTGGAATTATTGGTATTTACAATGAATGATTATCATCATACCATGTGGGTTTCAGCCTAGATTCATCAAATGGTTGGATTGGAGGAAGTGTGATAAGATTTTTTTGATGAAATAGTCTATATTACTTTATAAAATATTACATCCTATCCACAAAAAATATGGGTGGTAAAGGGCACACCCCATGAACAAACAAGTTGTGACAGCTAGAAACTAAAGTATCAAGCCCAAGGGGTTACAACAAACTTAACAACAATGCTAGAAAACCAAAATAAAAAAGTAGGCCGCCGTAACAAACATAGTGGTAGGGGGTGGTGGAGGCCCCTTATCCTCCAAGTTACTACCAAGAAGATCGTTTCCATCTGGATGGGGTGGCCAGCCTAAAGCAACTTCTTCATCTTTGTCTTCGTGTTGGTTAGGAGAAATAGCTAGAGCCAACCTGGGAACTTTTCCAGATTAACCACCATCATCAACTTGTCAAATATTAACCACCATCAACTTGTCAAATATTGAACTATACGATTAACGCAATAAACTTGTAAAATATTGAAGTGTGATAATATTAATCGTCATCCAAGGGGAGTATAGTTGGGCATAGGTCTAGGGGCTCGTTGTTAAGGCCATGTGATAGATGTAGGTGAAGAATAAGATTTGATGACCATGGTATTGGCCGCACTTTTTTATTTATAGTTATGTGCGAATGGTTTGGTAAACTCATATTTTGGTTTTTTTATTTAAGTTTTAATTGGCCTTGTTCAAGGGCACTGTTATCTAATTTTATGCACATGGAAAAATTAGACAACAGGGTCCTATTTCGATCAAAACATGACATTGGTCCCAGGGACCCACTTCCAGTCATCGGGAGATAAAACAATTAATTAATTGATAAGTGAGCCCGATGCCAACTTGGTGCGTAACCCAACAGGGAGCTCAATTTATGGTCAGTTTGGAACAGAGCTCATAAGTGAGTTGCAGTGGAAAGCTCAGAAAAAATCTCGAGAGAGTCAAGGTCTCAGCTCAGTTTAGAGTTTGGTCTATGTGGTAGAGCTCTATGTGGATCTCACTTAGTGAAGGGGCCAATGTATACGGTCACAACCATCCACTCAGATGGAGAGATTATTTCAAGAGCTCAGTGCGAGTGACTCAGGGTCCAAGGATTAGGTGATTCATAGTGGGCTTGGTCCATGCATAGAGAGATTGGTGTAGAGTGTTAAGAGGCCAACTCGGTGTGATATGGGCCTTAATGTTGAAAGATGAAGCGAGATGATGGACTAGTTGATCTTTCGTATAGCTCGATCGAGCTAAGTGGTTATGAAAATTAGGTGAGGTCACTCATTTGTTGGTATGTACGCCATCGAGGATTTCAATGAGCTTAGCTCGCTCGGTCGAGATAAACATCGCCAAATTGGGAACAAAGAGATGAGTCATCGGTGGAGAGCTCATCATTATGGAATGTGAAATTTTTTGAGATCGGGCCCATGTCACAAGTCAGAGGATCACTTTCTCAAACTAAGGCGGTCACCAAAATGTTGGATGGAAGCCAAGTCGTATCTAGCTCAAATCGCGAGCACAGAGCTTGGGATGGGTTGAGCTAACACTCGCACAAAATAGAGTGATGTGTAGGGTTGTTCCGTAAGTATACAAAATCAGATCCAAGGTGGCTCATCAAAAATATTAGGAGAGGTTGGAATTAAGCTCCATGAGCTCACAAAATTATTGTAGAGGATGCATCAAGTTGGTTAGGAGTCGTGTGACAAGATGTTGGGTGACTCAAACTCAACTCTATTGGATCGAGCCACTTTCAGGAGCTCAACACCGACACGATGCAAGGGATGAGTTGGGAGCCAGTCAAGATTTAGAATTCTGGATGCATCGTGAGCTCACAGTGAGCTTGGCGATTCGTTGATTAGGCTTGGTCGATGTTGCAGATGAATTTGAGGCTGATTCATTAGTGGATTACACACACCGGATGCACAGAAATGGGCTCGGCTTACACACAATGGATTAAGCTGACTGTAGAATGGTGGAAATCGTAAGGTCGAGTCATGGAAAACCAAGTTAAACTAAATTGCGGGCTTAGAGCTCACTCGATCGATCCAAGATGGTTATGAGTGTGTCAAGGACAACTTGCTCATCCGAGTTGAGGCCTATTCATTCGGTCGCATGAAGCCGAGTTAGGGAGATTAATGACTAAATGGCTAAGTAAGAATTTGGAAATGGCAAGCCAAGGGAAATGTTCCATAATTCGAAAGATTCTTGCTCCATTACCGATCAGATGGGAAAGGGTGATGGCTAATCCCACACTTAGACATGGTGTGGGAAATTCAAGAAACTTTGGGTCCATATGCGGCGGTCGAGTTGGTAAAATGGTGCCAAACTCCCACACTCCCGCACTCCCATCTTCACCATGGAAATTTAGAAGAACATTTCCATGTGGCGATATCAAAATGACAACCCAAAAAAATAGTTTTGTGCAGAGGAGTCCGAGTCGAGCAGAGTTATCAGGTGAGTCACCAGTGAGTTGGAGCACATTGGAGTGAGTCATGAGAGAGTCCGATATGATCGGTGAAAGAAGAGGAGGTATGGCAGAATCAAGGTAACTAACACGATGAATGACTGAGTTGGTCATTGAGTTGATAGGGCAATGGTTACCTTCCGAGTCGGATGCAAGTAAAATTTGGCTTATGGAGAATTCATCACCGTCATTAGAGAAGATAGGAATGAGATGTTTCAAGCTTATCGTGTGCTTGTGTGAGAAAGAAATGGTGAAATCTTGACTCGGTTTGAGTGATGAGCTCGTAAGAAAGTTCAGACAATCGAGATGTGTTTGCAAGCTCGAGAAAATCAAATCATTGATTGATGTAGAGCTCATCAATGAGCATGGCACGGGGTGGTCTATTCTGGGTCAAACTCACAGTGAAAAAGGTAAAAAGAGCTCACAACAAGTTGAGCATTCAACATCGAGATCTGAGTGAAGAGCTGAGATGTTCGTAATGGCTTGGTGGAACACATAAGAACTTGGACACCATCACATGAGTCGAGGAGAGATCGTGTCATAGAGCTTGCACAAAATATTTCACTAACCGAGTTGAGCCATTCATCGAGGAGAGGTTAGAGAGAGCTTGCTAGAAGACAAGTTGTGAGAATCATGAGGAAGAATCAAGTTTGTAAGTAGCTTGAACCGAACTCGCTAGGCCCCATTGACAGTTCGCAAGTGTCGTGGAGAAATGTTAGGGTCGCTTGACCGAACCGGTTGTTAGGTACACCGAGCATGAGCTTGTTGCATAATGGGATTTGGATTAATCTGAGTGGTAACCAACTCTATGGTGGCTTGGCGGTCATATAGAGGAAATGAACTCAGTGGTGGAGAATGTTGAAATCATTAGAATCGAGCTCTTCATCGACTCTTCGAGTTTCCCTGGATCGCAAATGATTTACTCAGATCGAATGTCTCGAGCTCGGTTTAATGATCTCAATCATGGTGGATATAAATGATTTGTGGCGATGTGGAGGAATTTGGTCGATAAGGTCGTGAACTCTTGATTATAGTTTGGTGTAAAGACAAAGCAGCTAGTTAAGGAAAACTCAATTCGATAGGTGGAGCTCAAAGCACGAGCTTGGTGGATGGAGCTCGGCTTGGAGCTTGGTAACTTTGGGTGAGTCAAGGCTCGGTCAAGTAATACCTAGCTCAATGTGATAAAAGATGAGCTTGAGAAAGATTGGTCAAAGATTCAAGGATGAATCAATTAGGTCATAGCGGTTGAGGAGTCAAACAAGAGCTTGATGGGAAGAATCGTTGTGGTGAGCCGTTAAAGATGAAGCTCAAATTTTAATACGAGTATGAGCGCTTGATACCAAAGGAGCTTATGTAAAATCAGCAAGTGAGCTCGACTAAAATGAATAGCTCGATCGATGGAGGAGCTTGATCCATGGGGAGCTTAGTGAAAATATCGACGTTGACACATATAACTCGTCGAGTTGGTGATGGAGCTTGGTTGGTCTTGGCGCTCGGTTCGACAAAAGGGGCGGTGTAATTACCGAGTGTGATCTTGGTTACACTTGTTGGTTGGGGAGCTCATCAAAGGTGAGCTGTTTGGAAAAATGAGTAGCTTAGTCAAATGTGATGGCGTGGGAGATCGGGCCCAACTCGGTGAGTTGGCTTAGCGAGCCAACCACCGAGTTGGGCTCTTTTTGGCCTTTTCCTCATGATTCCCTCTTCAAATCAAACCGGTCAATGGGGGTCCCACAATTATTTTTAATTAATTTAATATTTTTATTTAAATATTTTAATAATAATATTTATTATTATTATTTAAATATTCTTTTAATTAATTTTGAAGACCAAGTCAACCGAGCATTAATGGCACATGATGGAAGCTTCTCAAATTGGTTCATCTAATTGTAATAAATGACCCATCATGTACCTTTAATTTAGGAATTTAATTATGACCTTTCCTCTTCTCTCTCACATATTCTTCTATAAATTTAAGTTGGAAGCTCATTCCAAAGGGTTCCAACAGGTCAGATAGGTTGGAAAGTTAGACATCTTAGGCAAGTGTAATTTTTCAAGAGTCCTCTCTCTTCTGCAAGTTTTCCTTGTGTGTTGAGAGAAATTTCAAGCCTCTTCTTCATGACTGTAATGGCAACCATTTCCTATTCTGAATGTATGATGTATTTTGCATGTTATTGAAGCAATAAAAGTGTGTGTTTTTGACTAATCTTGGTCCTTTCATCCTTCTATACTTCTTTGTGTCTTTTCTCATGCTTGCAGGTACACTGTGCAAGTTCACGTTTCTATTGTAGGTTCTTGGAGTTTTGTGCTTATTGAGTGGTGGAGCATTGCATGCATTTGAGTTGTGGTGTCCATTCACCCTTCTCAAGTTCATCCTTCTTCACTGGGAGATTGATATATTGCTATATCTAATAGATTTTAACAAAGGGAATGTGTGTTTCTTAGTCTGTGGTATTGTGTACCCTCTCTAAGTTGCAGTAGGTGAAGTTGACCTGTGGTGAACACACCCTCTTCAAATTAACCCTTCCTAAGTCTGGAAACACCCTTTATTTGGTGCATCACCATCCCTAGTATAGCTTCATTTATGAAAATCTCTTTCCCTAAAACCCATGAAAATGTTAGCATAGGACTAGATAACCATTTTATTACACTAGGAGTAGTACAAAACTTAGTTTAGGAAGAGGAAGCTGGTCTTCTCCGGAGGTTCACCTTGAGCCCAAGTCCCACAAAATGCCTTGAGAGGTGATCCCTCGTGTCCCAATCACATTGAACATCCTATTCAGATTTTTTTCCATTCGGAGAGGCTGCAGTGATTTGGTGAAAACATGCACAAGTTTTGAGTTTGTGAGCCATGGTGAAGGATTCTTTGAATGTTTGAAAAGATTGGATTTACAATGTAGAAGAAATATGATTTGCACAAGAATGTGAGAAGAGTTCGATGAGTTCATTTTGTGGAAGATTAAATGATAATTGGTTTATAAAGCCACACAATCATGTGACAAGATTTGTAATAGATTCATTCTCAAATTCTCTAATGGCATAAAATTCATTGATAGTGATTTTGTGCACAATATTAATCAAAAAGTTCCCTAAAATAATTACACGAGATGAGTGAAGGAGAATAAGGAATGTTGAGGAATCCCATTGTACCAATCTAGCGTTGGGCTAGCCAAGGACATAGGGAAGGTGTAAAGCATAAGTTCCTGATCATGTGCGATAAGGTAACATGTGTGTTTAAATGTGTGTAAATGTTGTTGGGGATATTCCTTGGTATTAAACTTGGTAAACTTGAGAATCTCCAAATGAGGAGAGTAAGGTTTGATTGGAACCGATGATGAATAGGTTTGTTACAGATTTTTCATAAGATAAGGTAACCTTGGGTCCCAAGGTAATGGCCTCTAGACTAGCCAACCTATTCATTAAGGCATGGATAGGATCATTCGATGTGATGATAGGTTGGGATTGTGATTGTGTGGCATGGAAAGTAGCTTGATAAGGCAATTGATAAGTTTGTGGATGTGTAGGGGTTTTAGGAATCATTTGATAAGGAGTTTGTTTTAATGTTTGATGTTGTGATTGTTGGGATTGGATTGGCTATTGTGGTAAATGATGAGTGGGAATGTAAGTATGAATAGGTAGAAATTGTTGATGAGGTGTATTAGACACCACATAATGCAAAGCACTTGTAGGTGGAGGTTGGGAAGCAAGGATATGTACATGTGATGTGAGAGGAAAAGAAGAGTTATGTTGTTTGGATATGGGAAATGACATTTGAGAAGATTAGGTAGGGACACTAGTAGATAATGGCCAAAGAAGTAATGGGAATGGTTGTACTGATAGTTATGTTGATTGGAGGGAGATGGGGAGGAATGGGTGTGACTAACTGATTGGTTTGATGAGGTGGGGGATTGGTAGAGGATGAAGTAATATCACATTGGAATGTAGCAAGTTGTGAGGAGGAAAATTGGGTGATTTTGGGATTTGAATGATAAGGATAAAGTTGTTGAAGTGGTGGACCATCAACATGAAGCTGAGTTGACTTCCTAAGAAGGTAGTCTTGAAGAGATATTAGATTGGCATCAAGAAGCTCTTGGAACTCTAAACTACCACAGGGGATAACATGAGGTCCAAAAGGTTCAGATATAGGAGATGGAGGGGTGGTTGGTCGAGATGGGATGGGATGGTGATAAAAGAAAGGATTAGTTTCATCTATGGTAGTAGTTTGAACAAAAGTCCCTTGGTGAGAAACATTGATGAGAGGTTGGGTACCCATGGAGGAAGTGACCAAGGGAACAGATGAGACACTGGTCATGATAGATGTTTGTTGGGATGAGACTACAGAACTGTTTGAGGCAAGGTTTTGTTCCATTTTCTTGGCTATTGAACGAGTAACTATGGGCATGAAATGAAAACAAAGTTTATATTAACTAAATCAAGTAATTCAACCACAAATATTTTTTTGTTTTGATTTATTAAGAAAGTGTGAAAAATAAAAATGGGAATGGATAAAAAGGTGCTTAGGAAAAGGAAATCTATGTTTGGTTTCAAGTTTTTATGGTTAGGGAAGTCTCGAGTAGCTTCTTATTGGGTGAAGAAATCCCAATCAGCCACCGGGTAGGAAGATGTCTCGATGTGTTGATTGATGTGTGATTTTTAGGTTGTGTGTGATAGAATGTGAGATGCAACCAATTAACCCCTATTTAAGCTATGTGATCAAGCAGGATGCAAAAAGAAAGGTTCTTTTTAAGCCAAATCTAGATGTGATATTTCGATGAGGACACACACAAGAAAGGGAAAATTACAATGCAAAAAGGAGAAAATAGGGGAAAATGAGAAATACTTGTAGAACACTTTTCCTTTTATCTGAACTTTAAGTGAAGAGTGATCCAAGTAGCCAAACCCAACACAAGCAAGTAAAAAGCGAAGCCTTATGCTGCAGTGTTAGTAGAAGATAGAAGAAACAAAAAGAAGAAATAAAAATAAAAAGAAATGCAAGGATCACCTAAAATGTGGTCCGACTAGGCGTGCCAAGAATGTTGTTATAGTTTTCTCATTCATTTCAAATTAATGATGTTAGCTATTAAACAAAGCTAAAAAACTCATAAAATAGAGGGTTTATGGTACCTAAAATGTGTGGTAAGGATGAACGGGTGCAAAGATAATTGATCTTCGCTACTACAAGTTGATGACCAGCAAAACAAGGATACTAAGAGGGAAATGGAATAGATGATAGATGGGGGATTTCCTGACAAAGTCAAATTCAAGAAGCATTAAATTCCTTCGTGGATGTCAACCCCTGTGTTTTGATAAAATAGGATAAAAGTAATGATAATAAACAAGATAATATGTAGAATTTGAGGCACACAAAAATTGAAAATGCATAAATGTAAGGCACATACAAATCTGATCTAAAATGAACTTGAAATAATTTTACCTGGAAGGGTCGATGGGGAATCAAATTGCACAAAGGAAGGTCGATGACGATCCGGGTGGATGAAGATGGACAATAAGAAAAATATGCAGATTTGCAGAGATTTGAATGTAAATTGGATGCGGCGGTTCACAGTAAATGCTTTGGAAAAGACTTGCAGAGAGGAAATATGAGGTAAAAAAACTAAAGGGTGGAAAAAAGGTAAGGAAGGATTAATTGATAAACAAGACCTGTGTCAACAACAACCTGGGTTGCGAGATAGGATAGTTTCGATGCAACAAAGGAGTAGGATGATGGATATGAAAAACATCAAGGTAGAAACGGAATGAACGTAGACATTGGGGAAGAACCCGGAGATAGAAAGTACATAGAATGAAGACGGGGCCTCAGCGACTTAGGCAAAGGTGACAATGACACTCAATATAAAACCAAGCTAGATGGGAAATGAGCTAAATGGATGACCTGCAAATAGAAACACTGATAGAATATGCTAATAATGGAGTCCCGACTACTTTGATAAACCTACAAGATGTTAGATCCAACAAGATAATAATGGAGATAGCATAAGATAGCACAAAAATCAATGTAAACCTCCTAAAGTCACACGAGTGATGAAAACAAGCTCTAAAGGATCACAAGAGGGTTGATGTTGTTGTAAGGATGCTCTAGTTTGAATATGGATTCACATAATGTAGGAAAATTAAGTGTTTTATCACACTTGTGTGTTTGTGTGTCTATTTTTGGAAAGGGATGAACTCGCCTTATAGGGTCTACGACAACTAGGTGGTCATCACCGACTGTGGGGAAACTTTCCCCAATGGGGTTGATTTTGTGTTTTAGTTGGAATTTTTGTTTTTTAAGGATGGGAAAATTTCTTTAAAGCTTGTAGGCGGAGGAGGTTGCTTAGGGATGTGTCATGGGTAGTTAGGGGATAAAGATAGGTAGGATAAAAGATAGAAAAAACATCCTAAAAGGAAAGTCCATTAGGGCATAATGGATAATGGTCATTGATTAATTAATTAATTAATTAATGAAGATTAATTAATTAATGTTTATTAATAAAGATTAAAGGTAATGAGGTAATAAGTGGGCATTTAATTAAATTAAGGGAGATGAATTAAATAAAGGGGGTCTAGTTAGGACCATGGTGAAATATACACATGAGGATAGAAAATGGTAGAGATACCAATTTTAGGTGTCTACAATCGCATAGGAGGGAAGTTTATTTTATTCTATCCACCATTTTATTACATGTATACATATATTTATTGCTCTCCACTTTAACAAAGTGCAATTGGCATAAGATCACCTAGGGCATGATTGCACACACACACACATAAAAATACATTGGGTTTGAGATGTAGTGCGAAGCTCAATAAGTCCACCATTTTTTCCATTGAGGACAATCGACCCCTTCATATGCATCTTTCATTTTTAGGGATTTGATGCTCGTTTTAGGGTTTTGTGGTGATTCCTTATTGCTTAGGTATTGCAACGACATCTCATGCGGTTCAAAAAAGTTAGTACGACATGAAGGAACACATGTGAACATACAACGACACCTCGTAGGAGGATTTTAGACCATTTCCATAGACAAGGGATATCTTGGACTAGAGTGCCCACAGGTGCCCCTTTCCCTTTCCAGCACCCCACTCATTTAGAGAGCTTAGATGTGTGCTTTTTCAAGATTATGTGTGATTTTTTCCTCTTGTTTTCATGGTTCACACTGCAACACATTCCAATGCCTTCATCAAATCACCTAAGCTATTCCTAACCATCTTTGCTCATTAGGGTTTCACATTTCTATTTACTTAGTTGTTTGGCTCATTTTCTTTTTGTATTTATCTCATTATTTACTCGATGTTCTTAATATTAGATTAACTTAGAATAATTCATCATTTTAGTTAATCACCGTCTTGTGCAATTCCGGTGCACAAAAATACGACTATGTCCTCCAAATATGTTGGCACATGGTTCAACTCAACAACAAAGTGCATCAAACATAGTGTCTTCAATACTACGTACATCCTCTCCAGCAATTGATCCTTAATAAGTGACCGGGTCCTAGATTTCTCTTTCCCGGCTTAACAACAACCGTGAAATAAAATTCCTGAAATAGTAGTATCCAACGCAGATACGCCCTTGCAAAACATGTTTTTGAATAATTACCTTAGTACCATATGATTTGTATAGAAGATGAAAGGTGTGGCCAATAAGTACCATCAAAATTTATGAAGCGCATAGATCATGGACAATGCCTCACGCTCTATTGTAGTATAACTCTACTCTTCCGGTGTCGAATTTCTTCTCGCATGCGTATAGGATGATCTACATTACCCTCTCCTAGTTGTGCCAAGACTACACCCATCATCATACCGTGAGGCATCAACATGTACATGGAAGGGCTTGTTCTAGGAAGGAAATCACATGATCAGAGTAGTGGTCAACCTTTCCTTCAAGGTCTCAAATACCTATTTCTATGCATCACCCCAGTAAAACTTTCCTTTGGACTTGAGAAATTCCTCCAAGGGTGTAAGAATCCTTGCCTATCATTTTATGAAAAAAAATTATAACTAGTATAGCCCAAGAAACCACGCACTTCCCTTTGTTTGGTAGGTTCTTCCAATCCAAAATCATTGTAATCTTAGTTGGAGCTACCAACAATCCATCTTTATAGATGATGTGACCAAGAAAGGTATCAAAGGTGTAGCAAAAATACACTTCTTGGTATTAAGGGATATGTTTAACTACTTACATATCTCAAACATAAGCCTTATATTATCACACGGTGACCCTTAACCAATCCATAGACCATCCAATCATCTTGGTAAACATGCAAGAACTTGTGGAGGAATTCATGAAAATCATGTACAACTATGCACAAACATACTACCAAAGACATTCTTTATCCAAAGGGAATCACATTATAAGTAAAACCTCCCCATTCAAGGTGAGGAAGGTGGTCTTGTCCCGATCCTTGAATGTAATGTGCACTGGTGATAGCCGAGAACCCATCCGTGAAAGATTATACTTTGTGCCCCGTGACTCCCTCAAGTATTTCCTCTGTAAATGGTGTAGGAAAAATATCTATGAAACATTAAGCATTAAGTTCCCTATAATCTACATAGATCCTAATCCACCCATCCTTCTTGATGTTGATCACCATAGGGCTAACCCACTCAGATTCCTCAATTGGTTCAATGATTCTAGACTTAAGCATTTTGTCAATTTCCTCTTTTACCTTCACATTCAGGTTCATATTCATCTTGTAAGGCCTCTTTCAAACTGTATGCACACCCTCTTTTAGCTTAATCTTAATCTCTCCCAATGAGGGATGTACATCCTTCAACTCATGATAACATCTTGGAAACAAGTCTTGAAAATTATGCAAGAGCTCAATGATATTTGCTACCTCTTGTTCTGACCAATAGTCACCAATGATGGCCTCCTTAGGCGCATCCTTAGTGCCAATATTAACCTTCTTTTTCTTCATAAGAGCATGGTACATGTGTGCCTTTTCATCTGTAGATTTCATTACCTCGCATACACCTTTTGTATGGCTAATATCAAGGTTCTCTACTTCTTCATCATCAATCATGTATACTATCTTCCATTTTTCTTTTTCTTTTCAAGTGCGACCTAATTGTACCTCTTTTGTCTCCAACTTACCTTCACATGCCTTGGGATCACAAATCCTTAAGTAACTAAAGCATGAGCTCCTTCACTTTTGCATTATCCGCTAGTGTGATGCATTTCATGATCTAAAAGAAAACAACAATGCAAAGCAATGCAGAAATTAATAAACTAAAAGAGAAGAAAATTTTAGAAAATTCACAACTCCTTCCTACAAATGTAAACCAATAAACAATGGTAACTTCCCAATTCACCTATGAAATCTACACACAAACAAGAAGTTTTTATGAAACAAATAAAACACAGGAATAAGAAATGAAACTAAAAACAAAAGAAAATGGGGTGTGAGTCCCACCGGGTGTGCCAAAATGTAAGCTATGAAAAACTACCTAAGAATGGAAGACAAACAAAATACAATGCAAACCTCCCTGTAATCCTTCAATGCAAACCTTAGTAAGGTTGTGGAGACTTCATTTGTGGAACCTTGCAAATGGATGTGGGTGCTCTTGAATGTTCTCCAAATGTGAGTGCAAATGCTACAGACATAGATACTTTGGCTTGGAAATTTAGTAGAATTATTATACTTAAGATTCAAGAGGATTTGTAAGCGAAGTAAGCCCGTAATTTATATAGGCGAAGTAGTTGGAAATTAGTTACACATAGTTGAATGCACATGCTAAAAATAGCATTGGATGAGGTTACAAGAGTGCTTAGGGGCATTTAGGGATAGTAAATAAATTAATCACTGAACTTGCATCCGGGTAGGTGGTTGTATGTGCAATTCAATCGTCCCCACCTTTCTAGGATTCTAGAAGTGCAGTTAACTAGGATGAGGATATGGAGTCTAGGTGGAGTCTAAGTGGATGTTGACTAGGATATGCACACACTTAAGTTATTAATTATTTAATTAATAAATGGTAATTAACTTAGCGAAAGAGGTACTAAGGATACATGGGATTAATTTAATTAATCCAAAGAGTATAATGTGTATGAATTAATCAATTAATTACGAATGGGTGAATAACAGGGTGTATTAGGATAACACCGGAAGAGGTGGAAACAAGTGTGTAATTTGGGGGTGTTTACACAGGTGGCTTATTAGAAAAATAATCAACGGTGTGAAAAAAATATTTAGTCATATCACACCAACTTGTGGTATCTCATTTTAACTTAGTATGAACATACCATGCACACGCACACCCTTGTAGAGTGGAATAGAACTTATGTACCCATAGAGATGGTGATAAATCCTCCCAACCTTGTGCCCATTATCTCTCATAATTATGAACATGTACCAAAGAAGGATTCTTCCCATCATACTCATGTATAAGTGTAGGTACATTGTTTTGAGTAAACCTTGTTGAAAAGGTGATTCTCACTTATTGCCAATCTAACAAGTTATCTCTGTTTGTTTCCCACCAACACGTTGTTGTCCTGGGTATATTATAGATGAGTATATTCCTTCTATCACCTTCATTCTTACATTGGTTCTCAATGGTGTGAAATAATGAATTAGGATTCTCCTCATTAGTATACCTTGGTAACTTAGTTACGCCCAAATGCCGAACAATGCACAACCAGATCATCTGAGTAACTCTTCCCTTAATATTACACCCAACCATCTCATACATCTCATAGGTCCAATTATCAAAAGAAACACTAGTGGTGTCACTGATAGAGTGTGCATCCTCCCACTAAAGTACGTCTTCCTTAGATAGCTTGAGTTCTCGGGGGTCATACATTGTGCGTGCATAAGTTCTATTCATCTCTTCCTCACTTATTGGCTCAACGTAAGGTGAAGCCTTCACCTCATCCATGGGTATGACCACACGCTCATCCTTGTTCTCAAAACTAATATATCTCTTGTTGAAACAAAGGTAAGAATTATTCAAATAACACCAAGGTCGTCCAATCAAAGCTAGAAATTAGCTTCCTCATCAAGCTCCAACTTCAAAATATCCAAAGAACCTTGGCTTCTTGAATGGTGATTGAGGCATCCTTCATATCCCAATAGGCATAGTTCTTGTTTTATTTTCCATATATAAAACATTGGAATATGGCTGCAATGGTGATCTTCTCATTTGGTTCCATGCATCTAAAGTCAAGACATTCACCTCAACACTTGTATCAATTAGAATGTTACTTATTGACCAACCATCAATTACTACATCCAGTGTTATTTCCTTATCATACTCATGGTTCTGTGGTGGTAAATTTACATGGAGGATCTATTGCTCATGCTTAACTCTAATGTGTGGAACCTTCTCGCGTACCCATTCCCCTATTAGTGAGATGATGTTCTTTTACCTCAACATCTTACATATCTCCTTCAGATCATCTACATTTTTTGTGGGAGCTCAATGTTTTTAACACGTTCTCTCTTGCATGCTTGTTCCTTTAGGCACTAGATCTCACCTGTAAATCTCCGATCATTCCCATTATCTCTTGATAGACATCCTTCGATTAACAACATCCGAGTACTTAGCATGCATAATTTCCTCTCTCCTGATGAGTGGTTTAGCTTTAAGAGGTTCATGCGCGTAGTGCTTCGTGTGAGTAGTCACTAGCATAGGATATAATTCTAGATCATACATCTTCTTATATACCCATTTCTCATTCTTCGAGTGCTGCACCTTGATCATTCCTACACCTTTTCTTTCTTTTTATTCTTACACATGTGCTCATAAATATTAGGAAGTCCTCAAACTTATGTTGCTTTCCATAATACACACATACCTAATTCTAGGGGCATTCGTGTTGGTGATGATTTGGGAATCACAAGTGTAACACATCCCACGCGTAAATATTCCTCTACCACCACGGCCTCTGCTCTTATATCCACTATGGAACCCACCTTCACTAGTGTGCCCTTCCGTTGGCTAGGCTTCATGCACCCGAGAGCTATTGGCCATCATGGTTTGTAGTAATCTAGTCTCACATACCTCATGAATTTGGTCTATCAACCGGAAATCTTTTATATCATGGGTGTGTGCATCATAAATCTTGCAATACATAGAGACATTCTTCATCATTATGCGCTGCAAGAGAGGGAAATTCTATACATCATGATTCTTATTGAAAACATCACAAGATTTTAGCAATGCACACATCATCTTGTGTAGATAGTTATCCTTTCTATGTCCCTCAACCTCACAATCAGTTTACCATAACTCACTGTGCATCTCATGTCTTGAATTGGTAGAAAGATTCTCCAATTATTTACCCATAGCTGCTATCTGTGCATCAAGAAAGGGGCTCACTCTAGTGTATGCACTCCCAACTGCTTCAACACATAGTTTTTCCTCCAAAGCCTCACACGGATCTCGAGTAGGTATCATAAGATAAGGCCCTTTGAAATGGAGTCAACAATTCTCTAACAAACCACTGTGCATGTTGGATCGGATGAATATCGTAAGATAGTTTAGACAATAGAGTTTTAAATGTGAATCATACTCCCTCACACTTTCAGATAAGCCTTGTTTAATATCCTTCAACGTGCTGATACTTTATTGCTCAAACTTTGGAATTTGAAATTCAGCAAAAAATACTACGTGCAAATAATCATAATCCACCAAAATCTTATGTGGATCATAATTTTTGTACTAACTATGTGAACTCATTTGAAGTGTAATAGCAAATTGACTTGCCTTTCTATCGTGGTATGTAATCCCTTTAGCTCTCCATAAGCAATTCACACTCGTGCACATTCTCGGTCACATCCTCCACACCTCTACACTCACGAAAAGTGAAGATACATCTCAAATAAGACTTAAGTTGTCTCTTTGTTATGGTTGTTGGGGTAGTCTCTCGTTGAGGATGATTCTATGGTGGTTGGTAGGGTTTTGGCTACCACCATAATAGTCTAGAGCTAAGCTTAAGTTTAGAAATGAAACATCAAGATCAAAGCTTAATGGAAGGAAATCTAAATGAATTTAACCATTTAAACTACAAGCATTCCTACTATGTTTAATTGATTGCTAAAAGAATTGAACCTATGAAGATTTAAAAGCAATCAAAATGTGTGTTGTTGTTACTTCATTGAAGGTGAAAGGACCTCTCTAACAATGGCTACAAGGCCATATTAGATATTCCTTTACTAACCAGCTTGAAGAAATGGATGCAAATGGGGATGCAAGCTATTCCAACAATGGAGTAAGGCTCATATGTTTTATATGATTAATGTTATTCAAAACATGGTGTAAATTTGAGAGGAAGGAGCTTAGCCCTTTTTATAGCTTTCCATTTGGGAAAAGCTTGCAACTTAGTGCATGTGGGACTAATGAATAAAGCATAAAGTAACCTTAGGTTAATTAACCATAGATAGGTGAGTTAGCAAGTGAGTTAATACTTTATGGGAGTTGAGGGTGCTTTAATTAATCAATTAGGATTAATTAATAGGCTAGAATAAGCTTTTTAGGCTAATTGGAGGTGTTTGAAGAGGAATTTGATAAGATTGGAAGCATTTGAAAGTGGGATTTAGCCAATAAGAGGGTTTATTGATTAAATGCTTGTTAAAAATCCTTAATTATCTAATTAATAGATAATTATTAATTCGAAGAGGATTATAACTAACGAAGTGTCATTAATTGGCATCCAAATGTGATAGAAGCTATTTAATTAATGAAGTGTCATTAATTGACCAAATTGGAGAGGGAAACATTAGTTAATTAGCATAAATCACTAATTATAATGGAAATGGTGAGATAGAGGATAATTAGTACCACTTTAGCATTAAAATTGTAGAAGCAAATTTTAGGTGTCTACATTTTCCCCTCTTTGGGGTGGTGTAAGTGACGTCATTGCAAAGAAAGTAGACAAACATAAACAAGCAAATTTTTGAAGAAAATTAGTAGAATGGAGGATGCCCCCTCGAGTGTCGATGGGGTGATAGAAGAAGTCAATCGACAATAAAAAAATAGGAAGGAAATGGATAGAAGAATTCATATAGAAGAAACCTTGAATAACAATGAGAATTGATAGATGAAAGTGGGAATAAATTTTTGCATCCATCTCATTCAATCAAAACTTTGTTTCATCACTTTTCTTAAATGATCAACATCATCGACCCTTATTAAAATATACACATACAAAAAAGTGTAAAATAACATTGAAAGCTATAATACAAACAATTGTTCATTGCTAAAAATGCTTAACTCCATGCAACATACATAATGCAATGAAATACAAGAAAGTAAAAAAGATTCTTACTCCATGTAACATACAAAATGTAATGCAATAAAGTAAACAAGATAACCTGACAGGGAAAAAAGTACATACACACATACTCAAACAAACAATGTTCAAGACAGTTTATACTAATGTTTTTGTTATCAAGCTTTAGTTCTTGAATGTTCATGTTTAATGACAAGGGTTGAAAATGGTGCCCCAAGAAAGGATACATGCAAGGGGAATAATAGAGGACACAAAAAGTCCCATGAAAAAGCATTCATGTGCTACAACACAATACTAGGCAACTCATTGTGCCAAGATAGTACAGACATAGCAAGCAGATGACTTTTGTTAATGGAGGTAGATCAAAATGATCGCAGTCATTGTGCGAGAACAAGTGAAAACTGAAGAAATATGCTTTTTTAAGACAAATTTTGATGTTTGAGGACAATGCATTTGATATAGGCTTCAACTGCGTGCATGCCTTTTACCAATTTTTGCAAAAATTATTTTTTGATTTTTTGATTTTTAATGCTTTGATTTTTTATTAAATTTGGGTTTTTTTGGGTTTTTGTGATTTTTTGAATTTTTAAATTTTCCAGAATAAAATGATTTAGAAGAATGAAAATGTCATGGGACATCACCAAATAATTTTGGAAAGAAAAATATATGCCCAGTAGTAGAAAGGGTCGTCGGGAAGCAAAAACATGCCCCAACGTAGTGAAAATGGGTGAAAAATGATTATTTATTAAAAATAATCATCACGATGAGTGCTAGAAGAAATTAGAAGAATCATGGAGGTCCCAAAGTTTTTTGGGGGTGAGAGACATGATGTGGGGGTCAAAATGGGTATATAAACCAAGCCACGGGGGTAAAAACCATCGTGGTTAGTTATTTGATATTTACCCCTACCATTTTATTAGTGATTTTGCTTTGACTTGTGAGAGAGATGGTGAGGGTTAGAACTATAGACACCATGCAAACCGAGTCCGAGATTACATGAGGCTTCTTAGGATTGACCAATAGGTATGTAAAGCAAAAAAATTAATTTAAGCTTCATTTAAGTGCATTTATTATAGGTAGAAAAATGCGTGAACATGCTAAAGCACGGACCCTTGGGCATGCGTAGGTGTTTGTGGGGTATGATGGCATGAAAGTAAGCATATGCATCCATATATGTGCTTTATAAGAAGCATGCTTTGGTGTGAGATGAAAATAGATGCACACATGGAAAAAACCAATGCATGTGAACTTGTGGCACTAAAGGTGCTAAAATAAAAAGATCTTTGACATCGAACAAGGGTTGGGGAATAGGGGTGCACTTACATGAAAATGCAGCACTAATGTGTGAAGGGGGGCGCTAGTGCTTAGGGCATGGTAACATCAAAATGGATGTGTGACATTGTAAGGGGCACTTGCAAAAGGAATTTTTAAATGACTTTAGAAGAATTTTAGAAGTTTTAGAAAAATTTAGATGATGAATAGAAGAACATAAATGATGATTTGTAGAAGAAAGTGATCTTAACAAGTGTTTTCCCCAATTTTACAGATTGGATCCTCCCTAATTAGAGACACGAGAGAGGACATGGGTTACTCTAGGCCTATGAGGCTACCTTCTCATGACACGATGAGATCTATTTGGAGATTACACTGATGTGACATGTCTTTCACATGTGGCTCGCATGCCACAAATCACTCTAGACCACAACCTTCTTACAACCTTAGTTGAGAGATGATGCAATGAGAGTCAGATGTTTCACCTTCTAACAAGTGAGATGAGCATCACATTAGAGGACATTTGGCACATTTTGAGAGTGTCGATTCAGGTCAGTTAGTGACATATGATGGCCACCGTGGCCATAATCTTTAGAGTATTACCAGATGTTTGGAGTAGTAGACATACCTCACCAGGGTATGTCAGTTGATATTACTAGATGCATGGTGGATCATTGGCTTGGATGGGTTCCCATATTTTTGATGGCTCTTGTTAACAACATATTTCTACCTAATAAGACTAGTGCTCAATTTTCTTTGGGCCTTATTGAGTGATACATGGCCTCATCCAGGAGAGGTTTATTGCTGGGGTAGTGCATACTAGCCCATTTGTACTCATATTTGTATTTGATAGCTTACCACAATCGAAGACCGTGGGTCCAACATCTTTACTTTATATATGGGCATGGGATCATATCACCATAGGGTGCCTAATAGGAGCATTGCAAGCTCGGGATCTTGGTGAGCCATCCATTATGGGATGGGTTCCAGATGGTGATGACATTCGCGGGCACATGGGAGATACACCATACTACATAGGTGATATTTAGATGAGATTGAGCTCTGGATGATCACATGGTGGCCATATAGATGTATCATTGGCCTAAGGATGTAGTTGAGCTTAGCACAACAATAGTAGATCACTTCATTATTAGGAGTAGGGACCACATACTTGAGTGGTACATAGTGGACAAGGTCCAACATCAATTTGGTCTCATCCAGGGGATTCCTGGCGATGAGATGTGGTATGAGCGAAGGTCCAGAGAGACATTCCATATTGGGCCTTAGATAGATTAGGAAATCTTGTGCTAGTTTTTCATAGGTGGTCCCATAACCTTGGGTGTATAACGACCACATATAATCATAGTAGATGACCCCGATATCTAGGATGGTATGCTACAATGTTTCATGGCGGTTGATGATACCACATGGAGTGATAGATGCAGGGGATAACCACACAAGTACATGGGTTACAGGGCCTAGATCTTAGAGCATAGGCTTAGGTGATTAGTGCTAGTAGCTCGGGAAAGGCCATAGGAAAGTCCACATAGGGCCATACAGGCACGTGGGACCAAAAAACTCTATGTCATTTACCATTTCGAGGGGCACATGTCAATATAACCTCCATAGGTATAGGTTCATATGCCCACAACCATAGTGTAGGCTCCATAGGTGATTCCTCGGTGATTCCTCTATCCGGGTCCTTATAGGTGCCATTACAAATATTCCCCTACATGTACCTTTATCACCTCCGCATGTACCGAGTCCACCACTTAGTCACACCTAGATGGGATCCCACAGATATGTGGGATGGAGGAGGTGGAGGGGATCATGTAGATTTAGGATATGATGGAGAGATGGTGGTGATGATAGTTGGGATGGATGGGGGTCCCCACCATGTAGTCTAGTGGGGGGAGGATGGGAGCACTATAAATAAGATATAGGTGAGGTAGTTGCCTTGAGGAAATAATTACAACATGTAGTAGCTCATCAACTTTAGGTTACACTAAGAGAGATCAATTAATTATAGAGAGAGATTCAATGGACTGCAGAGATTGAGTAAATAGCTCACATAGACATATAGCCAAATTGACAGAGAGAGTGTGATGTTCTCTACATTGGCCTCCATGGTAGTTGGGATGCCAGATATACTACTAGATTTGATGACAACTAGTGGTGAGGCATCTTATTATAGGGATTTATACCATGAGGATCTTCTAAGAGGTAGAGGGCTACTCCTTTCAACCAGATTAGTTTTAGTAGGTCGAGATATAGATCACATGAGAGGACCTCATCATCAATGCAAGGTCATGATAAAAAACCTTCGAATATAATAGGCCTCAATTGAATATGGTTCAATGCATCATAGTGTAACACCTTCCATGGGGTTTATCATCACAAGATGTCCCCACCTAGTGGTAGACATACCTAGAAGTCCATGCGTGGGAGAGAGTCATGGTTGACTCATTTTATTGATTACCTAATGTATCTTTTTTATGTACACCTCGATATGAAGGCATACTTTTGAGATGATGTATATGTACTATTTTTTATCATGCCTCATGATGAAGGCACATTATTTTATACATATGTACTTTATATATTTTTTTATTATGCCTCATGATTGAAGGCACAATTTTGACCCATGCCCATGATGGAACATTGTATCTGATATGTATCAAGACACATGATTTTGTACATGGACATTTGTTTTATGATGATATATGATGATGATGGACCATTTTGATGTATCACATTTTGTTTATGAGATAACATGTGTAATCCATATTTTTATTGTGGTCTATGTTTATATCACATGTTTGTTTGATTATGATATAGCATTTGATGATATCACATTGCATGTTGATGAGATACTTTGATTAGACCATGTTTTTATTTTTGATATTGGTGTGGGGGATAGAATTTGATTAGCACAACCCCTCTTGCCCCATTGATGATATGGTATGATGATTAGCTTAGCATACATGTTTGATGTAGACTTAGAATTTTTTGATATATGATGTATAGATGTGATGATAGATGATATTGATGATGAGATGATAACAAAAATGTACAAGAAAAACAACAAGCACAAATTAATCAAATCTAATCTAATCACACAATTATATACAAGTATGCAAGATAAAATGAACTCAATGCAATTCATAATAGATTAAAGTAACACTCAATCTAATGAAGAAAATGAATCTAATCAATGCACACAACATGAAAGAAGCAATGCAATCAAAACTATGTATAAACCAACAACTAAAGTAAGAAAACTACTACTTTGTTTTTGTGGGACAATTTTGAAACTTTTTACGTTGTTTTGGTTTATCTTGAGACAATGTTTTATTGTTTTTATTTTTCTATGAAACATATTTGAATGTTTTGAGTTTTCAAACAACATATGTGAATGTTTAGGAATTTTCAAAAATTTATATGCATGTTTTTGGTATTTTCAAAAAATTTCTGAAGCTATGTGTAAGGAAACGAAGAAATGTGGATGCCCCAACATTAGATGGGATGTACAAGGGCATAGAATGCCACATGTATGTTCAAAATTGAATATGCAAAGTTTCCCCAAAGTGAGATGGGAATATACAAAGGCAAACCCTTTACACAAAATTTAGATCAGCCAAATCAAGGCCAAGAGGATAGGTTCAAAAGTATCTCAAAGATAGGAAAGGACTAGCTTAGGATAAATCCATCATAATCCTACATTTGGAGATGCTTGTGAACAATGGACCCTCTAATGGTGCTGAAAACTAGGTTTTCACCAAAGGAATTGTCCAAAGTGCCACAATTGTATGGTTTTCACACTTGGATGCATTGATTTCTCTTTTCTTTTTCTATTTTTATAATTTTAATTTGATTTTCTGATTTTTAAGGAACCCCATACTCAAGCATAGAACCACTTGAGATGCATAGTGTTCATAGGCTCCTTTAGTTCATCACCATCTATGAGTAGGAAATTGTATGCACCCAAACCAAATTTAGTGACCACAACATATGGCCCTAACCAGTTTGGCTCAAACTTTCCTTTCTTTCATGTTCCTTTGTGGTGTTGAACTAATTTTCCTTCATCACAAGGTCTCCTACCTCAAATTGGTGAGGCAACATTATTTTTGTTATAACTTCTACGTACTCGATTCTGATACACTTTTAGGTGATCAAGGGCATGAAGTCTCTTCTCATCCAACAACTCCAACTCTACTAGTCAAACCACTCTGTAATCCTCCTCTTTATCCAAATACTCTCTCAATTCTATATGCAAATATGGGAGCTCAATCTCAAGAGGTAAAATGGATTCAAGTGTGCAAATACTAAGGAATATGGAGTTATACCAGTAGGGGTGTGGATGGATGTTCTATATGCCCAAAGGGCTAGGTGAATTTGTAAATGCTAGTTACAACTAGTTTTTTCACCATCTTCTCCATGATATGGACAAGGGTTTTATTAGTGGCCTCATCCTATCCATTACCTTGAGGGTAATAGGGGTTGAGTACTTGAGAGTGATTTGAAAATTTTTATAATGCCTTCATGGTTTTATTCTTGAAATATTTTCCATTGTCTGTGACAAGGGCAGAAGGGATGTCCATAATGACAAAATGATATGGTTCATTATAAACTTAGATATTTACGCACCTGTGATATAGGTAAGAGGAAAATCCTCTACCCACTTTGTAAAGTACTCGGTGGTAATTATAATGAACATGTGGTCATCAGATGATGTTGGGGTAATATTTCCTATGAGATCGAGCCCCACTTTGAGAAAATGCCATGGTGTTGTAATAGGCTGCAAAGATTGCACTGCATGAATCAAATTGCCATATTTTGACACAACAAACACTTCTTTACATACTTGTAGCAATAATTTTCCATGGTAGGCCAATAATAGCATACTTTTAGTATCTTCTTGGCTAGGACTATCCCATTTATATGAGCCTCCATAGATACCTTTGTGTACCTCCTTAATTGCTAAGATAGATTCATCAATGTTAAGACAACACAAAAATTCCCGTCATACCCTCTACGATAGAGAGTTCCCAAAGTAAGGTGTAGCGGGATATACGTTGGATGAGGTTTCTTTTATCAAATTAGGAAATGTTAGGTGGGAAGGTTCCATCTTTAAGGTAGTTGAAAATATCATAAGTACCAGGGTGAATGGGGACCAACAACTTCACATACTAGACATGACTCGGGCATATCATATGTTAGTGTCAGCAAGTGATCCACAAAGAAAGGTATATCATTCATCCAAGTGGTATGATTTAACATTAACATCTTAATAATATACCCATTGTTTCCATGGCATCTTCCACTCAATTATTCCCTCTAGGAATATGTCCAAAGGTAATCTACATGAAGAAATCTTTCAATGTATCAACCATATTTTTGTAAGGAATGAGTTTTTCATCCTTAACTTTATACTCATCTGTGACCTTCTTGATAATCAACATAGAGTCTCTAGTCACATTGAGTTGTCTGATGTCCTAACGTATAACTATCTTCACCATATAATGAGAGCTTCCATATTCCACTATGTTGTTTGTGCATGGGAATCCTATTTTGAAAGCTTGTGGGATCAAGTCCCCTAAAGGAGTTATAAGCACAACTCCTACTCCTAAACCATGAAATGTGAAGGATCCATCAAAATGACATGTGCCATAATATGGAATCCTCATATACATGAGTGAAGCATCTGGAAGTTCCAGACTCAATGGTTTTGTTCCTGGTAGAGGGGCTTCAACTAATTGATCCCAATACCTGTCCCTTGATTGATTTCTGATGGAAAATTCTATGTCAAATTCACTTGAGTAGGATGATCCAATTGGCCATCCATCTTGTGAAGCATTGGTTTTGAAAATAGATATTTTAATGGGTCCACCTTTGAGATAAGCTTGACCTTTTTGTTTAACAAATAATGATAATTTTTTGAAAGGAAAAACTATAGCCAAGCATTCCTTTTCGATTTGTGGATAATTGAGCTCATAAGCGATCAATGTCCTAGATTAGATAGTACACAACTTTTTCCCTCTAATCTCTGTCATATTGGGCCAAGAGTGCTCCAATTACAAATTGTGTAGCAAAGATATACAATAGCAATGGTTCGCATGTAGTAGGTGACATTAACACAGGGGTCTTGACGTAGATATTCTTTTAGCAAAGAAAATGCTTGTTGTTGTTCTAGACCCCACAAAAAGTTGACATATTTCTTGAGAAGATGTGTAAATGCATGTGAAACTTATCTACGAGCTAGGAAATGAATCTCTTGATTGCTTATATTTTCCCCTGAATGATGCACAATTGTTTGATGTTTGTAGGAGGATGCATCTCTTTGATGCCCATACCTTTTTGGGTCTACTTCTATTCCCTTTTGTGATACTATAAAGCCTAGAAATTTTCCTAATAACACACCGAAGACACATTTTTTTGGATTAAACGGACCTTGTAGTCCCTTAGACATTGAAAGATGCACCACAAAATCTCTAGATGATCCTCTCTTGTTCTAGACTTTGCCTAGTATTTCATCTACATAATCTTCCATTATGTCACTAATCATATCATGAAAAGATGACTATCATTGCCCGCTAATAAGTTACGCCTGCATTCTTGAGGCCAAAGGGCATGACTTGGTAATAGAAAGTTCCCCAAGGGGTCATGAAAGTTGTCTTATGTTGGTCCTCCTCCGCAATCTTGATTTGATTATAACTAGAAAAGCCATCCATGAGTGATAGCATTTCATAACCAGCTATAGAATCAAAAATCATGTCAATATTAGGGAGGGAAAGTCATCTTTAGGACAAGCTTTGTTGATGTCTCTAAAATCCGTACAAATTCTAATACCCACGGGATTTTTTTGTACAGGTACAACATTTGATATCCACTCTGAGTAGTCGATAGGCCAAATGAAGCCTACTACCTAATAATATTTCTAGCTCCTCTTTAACCAATAAGGCCACCCGAGGATGCATTTTCCTAAGCTTTTGCTTAATGGGCTTGGCGTTTGGTTCACAACAAGATTGTGCACCACTAATGCAAGATCAAGTCCTGGAATGTCTGCATAGGACCAAGAAAATATGTCAGAAAATTCACACAAAAGAAAGACAAATGTCTTATGTTCCTGAGCTGAGAGGGATGCTCCCAACTTAACCATCTGAGGCACTTCTTCTGTGTCGATGTTGACTTCAATTATCTCCTCCACAAGAAGCTTAGATTCTTCTTCCATGCACATAGGATCAGGAGGGATATTGAGATCTTCTTCCAAGGGTGTCTCAATGATATTTTCACCCTTAGATAAGTCAATTTCTTTGTCCATTTCTTTTTTTTTTTTTTCGCTAAGTGCCTCAAAAAGGTTTTCACTATAAGACTTGGACTTGTTCTTTTTGCAAGGCTTCTTTATGGAACTTTTTCCCTTGCTTTTTATTTTGTTTTGATGACCACAAAACTCAGCCTCCTCCCCAAATATATGCATGCATCTAGTTTGATGGAGAATCCTTTTTTATGATCACTTGTAGGTATGTCATCTTGTATACCCATAAAATTTCCAATAGCTTCATCATTGGAAAAGAATTCTATCGATACATGTTGTTTTTGGTCCCAATTCACAAAGGAAGGATAAACAAGGTTTAATTTGGGAATGGGGATAGGTAAGGCAAGGGATATGGTCATTATAGCCGTATCGGGAAAGAGATTAGTGGAGGAAAGGTCTTCGTAAAGACTACACTAGGAATTTGTTTCACTTTCATAACTTGACTCACTATCTTCGCGTTCAGAAGAAGTAGTATAACACTCGGTTAAATAGACCATATGGTCGAAGACCAATACCATAATTACACATTTTTCTATGGGTACCATAAGAGGTTCCCACACTCCTTGTTCATGTGTGTCCATATCCATACCCTTGGTAGCCCATGGTGTACATCATTTTATTCAGAATTACATACTTAGGATCTTGGTAACATGATGTCATTTCATCTTCGGAGGGGGTATCATAGAGTTACATAACAATTGTTCATCATCTATCAAAACCACCAAGAGTGAATGCGTCAAAGGGGAAATTATCCCTAGGATGTTGATATTTGTGACATGACCTTCCCCATGATTTGGGTGATAGAGGAAGGTTTGAAACCAACATGTGCTATGTTGAAGATCATACTCCCCACAACTAGTTGAATGGGTCTTCATCTCCCATGTAGAAAAGGATAAGTTGATGTTGATGCACCATTTTGTTAGGGGTCAAGGCAGTTGGGTCAACCCATGAGGTGAGAGCCTCAGATTGAGCTAAACAACCATCTCTATGGAAGGGAAATCAACAGAATTAGGGAAGTAACCTATAGTGCTCTAATGAGAAAAAGGTTGAGAGTCCCCTGAATAGTTATAATTTCCCCTTCATGGTACAAATTCAAACATTGGTGATACGTTGAAGGCATGACTTGCATGACATGAATCCATGGGTGGCTAGAAGGATGTTATAAGGAAGCTCCAAGTCAAGGACATGGAACTTTGTATCATGAGTAGTAGGCCCTACTCCCAGTGAGAATATTATCATGTCTTGACTAATTTCCACTCTTCATTTTCATACGCCTTGATGGTGATGACCTTTGATTCTAAATCTATCTCAATATGGCCCAATTTCCAAACTAGCTTCAAGTAAATATGTTAAGGCCTAATCTGTTGTCCACAAGCACCCATTTAATTCTTTGATGATTGATGATAACCTCTATGCAAGGAAAATTGTGAAGGATGATCTTCTCAGAGGAATTTCCTCTTAGCTAAAGGTTATATGCTCCATTGGAGCAATTTGATCTACCATTTCTTAGAAGTGTGTGGGGTCAATACCAAACCACACTCCTAACCCTTGTAAAATCTTACAACATGATATCTTAATGTACATTAGAGATATTAAGAATATCTAAGATCGAGATCTTAGTTGTGGTCTTCTCAAGTTACTCCAAGACATCATAGTGATTATCCTAAGGAGTAGAAGTAGGAGGAGATGAAGGAATAGAGATAACAAGGTGATCATGTCACATTTCTACGGCACACTCCATTATTTTGACCTTGATCATGTTTATATGATCAATAAATGGGGTAACACAACCAATTAAGATGTCATAAGATTCATTGATTTTGGCACTGTGGTTTGTATTTTTATAGACATAACCAACGACTTTATTATTGGACGTCTAACCTTGATCTAAATTTTGTTTCCCTTTATTGTGTTTGGGAAAGGTTATTTAGAGATCCCATGTCATCATTGATAGATTTTTTAGGGCCCATAGAATCCATTTCCATGTCACCACTTTCAATGAGGTCTTGGATGTAGTGCTTCAACTTAAGGCACTTATTAGTCTTGTGCCCTTAACATAGATGGAATTTGCAAAAATCATTTTCTCTAAACCAAGATGGTTTAGGTGCATCTTCGGGATAAGGGTTTATTTCGGTACTTGACCATATTAACTACCTCTAATTGTTTAAGTATCGATGACATGGAGTTAGAGAGAGGAGTAAATGTACAATGTTTATATTCATGGGTTGGAGTTCCTTAGTTAGTTTCAAGGGAGCATGATTTTGAAATTCTTGCACCCATTTGGAATCTATAATTCCATCTCTTATTATTTTTTTGTTCTTGTTGGGAAAAAAATTGTTTATCGCTAGGTTTTTGGTCCTAGTTATCATGCGATAAGAGTTTCAATGTCCCTTTTGTTAACAACACTTTCTCAATTTGGCACCTTGTTCTATGACCTCTTCAAAGGTATTACCACAATGCATTTGCAAGTGGAAAGTGATTTCAAGGTGCAAGTTAGGCATGAAAATGCTAACTAACTATTTCTCCGGTATGGAGCAAGGAGGCGAATAGCTATCCCTCACCATCGTTGTAAGAAACCAACAAAGTTTTCATTATTTTGTTTTTTTACATTACATAGATCGATCATAGTAACATCATTCTCCATGTTGAAGGAGAAGTGATGCATGAAAATTTCCACCAACTATGGCCATGTTGATATGGATCCCTTTGGGATGTGTAAGAACCACTCAAGAGCTTGTCCCCCTAAACTCCTGCGGGAAGAGGCGTATAAGGTAGTTATAGCTAAATGTAACCTCTTGGCAAGCCATAAAGAAGTCTTTGATGTGATCTCTTGGATAACCCTTACCCTTGTACTTATCAAATTTTGGAGAATCAAAGTGCCTAGGAAAGGAACTTGTAGCATATCCCTATCGAAAGGATATGGACATAACTCCTCAAATTGATACTTCTTATTTGACCCTAACTTTCCTTCTTGTAAGGTAGTGAGGGTGTTCTTCATAGACAAGAAATCTTGATCAAAAAGTGGGTTTGTCGAAGGGCTAGGCCTATATCTTGTTGTTTCTTCATCTTGGTTATATGTGTATAACCTTTTGTAACCCTCTTTAGGTTTTTCCTGTTTGGGGTTTTTTGAGAGTTTTAGTGAAAGACTCGTAGTACGAAGCTTTAAGTTTTTCTTGTCTAGATGTCTTTGTAGATTCCTTGCTAATGTGTGAAGCCAAACTTGCCAATTGGTGAGCGAGGGCTTGTATTTGTTCTTCTAGGGACACCTCCTTAGGTGGTACCTCTTTACAAGCTTCACGTGAGGGAGGTTGAGTATGAGGTTCCTCATGATTATCATTGTCTCCCTGATCTTCATGATGAATTCTAACAATGGGGATGCGATGTCTACCATTATGTCAAGCTAGAAGTAGAGGCACTACCTAGATTAAAATTTTCATCGCATATTGTGAAGTGGTCATGAAAGGAACGATAACCAGATCATACCAAGCTAAGAACACATATGCTAATCAAACACCATGATATATAAGATGAAAGCAATTCGCCAGAATAACTTTACATAAAACCTTTGCAAATAAATGAGAAGCAATATCATATATTATTATGGATCTCAATGCAATACATTGAGAATGAGCCTTGCTTAAATAGGTAAGGAATAACAATCTAAGAACCAATCAATGTCGTAGATCAAGCCATAAATCAAGGAAATAACTAGTCATCAAAGAGCTAGTCAAGACCATAGATTTAGGAGAGAACTAGACGTCAAGGATCTAGTCAATACCATAGATCAAGGAAAGAACTATACCTAACAACTAGATAATATCTCCTAATATCTAAATAAGATAAAAGAAATATCCACACACATAAGTGGGTGAGGATAAATACAATAAAGGTAAATAAAGTACCTAGGTGAACATGAGCTAAGGTAAATACCTACTCTAACAGGGCATTCTACCTCTTCTTGTTATTCTTCTCTTCAAACCATGGTGGTGAGGAGAGAGGGATCAATGTTGAAGGCAACCTAGCCCCCAATTCCACTATGCATAATGACTTCATGTTTATTATGAAACAAGAAGTCATCGATTAGGGCGGTGCTAAGTTCACGATCTACACGAGGAAAATTCTCCTCAATGCCACTATGATCTACTACGACGTTGTCCTCCGAGAGTGGATTCACTATTTCTTCTATCATAGGATTGGACCCTAATCTTCGATGCCCCATCCTTGTTGTAGGAGGCATAATGAACTAATTTTTGCTAAGGTTGATTTAAAAAGGACCTTAAGACAAAACAAAGCAACGTAACGATGTGAGATCATTACAAAGAATGTCAATCAAAGAATAAGAATATGTCCAAAGGAAATGTGCACTAAGGACTTCAATGAATAAGAATGACACACTAATCAAAAATCAAGCACAAGTAACAAGAAATCTAGGACTCAAACAATCAAGACTATGATCTTATCCATAAGAAAAGTTACTCCCTACATTTTCTAAGTATAGTTTGGTACAAATAGTGACAACACAATGTCACCACTTAGGTCAAGTTTAAGAAAACAAGACCTAAGTAATAAAAAGGTGTTGATGCAAACTCCCAAAAATATATACTAAAAATATATTTTGAAAACAAACAAAGTCCAACTTGTGAAAAAGGTGGCCACAAATGTGTGCAAAGACAACAACACTATTTGGATATGTAAATCAAGCCTTGTAAACAAAGGCAATATTTTTAATATCAAAATGATGTCACGACAATGCTAACAAAATAACGACATTATCCAAGACTTAAGTCAATTTTGGGATAAAAACTAAGTCTAACTATAGCAATAAGTTGTTATTTATGCAAGTAGTGTAACAATATAACTTCAAACTTAAATCAAGTTTCCCAAGGAAAACAAGAAGTAAGTATCCAACTTATAGTGATAAGATACGTGCAAACGTAACAAATCAAAGGAAGTCAATGATGAGACTACCTAACTACAATGATAATGTGTCTCAATATGGGTTTGAGACAAAGGACCTACTAGAACATGAAGACATACCACTTTCAATACTTGCATTCCGGCATTGCAACCTAGTCATGCAAGTAGACTACAAAAGTGGTGGACATGATTATTTCTAGCGGTATCCGCGCATGTTTTTTTATTTTGTCCCAAAATGGGAAACAAGAAGACAAAGGAGTAAAACCAAGTGGTGATGAAACAAACTAAGTATAACTTTGGCGAAGTTTCACCTTTCCTTAAGGCAAGTGAAAAACTAAGACAAAGTAATACGTCGTAAGTTTTGTGATGAATATCACTAGGCCCCAACTTCAATGGACTCTCCCTTGTTCGAATAACAAGGTTTTGACTCCAAAATAAGTTAGTGCTTCACGATGGTTCTTTAGAACATGATGTTTTGAGTTGGTCAAGTCGGCTCCATGATGAAATGGCTTCCTATTTGATTCTCTCAACTAGGTGTCACTAATCTAAAAATCAATTTTAACTAGTAATTGTGCACACACTTAACTTTGCTTTGTATTGATTTTTGATATAAAAATTGACTATTATATCCTTTTGTATTTTTAATAAAATAATTAAAACTGAAATTACTATGTAAAAATATAAAATAAAGAGATGAATCACCAGTAATTTGACACAAGAATTGATAATGGAGTTCGACACTTGTGGCCTACGTCTTCGGTCCGGTTGAATGGGACCGATCTATTAAAATCTTGAAAATAAATATTTACAAATATTTCTACAAGAATCTGATCTTCTCATCATGTTCCTCTACCAAAAATAATAGGAGTCACTTTTTACTTCATCTCAAAATTCCATCTCTAGCTCAAGTTATGAGCAAAACAATAACACAGTCACTTTCTCATGTCTATACTAGTAAAACATAGCTCCTTTTATAACATTTCATAGCTCCGGTGCAATGGTTGGGTGCCTATCTTTTACCCAAGTGGCCTAGGTTCAAATCCCACTCCATGTGGGGTGCATTTTACATAGGGATAAGATCCCACATTTGTTGGGCATGAAAATAGGAAGGCATTTATATAGGTGGGTGGTGTATGTAGTTATTGGCTTAAGAGCTATCTTATCCCCAAGGATGGGGCACTCAATGTGGGTGATTGGAGAGATAAGAGGCATGACATGGTAGGTATTTGTGCTTGGATATTTTAATATATGGCAGTTTGGAAAATGTACGTTGAAAAATAAGGATAATAGTTGGAAATTAAATAATGTGGCCAATGTGGAGTATTAAATGGGTGTGGCTAAATTTTTAATATTATTATTTATTTATTTTCCATATTGCCATGTGTCACTTTTCCATTGGTCCACTTGACAAGCATGCACATGTTCAACCTGTGCATAATCCCCAAAATTTGCCAGTTACCCGAAAAATTTCAGCGAGCCATAACTTTTGCATACGAACTTTGTTTCCTGCAAACGAGATATCGACGGAAACGTCTAATTTTTCTCCATGCCATGGAACTGACTACAAATGATTCTGAGAAGATCTTAGATCAGTTTTTCTCCATGAGGATCCTCTGGATCACCACAAATTAGCTCTGCAAGTGCGCTTTTCCAAGAAAGTCACAATGAATAAATCTTGAGTATCCCGGATTTACTTTACCCCCTTCAATATAATGAGAAATAAATGTGTTTTGTTGTATCTCATCAATCGCATGAAGATAATTTTGATGCTAAAATATCACAAGTGTAAACTAGTCAAGTAGGTAAGCGGAGCGCTTCCCATTTCATCCACAAGGTTCCCTCTTGTGTGGACTACTTTGGGGTTCCTAGGAGCATCCCTCTTGTTATATTAAGGCTTATGTCAAATGGTACTTCTCCCAGTTCAAAGTGGATGAGTTGTAGTTCTTAACCGAAACCTGCAAGTACAGTGTGTTGAATGATGTGGTGTGTTTTATTATCTTTCGGATTAGGAAATTTGGTTTAGATCACCATTTGGCAATCCGCAACACATGTATAGTTAGATTTTGTTTAAATTCTCATTTCTTTGGCAAGCATATACAATGGTTGTGAAATTAAAATGTTATTAGTTCTCCAAATAAATCACATTAATTGAAAGAGGATTAAGTGTTGTTTTTTATTCTCAAGATCGTCCAACGACGCAAGAGAAGAGCATACACAAAAAATAATCCAACTAAAAAGTGAAGGAAAGATTTACAAATAAATGAACTAGTGTGCCTCTTTACACAAATCATACCAACGTGCTCCTTTACACAACAACGCATTCCTCGCGAGCACTGTGAGCGTCTCTAGAAGCAATAGCGTGGACTTTAACACAACAACATGGCCTTGGTAGTGTGAGCATGGCTCTAACAGAAAACACGAGACTTGTAAGGTAGCATTTTAACACTAGCGTGACCAAAGGAGACAACAACGCGACCCTGAAGCGTGAGCGTAGCCTTAACACGAGAGCTCAAACTCGGTAATGCAAATGTGTCTAACGATACATGAGCATGACCCTAACAACATGAGTGTGGCCTTGAGAATGTGAGCACACCCTTTACAATGTGAGCGTGACCTTTACAACGCTAGTGCATGGAAGAAAACCCAAAGCATATTTCCTATAGGTGGTCAAAATACATGATTTTTTTCAAAAATTCTCAAAGAGGTAAAAACTTTGTCAATTTGGATTAATTTTGACAGCACCTCGCCTCCTTTGATCCTACAAAGAGCACAAAAACAAGACAAACCTAACTAGACTAGCTAAGAAACTTGATATTTATCCATGAATACAAAAGAGGGTTAGCTAATCCAAAACTTTGAAACTAATCTAAAAAGCTTGAAAATGAATGAAAAGGAAAATGGATTATGTCCCATCGGGCGTGCCAAATGATAACACCCAAAAATTTTGCAACAACTAATTAATAAATACTACCACCATAATAGTCTAGAGCCAAGTTTAAGTTTAGAAATGAAACATCAAGATCAAAGCTTAATGGAATGCAAAAGGAAATCTAAATGAATTTAACCATTTAAACTACAAGCATTCCTACTATGTTTAATTGATTACTACAAGAATTGAACCTATGAAGATAAAAAAGAAATCAAAGTGTTTGTTATTTGCTACGTCATTGAATGTAAATGATCTCTCTAACAATGTCCACAAGGCCATATTAGATATTCCTTTACTAACCAACTTGAAGAAATGGATGCAAATGGGGATGCAAGCTATTCCAACAATGGAGTAAGGCTCATATGTTTTATATGATTAATTCTATTCAAAACATGGTGTAAATTTGAGAGGAAGGAGCTTAGCCCTTTTTATAGCTTTTTGTTTGGAGAAAGGCTTGCAACTTGGTGCATGTGATACTAATGAATAAAGCATAAAGCATAAAGTAATCTTAGGTTAATTAACCATATACAGTGAGATAGAAAGTTAGTTAATACTTTATGGGAGTTGAGGGTGTTTTAATTAATCGATTGGGATTAATTAATAGGCTAGAATACGCTTTTTAGGCTAATTGGAGGTGTTTGAAAAGGAATTTGACAAGATTGGAAGCATTTGAAAGCGTGAGATTTAGCCAATAAGAGGGTTTATTGATTAAATGCTTGTTGAAATGGCTTAATTAGCTAATTAATAGCTAATTATTAATTCAACAATTATTATAACTAACAAAGTGTCGTTAATTGGCATCTAAAATGTGATAGAAGCTAGTTAATTAACGAAGTGTCATTAATCGACCAAAATGGAGGGAAACATTAGTTAATTACCATAAATCACTAATTATAAAGGAAGTGGTGAGATAGAGGATAATAAGTACCACTTTGGCATTAAAATTGCGAAGTAAATTTTAGGTGTCTTCACCTATAGGGTTACTTCCAAAGGTATGTGCACCAACATTCTTACTAGATGACGGTCCTATAAAAACTCCTCCAAAAGTACTTCCAAACACCGACACTGTTTCACGCCATGTGTGCATCCCTAATATGTTGCACTTCCTAAGCTGAAACTGAAATATGTTTAATCTGTATCTCCTTCCCAACGCGGACATTATTCTTTCTCGCCTTCATTATGATGCTCTACAACCACTACATCTTGATCCGGAACACCATGCGCGAAGGGATAGGTAGTCATGCTTTGGATCGATGCACACATACGGTCCTCATTCTCTCCTCTGACGTGCTCTCATCCAAAGTCGATGGGGTCTCTTTATTACATTTTCCCAATGTTGGGAGGACATGATACTGTGTATCATCGTCTTCCACGAGGTTCTCATCACTTCTGCCAATCATCATTATTCTCAATAACAACATTGCATCAACTGTCCTCTGTCATGCTTCATTATACTTTAGCCATATTCCCTCTCTTTTCCTATCTTTCTCCGTGGTTGCCTTCATCCTTATCCACAATTGTTCCTTCCCCCCACGTGGTGGTTATTTAGCTATCCACATGTAACCTCTTCAGTCCCAATTCTATCATCAAAATCTTAATAGCTAAGGGCATCACACACAAATAAGATCCTCTTGGCTTACGCAAGAACTTGAACTCTACTTCCTTAAGGAAATAATACATCAAAATTACATACTCAAAAGTATAGTTGTGCACTATACCTTCCCACCAACAATCTATAGCTCGGTCCATGTCTCATCCGAATCTAAAAGTGTCCGATAATATTCCTGTTTCCAAAATATCTTCCCTAGGAAAAAATCTTTATTTTCTCGTGTAAACTACCAACCACCGGTACAAATCTATGGGGAAGAAGTTAAGAATGTATCATATGAGTAGTCATACATGTTGTTTTCCACCAACTATCACACATCAAAACCAAGCCCAATGTTATATCTACGTGTAAAAATGTCTTTTCTGTCTTTCTACCTAACTTTCAATTCTCTCCAAAGACAATCGATATGCCATCTACATCCAACATCCTAGTAGACAAGTTGAAAATAGGCCCTTAAAATGGAACCAAAATGTAGTCTTTTATTTACCCACTCAATAGTTATGCGCATTGGCACTTCATCTAGACAAATCTGAATGCTCACCCAAAGTGCGTGCATCCACTAGGTCCCTCCTTTGTTATTCTTATCAGAATTTAACATGCATATTCATAACCAAGAAACTCATTCATGCATAGAAAGCTAACATAACCATGGTAATTCGAAACACATATAATAAGTAAATAAACTCTCATGATCAATAACACTTAGATCAACATCATAAACACAACAACATTACATAACCAAAAATTCTAAATACACATCCACAAATCACCATCAATTATTCATTGCAAATACCATAGTCAATACATAAACAAGTAGTTGATTACAATATAGTTTAGTACATCCATGTGTTGGATCATGCGCGCACCCATATAGACTCATCCCATACATATAATGATATCTTTGCACTCACTACTAGCTTAGACTTTGACTCCACTCGACTTGACTCACTCTAGACTCTAAGATAATGATGCAACATCTATATTTATAGGGTGGGATTTGCCCTTCACCGTTCATGCACTTTCCTTAAAATAGGCGTGCATACAAAAATAGCATGCATGATTTTTACAATAATAGATCATCCTAAATATAACATGCTTTAATTCCTATTTTTAGCTTTGACCCATGCATGTGCTTTATCCTTCTTTGCATGTGCTTTATTTTTCCTTGCTTGGTTGCTAAGTCTTCGTGTTTTTCTCTATTTATGGATCTTTACTTGGGCGGAACTCCAACTTCTACTTTTAGCCTTTCTAGAAAATTGGTGAGTCCTTTTCTTTTGCATGTGTGGACACAACCTTGAACACTAACCCATTGTACCTTTGTGTGTGCTACTTGCATGTTATCATTTTCGTCTGCGCGTGTGTACTCCCTCGCACATTAGTCTTTGTTCTATCTAATACTTAGTCAATTTTCCCTAAAAAAACTATTCAAATTAAAAGGAAGCTACAAATAAATATGTTATTAAAAATCTTTTAAAGTGATTTTTACCTGTACAAACTCTAATAAAATATCAAGTATATCAAATTGTAACTCAAAGACCTCTAAACTTAATTTTAATTATCGCACACTAATAATTAATTTAGCATAATTTTTTCCTATTTTTTTATTTTATTATTGGTAAAAGGTTTTGGAGGGACCTTACCCAAGTTTATAGCAAAAGGCTCAACAACCAAGATAAGAAAATTAAAACAGTGTGGTTTTTTGATCCGTGGGGTCCACACCCCAACCAAAAGAGGAAAAAGTAGTAAAAGCAAAGGCAGGGGCCAACTACCTACAAAGAGCCCAGAACAAGAAATCGACAACAAAATTACAGCTATACAACAACACAAAAATTATTGCCGAGAACAAGGAACCAACAACATTAACCAACAGACTTGCTAAAAACTTTGACAGCCACCCTGAAAGCCTAGTAGAGTTTCAGGGAAATGGCAATGGTGGGATCCCAGTTTGAAGCTTTGAACTTTCTTGTAATCTTTCCATTCTTCCAAGCCGTGTTTGGATGCCACTAGAGTCACAGATTTTTCGGATGTGTACCTGCATAAGGTCCATTATAGCATTGTGCATAGCCAAACAATTATTGTATTTGTCCTCTAGAGTCTTAAACTTGGTTTCCAAAGCAGCAATTTCATCTTTGAGGCCTGCATTGGGGTCCGAGGCTTGCTCTTTAATAGTAGACTTAAGTAGGAAATCTACATTTTCTTCAAGGGTTTTAACCACATTAGCTTGCATTTTCCAAACTAGTGCCAACATCAATATCAGGGAAAATAGAGGGGGGGCTATCATCTACCACAATTTCTTCGCCCTTCGTGTCAGAGCCCACAACTTCCTTACCTTTACTTGCTGCTACGAAGAACCTTTTTGGGGGTGGCTCCGAGACAAAGTCTTTGTACATGGGATTTTTAGAATAGATACAAGTTTTCTTAGGGAGGGGAGAAACCACAACAGGGCATGGGTCATTTCCAACAACACTAGACAGGTACTGACTAATGAGATATATGACACCCTAATGGAGAGGGATAGTCCTCTTATGGCCCTGAACTTCAAGAATGGATTTTTCCATTGACTTCAGAATGTAGTAGGAGAGGCTTACCTTCACCTTGCACCTAAAGTGGTTGAGCAAGACCAGATGATATTGCAAGGAACGATGGAGAATATCCCTTCTAAAGTGACATAGTGTACCATCATCCGTGTCACCTCATCATACGACTGTGGGATAGAAGAAACTAGAATGCCCTCCTTTTTTATGTTGAGCATTTCTCCATCATCCAAAAACAACTTTTCTTCTGCTTCCTTATCCATTTTGTTCTGAAAAATTTATTCCCTTCCATGCTTAGACCAGTAATAAAAGAGATGAATTCCTCAGTGATTTGAAATCTCTTATCTCCAAAGGAGACATTACGGTCTTTCCAATTCGCCACAAACTATATGGATATATATTGGTCATGCCCTTTTATGCGTTGGATGAAATTGGTGAAGCCCTCCATATTAATGGTCTCCCAAAGCTCAATTTTTCTTGCCATTGGGGATCAAATTTAGGTTCCACATGGCAAGGGGCACCACCCATTCTGAAACCCTCTGAGAATTTATAGAATTGAACTAAAATATGTGAAGAGTATACTTCCCAAAGAACCCTTCGACAACTTGTATCCCTATGCAAAGCAAAAAATAAAATCCACTTCTTTCTCCCTGAAAAATTTAGTGTGATCAATTTTTGAGAACATGGAAGAATAAATTCGGGCATGCCCGAAATGCCATTGAGATCTAGCTTTGGGATTGCACACGTGTTTGCACCATCACCGAGGTGTACTAATGAGTGAGTTTATTTCATTTGAAATGATGTTTCTAACTTCGGTAGGAGTGTCATTGATATCATGCCACTCTTTGTAATCATTGCTACAAACTCCAATATTTGCAAGAAAATCCACATATTTGTTCCCTTCCCTATACACATGCTTGAAAATGATGTTAAGACCATTGCATAAGTTATGAGCTTCATTAATGAAATCCCTGATGGTCCAACTAGGATTTAAGGATTTAGTGAGAATGTTGATAATATTCATTGAGTCACCTTTGATGATGATGTTTCCCATATTGAGATTCTTAGCAATTCTGATTCCCTAGAGTGTAGCTAGAGCCTCAGAGTAGTGGTTAGTTTTCTTACCCATGGGACCAACATATGTTGTAATAAGATGACCCTTGTGATTTCTGATCAAACCACCTCCTCCAGCTGGACCAGGGTTTCCTTTGGAGGCACCATCAAAATTCAACTTATACCAGCCTTCAGAAGGGGGAATCCATTATACAGTAGACCTGTCAATGCTTTGGATGGGGGTGGTACACTAGTTGTAGATCAATATTCCATGCCTTAAGATATCTGACCTCCTCCTGGGATATGTGGATTTTTGGAGGTTTAAATTTCAAGATATTTTCTTTCGTAGCCATTGTGATTTCGTTGAGGATACTTTTGATGCTCTTGTTAGTATCTCTAAGATGATCGAGTTTCGGGCTTTCCAGATTCTCCAGATGGTGTGAGGGAATATAATTTTCCACAACCTGCGAAGAAAAGCATGTTTAAAAGGAGGCTTCCATTGCAGCCAGGCTTGTGTGATATCTTCAGGAAAAGACCACTTAACTTCAAACCTTTTAAAGATGAGTTTCCAAAGAGAATTAGCAATTGGACAAAGTGGAGAAAAAGATGTTGGATTGTTTCATTATCCATCTTGTAGTGATAGCATCTGTTCGGCATGGTTGACCCTCTTTTGATAAGGTTGTCTATGGTGAGTATCCCTTTGTTGAGCACGAACCAAAGGAATTGATTGATTTTTGGGGTAAGCTCTTTGAACCAAATCTTGTCCCAAGGGAAGTTGCTTGATAGGTTCATTGACAAACAACTGATAGCTTGATCTCACCGTGTAGTTACCATCAAATGAAGAAACCCAGTTAAACTCATCTTGATTTTGGGTTTGACTAATGGGGATGAGGTTCAATGTGGTTTGAAGTTCCCCAAGAAGCTCCTTGTTATTTGATGTGAATGCCTCAAGGTTTTTCCAATGCTCATTTTCCCTCAGTGTTTTGAATGTAGTTACAAACCTGTTGTCCCAATGTTGTAGTAAGGTTGTTTTTTAGCTGCTCCCATTGTTCATTATTTGAAAGTGTGTTAAAATCAGCCTAGTTGTCATGCCAGAAATTTAATTTCTCACTCGTGCCTAGAGTCCATTTGCATCTTGCAACTAGCTCTTTCCTGATCCTGATGATGTTGTTCTAGAACACGAACCCAACAGGTTATCATTATTAAAGTAGTCCATGGTACTTGCCTTGATTTAGATATTTGGATTTAATGAGATTGGTCCATGGTTGTTCCTCCTTCACCAGTCACCACCCCATTTTAGAGACAAGAGCAGCATTCATGGTTCAAATTTTTTTGATGCCAACGCCTCCAAATTTTTCACTGTTGCATGCTTTGTCCCAAGCTACCAAGTGCATCTTGTTCTTGTCTTCATTCCTATCCAAGAGATTTTTTTGGATTCTTTCTATTTTTTCCACAACAGACCATAGGAATAAAGAATAAGGACATGATATAAATCAGAAAGTTTTGAAGTGTGCTCTTAATAAGAAGGCATTTCCCAACACTTGATAGTATAGATCCCTTCCAACCAACAAGATTTCTCTAGAAACCTATCCAGCAGGGTATTCCACACGCTCATTTGGACTTTGTTGGTGCCAAGAGGTAGACCAAGGTATGTAGTAGGTAAAGAATTGATTTCACACCCAAGATTTGTGTAATTTTCCTTTGTCTTGTGGGAGGTGTGTTGAAGAAGTATAAAGAGATTTTATCAAAATTGATTTGTTGTCCCAAAGCTTCTTCATAAAAAGAAGGAGCAAGATAGTGTCTTTTGCGAACTGCTGATGGGAGACTATTATGTCAAAAGTGGAGGGTCTGAAACCATTGAGATAGCCCAATGATATAACTCTATTAATAGTGTGACTGAGACTGTCTGCCATGATGATGAAGAGTAAGGAGAGATGGGGTCACCTTTCCTGATACCGCGACTGCTGGGAAGAAACCCACCGGGCTGCCATTGACAATCACCGAGAATCTTGGTGATGAAATATAGTTCCATATGATTTTTCTAAACCTCTCGTCAAAACCAAATTTTTTAGTACTTGATCAAGAAAAGACCAAGAAACTTTGTCAAAAGCTTTGTTCATGTCAAGTTTTAGCACCATACCTACCTTTTGCTTTTCTCCATCGAGTGTATGGTTTCGTGAACCATAATTACTCCATCTTGGATAAGTCTTCCTTTTACAAATCCCCCTGTTGGCTAGAGATTATTTTTGGAAGAAGTGGCTATAACCTTGAGGTTAGGATTTTGGTAAAAAAATATAGAGCACATTGGAGAGACTTATGGGTCTGAAGTGCTTGAATTCCTTCGCTCCAGATTTTTTAGGAATTAGGACTATGAAAGTATTATTTATTTCCTTGAGAATTCTTCCTAATTTATTACTTTTTAAATAAATGAAAGTTTTTCCATACCTTAAATGTACTAGTGTACAAAAATTGCTAGAAAACTAGTAATGGAGATTTCATCCTTTTCCTGATCTTGATCATCTTGAAAATCTACATCCTTAGATGATGCCATCGTCTTCCATGCCAAGAAGCCAACAACTTCAACAAATCGAAAGAGATTAATCCACTCCAATTACAGTGCATACCCAGTATTTGTTTTGGGATGTGGGGGTGGGTATTCATAGTTGGGCAATGAGATGCACACATTTTTACTGGGTCAATATGAGAATAATTCCTTACGAGGAAGGCGTCATATTGACTTAAACCTTTTTACAATGGTTTCCTTGCATTAGAAAAACGGCAGAGAATAACACACAGTGTTAGGTGGTTGTCATGATTTAAAGGGTCGAACGAGGCAACCTCAGCTAATAAGAAAATCATAAACATTAACTTAGTGTTAGAGGGGAAAAAACAGTTGTTTGACAGTTCTTGGTCTAACGATGTTGTTATTTATTTTAAGGTTTGGTTGTAGCAATCAGATTTGATTATTACTTTGTTCACTATAACATAAACCATGACACTCAATGGATGTAATATGGTTGTAACGATCAAGCCTGATTATTACTCTAGAAGTAAAAAGTTCATTTAAATTTGGGAAACAAATATTTAAATCACAATAAAAATAAAAATACAAAATACCATGTAATATGGATCCCACGACACACAAGGGATAGTACTCAAAATTGTAAAATATATTCGTATAACACCCCTATAATAGCCTCGGTCATTTTCAAATGTATATTTAGTGATAATTGTAACCTTAGGAAAACAACGCTAAAAATTCCTTTCTAGGGGAAGCCAACAAACTCTTTCACTTAGAAGCTAGAAGAAAGTTGGGATAGATCTTTTAAAATAAGCATGACCAATGTGGACTTGTCGGAAGACATGACATCCACCCAACGCTCAAATGTCACCATCACAAGTTGCTTCCTTTTTTTGGATCTAATGAATTTGATATATATATATATATATATATATATATATATATATATATATATATATATATATATATATCTGGGGTTGTTGTGAGCAAAAATTATTTTACTTGCTAGATTACAAATATATACATTGGTTGATTATTTGTACCTTTTAATAATATCATACTTGTATTTTGTATAAGACAACCATTCTCACAAAGCATGAATCTATTTCACAAAATGCAACTAGTAGGTGTTACACCTAATTTGTTCAACTTTGTTAGTATACTCTCATCTTATGCCATAGTAGGAACTTTGAAACATATTATGAACAATGGCCAAAGTATAATGAAGAATGCAAAAATTTCAAATGATATGTAGTTGCAAGTACCATGGTAAATATGTATGTAAATGTGAAAGTGTGCACAAGCCATTGGAATTGTTTGAAGAAACGTCTGAAAGAAATGTGATATCACTACAATGATTGACGTGAGATATTTTTAAAAATGGGTTTGTTGAAAGGGCCTTGGAAATTTTCAAGAAAATGCAATTGATAGCTATGAAGACCTAGAACATTTTCCAGCATCCTCCTGGCGTTTGTCAAAATGGGAGCTTTATGAGTATCTTGTTTGCTTTGATTGACTTCATCTTCCAAAGGAGATTGATCCTCAAGAAAGAAAGGTAAATCATATTGTCAGTTTTTTACATTAATTCCTAATCTGAATAGATAACATTGTTTTTTTTTTTTTTTTTTTTAATGAGTAGTGTGCACTCTTTAGGCACTAGAGTACATAGAGTGTCGACATCTCTACTCATACTTCAGAAGAAGTATATAGTGAATTTACATTTACGAGTAAGCTTACAACTAAACTAGTGATGACATTAGTTTTTGAACTGAACTAAACAGTGAATAAATGCAGGTCTGTTTTTATACAGGGTAATGGGTCTTGGGGAGTTGAATACTTGGGCTAGCTGGAGTGAATGCCAGCCTCAAGTTCGGATGTATGGATTGCGGCCATTATTATGCAAATTGTCTGAAACAGTGGACAAAAAGAATTGTTTGCCGCATTATTTAAGATCGAGACATCAATTATATATCCTTAACATATTTTACAACCAAAATTAATCCTATTATTTTCCCAGTTACATAACTAGACAATACAATCACACTGTGAATACATCATGGCCACCCAACAGTGGGGATCTAAAACCATTATCTTCCAGTGTTTTGAGTTTTGAGTGTAGGGAGATTTCTGATCTCCACCAGGTTTCTCCAAAGGTACTTCCCACTTGCCATATCCACCATCATCCAAAACAACACTGCAACTTTCTCACAGGCCTGCAACACCAAACCATTTTCAGTACTTAATAAAGAATGTTGAAAAAACTAAAACAAGACTAATCTAGTAAACATATTCCTGTATTGGGTTATATTATAAAGATACATACCGTTTTCTTACTGAAATGTGCAGACTTATTGATGGAGATCTCATCCTTTGCCTGGTCTTGATTATCCTGATCAAAATCTACATCCTCAGATGATGCCATTGTCTTCCATGCCAAGAAACCAGCAAGCATTGCAGAAAGGAATATCAGAATTACTCTCATGGGACACATTTTGACCTTTGAAATTTTTCTGCAACTCAACAATTATTCTCAAAAACCAGAAAGCATTCAAAAGAGATTAATCCACTCCAATTGCACTGCATAACCAAGAATTTGTTTGAGGGTATTCATAGGGCAATGAGATGGGCATATTTTTACTGGGTCAATATGAGAATAATTCCACGCGAGGAAGGTGGCATCTTGACTTTAAACCCCTTGTTAATGGTTTTCTTGCATTAGAAATATGGCAGAGAATAATACACGTCTCCACTTAATCGGGTAAGGTGGTCTTTTCAATCGTTTGTTGCAAGGCTGGCAAACGCGGAGTTTAAAAGGTCAAGTGTGCCGAAATAAAAAAGAATTAATATTGACAGCAACGTGAAAATATAGGAATATGTCATAAGGGATGAGGTTGAGTTTGTTATTTTTATGCATTTGTGAGAGAGTTGAGATTGAGTTTGTGATTATTTATGTATTTGTAAGGGATGATATCGAGTTTGTGATTATTGGTGTATTTGTAAGGGATGATATGGAGTTTGTGATTATTGGTGTATTTGTAAGGGATAAGCTTGAGTTTAATTATCTTTATATCTATAAGGCACGAGTCTTTCATCCATAAGAGATGAGGTGTGAGAATTTAGACTATTCATTTATCCGTAAAGTTCAATTTATATATCTATGAGATCCAACATCCATATAAGTGTTCAGGGTGAGTTTGAAATCAAATGTAGAGGATGAGGTTGATTGTTTATTATTCATACACCCATAAAGGATAAGGTTGACTTCGATTATATGTGCAACCATAAGAGAAAAGCCTCTATATTTATAAGAGATGAAGTTGAGTTTTAATTATCTACGTCCATGTAAAGGATAAGGTTGAGTTTGATTATTTGTGTACCAATAAGAGATGATTCCCAATACCATAATTACTAATAGAGGTTGAGGTGTCATTTGGTAGTATTTTCTTTTAAAATCATCATAACTAAATTAAATGTTATCAATGAAGAAGATAAATATTTTTTTATTTTTTGGATTAGAAATATGCAACTCCAAATTTTAAGACAAAATTTCAAAACATTCTCCAAAGAAAAATATGATCAATTAAAAGCATAAAGTAATAATAATGTGTATAAGGGTTGTAGTGCACTTAAAAATATCATGGACTCAATCTACATAGATTACTCACTAAGAGCATGGTCCAATGGAAGGGCTTCAACTCCTATTTTTATGTAGCAGAAGGAGCCATGATTCTTTCTAAAGTTTACTATAGGAAATAATAGAATTTAGGCATGGAAAATAGGAACTCCACTTTTTCTCCCCTTGAATTTAAGAGGATGGAGAGGGGGAGATGACAATTTCTCCTATAGTTTGGGCTGATTTTTGTCCATGTGGCACATAACATGCAATCCCGCCGATAATGTTTGGTAATTTTGGAGAGAAATATGATCTTCATTTCCCTGTAAACTATCATAAAAGCTGCAATAGGATCCTATAATATCTCAATGGGTATTGTTACAAAAAGTAATACAAAACATAAAACCTTAAAACTCAAGTTAAAATTCTCCTAAATTTTCTAAGAACACCCATTGAGATATTTATGGAGCTCCCCACTATCGAATCATGGCCTAAGCATATCTATATTTATTAGGTTAAGCAAAAATTAACCAAACTTTCTAGAATGACATAGGAAAGGTACTTGGATAACAATGTTTAACTAGAAAAGTTAGGTGATGTTGGGATGACATAAGAAAGGGGAACATAATTTGGGGTTAGGAATACAAAGTTGAAACAAAATGTTGGTTATATCTCTAAGTAGTCTAAAGGAATTGGCATGTCCTCTTCACAAGAGATCACGGTTAAATTTGAAGGGTTAGTTTTAATTTCAATTGGGAGGCTATGTATTCATTCAATCTTTATGTTATGAAGAATTATAAGAAATAATTGTATTTTAATTGATTTCAAGTAAATTAAGCATATTGGGATTTGTTAAAAAAATGTGCTAAATATAATATGGCTCTTTTAAATTTAAAATAATTATTATATACTTGATAAATTTGATTTTTTTTTTTGGAAAGATTAATCAAACTAAGTATGTTTGGAAAAATATCCATACTTTTAAAAATTTAATGTATTGATAAAATATATAGAATATTTACATTTTTTTGTATGAATTAAATGAGAATATGATTTACATTATTTTTGTTATATGATGAGTTAGGAATCCTCCTTTATCGCTATTTAATATAAGTTTATATTAATGTTTGGATCATGTCTTTCCATCAAAAATCGAATATTTTAGGTACTATAATTAAATAGATTAAAAATTATAAGATAGACTTGAACTCTTTTATTTTCAAGTACTCTCTACTTTATCCCTCAAGGGTTATTAGTTTTCAACCAATAAACAACATATATATTATTCTCCTCAATTACAATGTAATTGTATATTACAAAATTAAAAAAAATCATTGCACAAACATTATTATATTGGATATAAAATCACACATGTCAAACATAAAATAATATGCAATTTTCTTACCCAAATCAATAAATAAAATAACAATATTCTAGTTGAGCATAGAAAAAAACTCCATTCACATTAACATTGGTTATGATGGAATGGAACTAAAAATATTATTATCACCGAATCACAACACCCTCTAATTTGCACAAGTGTGTGTGTTTGAGCTCACGATGTGACTGGGTAACATGGGTGTTATCTCCAAGTTGTGGGACTTGCTACTTGAGATAGACCTCCAGAGAAAGATGGTTCTTCTTCCTACTCCTAGTACAAACTAACTCTACTGAAAGCAAAATACTAACTACTCCTAATGTATCACTTCCAAGGGACCATGGAGAGAGAAAGAGCATAAAAATTAGGAGTCTTAAGAAGTGGCATGAATAAATATATAACTAGAGAAAAATTCCTTAGGGATGTAGTTCAAGTTTTGAGGGAACTCAAAGTGCCTAAGAGAAAACATGGGCGTGAGCTCAATGCTTACCAAATTATGATGATGGATGAGTGACCATAGTAATGGTGTAAGAACCATGATATTGCTGCAATGATTTGAGGTGTGGCTTGAGTGTTGAGTTGTAGTACATGGAGGATTTACCTTGTCCATATGTTATGTAGAAAGATGAATCATTGGTGATCACCTAATGGTTCTATTTATATAAATAAGATATCCTTAACCTTTTTAATTCAAAATCTATGTTCATTTGATCTTTATGTCAATGTATTTTATCTTTCTTTTTTAGTGGTTCTTTTGTGCATATTATGTGGGTCGTGAGGTGTAAAGAGACACTTCCTTGAGAATCCTCACCTTTTCTATATCAAATTGTTATGAAATTGAACATAAACCATAATGTGATATGTTTAAAATATACACAACTAATCTTTTCCTACCTTTGAATGAGTATTCAGTCCAAGGAATAGTAGTATATGAATTCCATGACCTTGATAGGTTTTTAATCTAGCAATAAAAAAGTAAATATAAAGATACCTACACCTACATAAAATATAGTGTATGGTCATATCATATATTGTTTCCCCACAAGATAAAGGGTTTACATACATGAGGAATATATTATCGTTTCCCATGCACTAAAACATATGAAACATTTGAACTTATCATTATATAATTGCATATATATTCTTAGAATTTTTAAATTGACCTCGACTCGTCCTTTTACAATAGTTTCCCTTTGTATTTAATCAATTTATTGAACATAACTATGTTCAAGCACAATCACTTAGGAGGGGTGAATCAATGTTCTTATAAACTTTTACAACTTATACGTCAATCATTCATCATGCCACCATTATTAAACAATGTCAACTTAGTTCAAAGAAACCATCAAAGCATTATAACAACCATCACATGAATGTGAAAAAGCAAAGAAAACATGAACACATAATTTATGTGGGAAACCCTCAAGGGGAAGAAAACCCACTAAAATTTTCTTATATATAAAAAAATTCAATATTTAGTGAAGCACCAACTCCACAAGGAACACCAACCCCTAATTTATCTAGAACTTATTCAACTTGAAAGGGCACCCACTTGTAAGGAAGATACAACCCCCGATTTAGTGACGACCCAAATCCACAAGGAGCACCAACGCCTAGGTTTTAGTGAAGCACCAACTCCATATGGAAGACTCAAGCACCAACTCCATCGAGCTCAAGATATCATCATCTCAAGTTGTCCTCTTGGAGCGAGTTCGGGAGTTAGCCAAATTTTGGGAGGACACGTGTTAGCTCCAGGAGCCTAGCGGGATTTTGTGTCCCCGAAGTCCCTCAGGGTTAGGGACATAAACCATGAAAAAATGCACCCAGCCCCCATATGACCTCTAAAACCTCATGTGACCTTCAGATTGTTAGTTCAGCCCCTGGGTGCAGTTGGGAGCTCAAATTCCTTGCCGTCGGATCACCGCCATGTCTCGTCGTGTTACTCACCGTGGAAACTAATGTCCCTCACATCCCTTTGAGGTGAGGGATGTCAAGAAAAAACAAAAGTTCCCAGCCCTCTCTGTGCATATTTTTTGAAATTTTGTTTCAAAATACCCAACTACCGCTTTCTTCCCGCTTCTTATATCTAACTCTCTCGTGCACAGTTCTTCCTCCAAACTCCTCTACAACTTCCCATCATCACTCCACCATTGCTGAACCTCAAACTAGGTATATCAAATCAGAGTTTTTATCCACTCCATGAGAGCATACAAGTCTCAGAAGGAATTTTTAGCAATCAAGGAAGAAGAAGCGAAGAACGAAGAGAAGAAGATAGTAAAAATCTCCATTGTCATGAAACGAAGATTAGTAGAAATCTTGCAAACTAGTGCACAAAGAAACGAACCATTTTTTCTCTTGTTCCTCTTCGTCCAATATCATCAAAAAATACCTTCAAACTCTCCTCTCGTGCAATAGATCATTCACAATGAAGAAATCTCCTTTCCAACTCAACGAAGAAAAAGTTGAATTTCCCATCAAACTAGTTGTTGGATTGAAGAAAAATTTCACGTGAAGCACCAAAAGAAAAAACCCATATCAAAAATATAATTTTTTCACAAACAGAGGAGAAAACAAGACCTACAATTTTTGAGGTCCATTAATGGTTGTCGTTTAGAAGCATTACTAGGTCCAAAAATTGAAATTTTAAAATCTCCTAGACTATTGAGCGGGTAGGTCTAAAATTTCAAAGGGGCAATATTGGGCAAAAAAACATATCGTAAAAAAAAATTCACGTCAATCTGACCTCCATAAGCCCACTTTCTAAAAATAGCAGGTCTTTTGTATAGGGACTGCTATTTTGGGAAATTCATCAACAAAAGAACTTGCAAAGGAGACAGAGACATTAGAGGTGCATTGCAGCTGAGAATTCATCAGAATGGCATTTTGGCACTTACTAAAAATAGTAAGTGGTCCCACGAGCACCTAATAAAAATAGAAAGTTGATCTAGAAGGAGGGAGGAACGTAGGGAGAAGGGGGAATCAAGGTCGCAACATCCAGTTGAGGTTTGAGGGAGTTGCTTTTTCATACTTACTAAAAATAGTAAGTTGTTATTCTAAGGAAAACATGAAGCAGAAGTGGACAGGGATAGAATTTGGCTCATTCCTTCACCTGTGAGTACGAGATAGAAGACAGTGATGTCTTGTACATGGACTGAATGACCTAAGAACTTACATGACATCTAGAGACCGAAAGAAGATTGAAGATCGATATTCACTAGTGGCTTGTTCGTTTCCGTAGGAAACCCAGTTTTGTCTAAATTCATGAGTTGGTCCTAGCCTGCTCTCACCACTATGAGCCCGAAACACAAACCATCTAAGCCAACAATGGTATAGCAATGGTGGTCATTATCCCTAGAACCATCTCACTTTCTCTATAGATACCGACATCACCCAACATGGTCATCATCTCAAAAGACAGGGCCTTGCATGATTGGGAAACGATGGATGCATACGTGCAAGGGGTTGCACTTGGGTCATGGTTGAAAATAGGAGAAAGCCCTCAAGGATGCCTAAGAACCTTCCAAGGTGTGAGTTTCGAGAAGGATATTTGGATGTCATCACTCTCCTCAGTAGAGTAATGGGCGAAGCAAGCACAAGAGACTTCCAAGATCGAATGGGTCATGCTCATCTTTACATTGTGAAGAAAAATAGAGAATTGATCGGGGCAAATCATCGGTGACAACCTCCATCTGCAACTACTCCAAGTACCCATGACGAAGAAGTTCCACATGACTTCTTACTTGGTCTACCTCCTTGCTAGCTCAAGATCATTCAAGGGATTGGCTCTCATGCAAAACATTTCTGCCAAGGTTCATGCGTTAGAAACTTCCACAGGTGGTGATGGAGGAAAGCCATAGGAATTTCACTCGCGTGAATGACGTGTTCACAATGTATGTGGTCCAAATCTTAGAAGGAGATCTAGAAGCTAGGATGTCGTCACAAGCGGCGTCCTTGATCAAGAAATATGGTTCTTATTTCATACAATTCTTGACCTTCTCCTACCTGTAAGTTGTTGGCTTTGACCAAGCTCTGTTAAGGCTACCTAAGTACCTTAGTGACCAAATTGTATTATTTGAGCTCTGCAGACAGATCATTCAAGTGAATAACAAGCTTAGAATCAGGAGGAAGAAGTTGATTCCATTTCTTATCTCTCTCGAGGTATTCACGTGTAAGATCTCAAATGACGCATCTCATTTAGAGGCTTCTTTCGCTCATTTGAATTTGTATTCCTACGTCACCAGGCCTAATTTTGACATATGAGAAGATCCTTACTCTTTCTATGTCCTAGAATTGAAACATGATCTACAAGTAAAGGACTACTTGCTAATTGCATTAATTAATATTAAGTGCGTGGAAAGGACCATATGAGGATGACAATCAGTGAGGTGAGGAAATTCAATTTCTCCTAGTATGAAGATATTTTGCACGATGATGGGACAGAGATGTATGATCCTAAGTACATGATAGTCAAGATGTCCCATGTACCTCCAATCAACTAGTATGTTCATGAATCGGGGATATATTAGAGCGGACTAAGAAGGTGGTGAGGAGAACAAGAAATTGGTTTCAAAAGAAGCGAGCCATGATCATCCAGTCATGAGGAATTCCCCAAGTCAGAAGCAAGTCTCCCATCAGTCATCTTCAAAAGTCATAGAGGTGACTTCCAGTTCTAAACACTTCGGAGAAAGTTCGAAAAGAAAGGCCATAAAATTGGAAGCTTCTCCTCACGAGAAGATGCCAAAGAAAAATAGGGTAGAAGAAGGCTCATTTGCATCACTACGAGAGGAAGATTTGATTGCATAAATGTAAGAAGAACACCCCATGACAAAGGCACAAGTGGATGAAGAACACATGGTTCAAGATTTAGTCTTTGAGCCACCACAGAGGTTTCCCCTCTTGATGACACCCATGCCTCTCTCATTCAGGATTTTCCTCCTCCTTTAGAACAGGGTACCATCGGTGCACCTATCATTGAACCCAAGTCCGATGAGATGTTTCCTTGGATGTAGGAAATAATTGTCCCTGACACCCGCACTATGCAGCAAGTGGCAGCCCCTGATCTATCGGTGGATTGTCTCATTGTCCAAAGAAAAAGATCAAGGAAGCTCACACATACAGCCTCACGGTTCTACAATGGGGAAACAGTAATCAATACATCAAAGTGGCTCGGCCCAAAGTAATCAAGCCAATGGATGAGATGACACCAGCTGACTATGAAATGAGCACAATTCAACTAGGACCGACAACTCATGAAGGGGATTTGCACATGTATCAACAATCTTCCACTCACATGGTGGTAAGGAATAAGGAGTATAAGAAGAAGATTGATGAATTGAAAGAGCGGTGTCCGAACTCTATCATTCTATGTGTAAAATCTAGTTGATCCTAATGCCATGAAAATTCCCACTGAGGAATTTGTGCCCATTAGTAGCTTCAATCCAGAATCCATCAGGAAGACACATGAGTTCACCATACAGGGGTGAGTGAATAATGAATGGATTAACTCAATTTCCGAAAAAGGGAAGTCAGTGCTCTAAGAAGTAGTCAAACTCTTCGCTTATATGTGTGCGATAGAAAATAGGACATGGACACTCAAGGAGGAATTGGAGAAAGAAAGGGACTATTGGGAACCTTTGGGCCCAGTAGTAGATGAAATGAGCAACACTCATCGCTAGGAGTTGATCGATAGGAAGATATTTGAAAATCCTCGAAAGACTTGTTTGCATGTATGGGTGAGGGCCTTGGCAATCAGGTTTGAGGAAATCAATTGGGCCATCACAAAGCTAGAGGAGAAAGAGGAACAAGTGTATAAATTGTAGGATAGTGTAAATCAGAAAATTCATAAACTTGGAGTACTTGCAATGGGTGAGGATACAACTGTTGATGATTTGATTGGTCCATTTGAAGAATACATCAAGAAAGAGGTAGGTAACCCATCATCCTTCACTAAGGATACCCTCAACTTCCTCTCAGAGATTTGGGCCTCTATTGCACTTATCGCAAAGAAACATTCATCATGGTTCGGGAAGTGCAAAGACATCAACAGTGTGGCCGATGGATGGACAGATACCTTGAGTTGCATTCACATTCCTCATGCTGAAAAAGTGGAACCTGCAGTAACTTGTTTCAAAAAGAGCTTGGAGGAATAGAGGCCTTCTCAGGAGTGCGAAGTGGAAACCAGTCAAGGAGCGAGATCAAATCCACTGCAGTGGCTCATCCTTCTACATAATTCTCCTTCTTTCTTCTTTCTCTCTCTCTTCTCTTCTCACCCAACGCTCTCTCTCATCAATGTTATATTTTTTCATTGAGGTTTGCACTTTTTAATATAACTTTAAGTGACTTTAGAAACATAATGTAAACTTTAAGTCACCTTGTTTTTATAAAAGGGACTTAAATATTTAAGTGGAATATGAACAGTCTAAAGTCACATTAAAGTATTTGAAAAGTCACCAGGAAGATGAAGAGTTTCCTCTTCTTCTATAAATTGTAACAAGCTCCTCATTTGGGCTTCTTCTTAGACAACTTCTGAGACTTCTTAGATATTGGAGTTGTTTTTGTGAATTCATGAGAGAGATATCCTTATGAAGAGAGAAAAGAGATAGAAAATTTATTCCATTTTTCCTACTTAAAAATGTCTTCTATTTCTATGTTATGTACAATTTCTTCTTGAGCTTTAATAAAGGAAGAAGGAATTTTAGCCTTTTTGACTAAGGATTTTAGTGGTACTTTGTGCTCATTAAACGCTATTTGGTCTTGTTGTTGTTATGCAGATTTGATTTCTTCTAAATTCAAGTGCATGTAATGAAATTTTTGGTTGGTGTATGCAAGTCTCTAATTTTCTACTTACAACATTGGTTTCTCTTTTCTAACATTCTCACTTCCTATCTCGCTTTCCTAGTAAATTCCTCTCTTGCGCAGATATATGCAAGCTTTTTCCAGAGGATCAATGGAGTGCCCCTATTGGATCCCCGACTGAAAGGCCACTAGGATAAAGCTCATTTTTACCGTGCATGCATGTACGATAGTTACACTGGTTAAGTAGAGGGACTTAGACTCCCGAGCATTGGCAAGATAACCAATAATTTGTCCCCGACAAATTTTCTCACCAACACAAGTATAGCAAAAGGTTTTAGGGAGTTATGGGTGAAGTTTGGTAGGGTTCTAAGAGGTTTTGGGTGAGTTATGGACTTACTAGTTTAGGGAAAATTACAAGACACGAGAGATCGATGTCGGTTAAGTGACCGACGACGATTACCTAGTAATAGCCGACACCGGTTGGGTGACTGATGTCGGTAGGGGAAATTAGATAAAAATGTTAAAATGGGTTGATGGGGAGCTCTCTATGATTGAAAAGATATTTGGGAAGGCTTAAGCTAGATGCTATGATTTATGTGAAGACTCGAAGATGGTAAAATAGGTGGTTAGGGGGACATAGAGGTTCAAACGGGTAGGTTTTGGGTAGGTGGGTGTAGGAGATATCTAGGAGAGAAGCAATCTATAGAATAAAGAAATCAATACCAGAAGCTAATGGAACTTAACAATAAGATTAATATACTTATTTGGAGATTACAGGTTGATAAATGATGGTTGGTGGTTGATAGGTGCTCATAGAAGAAATGGATCTTGGTCCAAGTCGCGTCGATGAGGCATGTATACTTCCCTGGATGTTCCAAAGCTATGGAGCTAGAGGTTTTTTACCGTGAAGAACTAGAATGCTTTAGTCCCGTGTTTTATCATCAAATTCTCTAGAGATGCCAAGATGCTTTAGAATGTCGAATGAAAGATGGAGGAACTTGGGTAAAGGGTTGGAAATTCCTTTTAAAGGAATCGAGAGGTTGTTAGGTGACCGGTGTTGGTCAAGGAATAACCAGTGTCGGTTAGGGAGAAAAGGTCATATTTTCCAAAAATATCCTTTTTCCACCCTTTAAGTGTGGGTCAATATTTTTATGGATTGGAGGTTTTGATTATCACTTAATGAAGTGGGAAATAGGTGGGAGAGGTGTAGAAGAAGTCATAGTTAGGTTTAGAAAGAGTCATAGTTAGTTAAGGAGAGTGGTGACTTAGTCTAGGTTAATAAATAGGCTTGGAATGGGTCCATGGTGAGGTGGAGAGGTGAGGTGGAGGGGTGAGTGAATTATTAACTTAATATGGGTAGTTAAATTAATAATAGTGTGTAGAGGGGTCATGGTAAAGGGTATGTTATTCGAAGGGGGTCTAGAGGGTTGCGACCCAATTTTGGGTGTCTACATTTTCTTATCGCATGTTGCAACGGTGGGCACCTACTCGAATCATGATCCAAGTGGTAGATCTCACAATCCAACAACATGGAAAACACCTATTTACGAGGGTAAATATCCTTGGTATGTCCTTCTACTTCACAATCTGTGCACCAAATACCATTACGCGTCTCATGAGTTGAATTAGCTGACAACTTTTCTATGTATTTTTCCATAGCTACAATTTGAGCCTCCAAAAATGGGCCAACTCCGGTGGCTATACTCCTAAGCGCCTCGGCGTGCGGAGCTACCTCAAGTGCCTCGTACGGGTGCAGTATACGTCTTGTGTGAGAGCATCCTTTTAAAAGGGGTGATCAAACCTCATAAGAACCATTGGGTATGCTAACTCGGGTGAATATCATAAGATAACTTTGACAAAAAGGTTTGTAATCATGCATCATACTCCCTAATACTCTCAGTCATGCCCTACTTGATGTCCTTCAGCGCGTTGATGCTCTTCTGCTCAAACTCAAGTATATGGACATGTGCTAAGAAAGCATCACGCAATGTGGTATAATCTACATAAGTTTGGTTCAGATCATATTTCTTGTACCAACTATGTGCGTGCCCTTACAATGTGGTAGCAAATTGACTTGTCTTACGCTCGGGAGATATGATCTATTTCATGTACCATAGTATCTCACACATATGCACATGTTCCATTGCATCTTCAATTCCTCTATATTTTGGGAGACAAAGAGACATCTCAAAATACAATTTTTGGGGTTGGTGTGGACCGTGTGCACCAGATTCGAACCTATATTACCTCCCTTGTTTACTCTACCGCAACAACCACAGATCCTAAACCACCTAATCCTCTTTATCCTCCCACTGTAGTGGGAAATAAACCAAAGGATGCACTACCTTGTGTTCCAACAGTGGTGCTAAACTAAAATCCCACAGTTTACGAAGTTGTACTACTTCTAGATGTTATACTAATGTTCTGCATGCCCACATTTTGTGCTCGGGATGCGCAAAAAAATATACCTCCAACCGGAGCTCCAAACAACACAGATGATGATTGTGCCACCATAGATGAATAATCTACCTGATTAACTCTTGAACTTAAGTGATAATAAGATCTACCCATCATTCTATCAAGCACCTATACTACTAGCCGATTCTCAATAACTATCTCAAGAACTGGAACACCAAGTGCAAGGGCTAGGTCACCATAGGATCAATGCATGCTCAAGGTTCTTAATATTTCCTCGGACGTGCTCTCATCTAAATCAAGAGGGTTCTCTACCATGCTTACTCAATGAAGGAGTTATAGATGCTCTAGATCCATGTCTTCCACATGAGCTCCAAATCCTTCATAAGCCATCTCTCTCCACAACACCATTCATTATGTAATTTCACGCTACTTTTCCAAGTCCCTCTCACACACTTCCTTAAACTTAAGTCGTCTTTCTTCTCTCTGCCTCTCTGCCACCAAGTCCGCCATCTTTCACCACATATGCTCAATCCCCCAAGTGCGGTGGGGTTTAGCTAGCCATAGGATGTTACTCCAAATCCAGGGTCACGAACAAGATCCTAATCACTAAAAGGATAAGGCGTAAATAAGATCATATGGGTTTGCGTAGGAATTGAAGCTCGGCAACCTTTGGACAAGAATAAGTAGAAACTGGGTACTCCAAAATATAGTTATTCAAAACACCACTCCACCAATGATCTACAACATGTGTCCAAGTCAGATCCGCATCATATAGAGCCTAAAATTCTTCCTATGTCCAAACAAGTGCTCTATAACTCCAATTTTTTTTTATGTGTATGTTACTGACCACTCATAACTCTCTATAGGGAAAATAAAAAAACATCTCATAGAGATCATGATACATATTATGTTCAACCCACGCGCATGCATCAAATTCAGGTCCAGTGTTAAATTTTTGAGCATATTCTTCTAATAAATTCTCTAACCAATCCTCAATCATGCGGCAAAAGTCAACCGATATGTCTTCATCATGCACCATCCTTCCAAACAACTAGAAAAGAGGTCTCGACAACGGAACCAAAATGTAGTATTTTATTTTACCAAATAGTCCAAGGCGGGCTGGCACATCACCCAGGAAAAACCTAAGTGCTCACCCAAAGCACGCAAATGTGCCATGTCCCTCTTTTATGGAAACTTTGTCAAGGAGTTAGCATGATGAGCACATACATAGATACATTCCAGGATCCCTACTATCAATGCAATAACAAAACATAAGCATATCTAGATCATAACCATATACAAGAATAGCTCATACAAGAACTAGGATTAGGTTTACCATACAAGAACCAGTCACGAGATGTGTTAACAACCCAATATCTAGCCACAAAATCCATTGTATTATTTATTATAAAACACGAAGTTACATACATACATAGTAATCTCACCATAAGTCATGTGCACTCATAGACCAGCGGACATAACTCTAACAAAACATTGATCTCTATCTAAACCATGTAATTCAATACATATTTATAGGTAGTGGGGACTTTTCTTTCATTACCCATGCATCCTCAAAATAGGCTACATATTAAGAATAGACATGCACCGCTTACAAGAAAAACCAGAGAGCATGTAAGATCTTCTAACAATAGATCATCTACGATAACTTTAGTTTTACCTCTATTGTTACCTCAAAGCACTACATGATGCATGTCCTTCTACTTGTCCCAAAATAGCCTTGTGTGGCTTCCAAGTATTTATGCTTCACTTTGAATTGTTAGGTTCCTACTCCAAAAATAGACACCTCTTGCATGGATCCTTCTCTTGTGTGTTTCCTACACCATCTCTATACTTAGCATCATGCCCCCAAAATCGACTAAGTCCTCTTCCTTTACTGTATGAAACCCTTGAGCAGCATTTTCCATTGTCAGCACATACACATTAATCATCCTGCGCACACTCACTATTTCATCACCTGTGTGCATTTCTCCTATTAGTCCTATGTGCGCATGCTTCAATACTTAGTTATTGTTTAGTTCCCAACAAATTGTGCCCTAGGATTCCCTTGTACAAGGTCACTTGATAACGGGCTAGCTAGATGTAGTAATGTAAATAGAATTTGTGGATGTAAAAATGAACTTCCCCTTTCTATGAAATGCATGCGAAAATACGGTCCCTTTTCCCTTGATTGAATTCCAAATGGATGCTTTGAATTGCTTCGTACATTTTATAACAATCTTATGTGATAGTAATAATACCAAGAGCTAGGTCCTTGATTTTGGTCACATAACTATGTATTTATATGATTCCCTTGTTTGAATTTCATAATTGACAACTAGAAGGTCAACTAATAAGAGGAAAAGATGTTCAAAAGATAAAAGAGGCCCATATGAAGTGAGTAAGGTGGAAAAGGGTAGGGAGCCCTAGAGGGAATAGAGGCCCCAGGAGCTCTTGTCATAGTTGGGCATTGGTGTCGGAGCCATAACAGATAAATAAGTAAAATACCGACTTGGTTGTATAGTGTGCAAGACCCGATAATCAACAAGAAATTGTTGTCATGTTGTGTTCTAGATGTTGTCATTAATGTAAAATCATGTTAATGAAAAAGAGGATGATGGTTTAGAGTTATATGATTCTCATTATGATGGTGACATGGAGATTCAGAGGTTGATATGATGGTATAAGGTCTTTCAATGAGAATGGCTTGTTACAGTAAGCCCAATCAGGTGACCTAGTTAGCCATGTGATGAAGCATATGAATGGAGTTGCTTGGTGAATTGAGGATTATGGTATCAGCATGGAGATCATGTTTTTGGTGTGTTTAGGCACTAACATGATCTTCAGGGTATAGGTATAGGTTGAAGACCAAGATCGGTGCTCATTTGGACCAGTATGGGTACTTAAAGACATAAGGTTGTGTTTTAGAGCCATGTGTGTCCATGGATCCATATAGAGATGCCATATAAGCTATTACAGGTATGTTAGGGACTTTTGGAGAGGTTTTATGGTTAGTTATCATGTTATTTCAGTTGACCCTAGCCTAAACGATGAAAAACCCTAAGGGCAAGTCATGTAAATGAGATAGGATGAGAAGATGGACAATAATTTGAGACATGTTGATGATTATGTAAGGAAAACCTAGTTAGTGCTCACATTATTTGTATAGGCTAGTATAAAATAATATATTGTTTGTATGCAAATAATGTAGGTGAGATGTTCACACAACTCATGTAGATTATCTCTAGAGAGATATTAGGAGTTAAGTGAGAGATATGAGGGATTAGAGATAGGTGGAGAAATTTAGTGGATAAGACTTGACTCCTTGATATTAGGAGATCAATAGTCTATAAAACATTGTACTCTCCCTTATGTTATTATCCTAAATATATTTAAATTGAAATTATTTATCTAGCTTATGTGGATTATTCGGTGTTTAAAAGTGTAATAATATAGACCGAAATATAATCTGCAGTATCGAGAATGGTGTATCATTTAATGGAATCCTAATAGATTAGTAGGGGTGATACCAATTTCAGGGTTTCCCTATTTTATGATTTAGTTTAAGCATTTATCCTGGTTTGATTGCATTTTGGAATAAGATCTTATTCTCTTTCAACATTGATGACTAGATTTCCACTAATTCAATATTTGTACATAATTTCATTAAGAAAGTCTACTACAGACATGAGAGAATTCATCAATTGATCAAATATGTTCTGGTTTGTTGCATTGAATGTGTTGTTATGATATATGTTTTTTTAGAAGCATGGTGCATTGATATTTATTTTGTACTCTTGTTAATGTTTACACCCATTTCTACTCGGCACTCACATTTTTGAAGTGGTACCATTAACGGAAACGTGATAGATCTAGCGCCCATTGAAGCGATTTCAAACTCAACATTTAGGATGTGCTTCCATTTTCTCCATTACCACCTTCCAACATTTGCATGCAGAGTCTAAAACATGAGCTGAGGTGTTGTCTTCATGCTCCACATGCACCAAAAAACATCTAGTTAGAGTAACTATACACACCCAATTTTGCATGTGCTACATTGTCGAAAAACAATTCAAAGTCCCCTATGATGATTATTATATTTTCCAATGGTGTTTGAGCCCTATTTCCTCTTTGTAGTGTATATTTGTAGCTTAGGATACTTTACTTAGCCATTTCCTTGCTTTTCCTACTTTCCATTATCTTTTCGTAGTATTTTTCCTTAGCTTTTGGCCTTAAGTTACAGAAATTCCGCGGTTCTGCAATCATTGATCTACTTGAGTGGTGGTTACACAACTATTGGTCTTCCCTAAGAGGAGGTTACACAATCACCTAGAGATTACACAACCACCCCTCTACGTAGACTAGCGGTTACGTGTATTTTTCCGTAACCTCTTTAAGGCATGTTTTGAATGTGTGTCCACATCTTCAAATGTGATTTTAGCACACATTTCTTAGTCAAATTGGTTGTTTGTAGGCTTGATAGATATGTACCAACTTCCTCTTCCTCTTCTATTGTTAATTGAGAGTTAACCGCTCCTCTTTGTTGTGATGTGGTACCCCATGGCTGCCAAGTGAGCAAGACCACTTCCCATCCATTTTCCTATAAAATCCAAGCTTCTTCCCAAAGCAATGGCCAAAGATTTTTATTGTGATTTATGTTGTTATGTTGTCGTAATCTTGCTAGAAATTACACAACCAAGCACTATTCTCTTGTGTTGCTCTTCTTCTACATACATTGCTACTAGACTATCAAACAAGCCACCATTTCTCCAACACCTTCTTCTTTGCTTTTCTACATTCCCAATGCAACTCCTTGGACTCACGTGAACATTAAAGTTGGAAAAGAAATTGAGGGGACACAAGAGTAAACCACAACCGGCTTTGCCTCAGTACTACAAATTCCAGGTTGGGGATGTACTTATATTTCTTGAAGCTTTCTTGAATCTTTTATTTAATCTGTATGCACATTGTTGATTAGAGTAGTAAATCATTTCAATTCAATTCATTACAATAGTTAGATCATTTATTGTAGCTTCCATTTCTTATATAAAGCTTCTAGTGATAGATAACTTCCCTGCCTATCCTTCTCGGTTTGCGAGTGAATTTTTTCTAGAGGAAAGCTTCTGCATTGATTTAGAATCAACTGTAATATCATTTCATTTGTAAAAATTCATCAAATCCTTCTTTACTTCTATTAGGAAAATTGCAGGGGAAGAAAAGTTTCTAGAAGCTTTGATTTCTTCCCATTACTCTGAGGCAGAACAAAGGATTCACACCTGACAATTACATTTTGGAAAATCTTTTCTTGATTAGAATAGCTTAGATTTGTTTCTGCACAGATAGATAATCACATTTGGTTATTTATTTGTTTAGGTTATGTTAGTTAAATTGTAGAATTAATTTCTTCATTTCTTATGTTAGTTTCCAGAAAGTATAAAATCAAAAAAAATTAGTTAATTAAATTATATTGTTGTTTATTGTTTTATTTTTTTATATGATTGAAAAATCACAAAAACATATATTAGATTTCCTTTATTTAATTAGTTTGTTTTCTTGCACTAGCTTAATTTATTACACATATCGCATGACCATTTCGGGCCCTAGAGAACCTAGAGATTACATTTTTGAGCCCATAGTGCCACAACCAAACCAACAGCAACATTATCAGACATTGACCAAGGTCTTCGGATTCATATCTTCCGAACCACTTCAGACTTGCCTACTATCACTAAATAATTGAGAACTTCAAACATTGAAGACGATAGAGCTTACGAATTTTGGGCAAATCAGCTTGGTTATAGGTTTCCTTGATCACTTGTTGGTCATTTCCACCCATTTTCCATAGCTATCTATCCCATATGACCATCTAGGGACCACAACAACCAAGAGATGAAGTATACGATCCCCGAGTCCCACAGCCCAACGTAACTTATCTTGATACTTACATTGATATGGGCCTTTCAATTATGGTATTTCAATCTTCACCACTTCCACCTATCACCATCGCACAATTGCCCATCCTTAACGAAGAAGCTGACAAATTCTATGACTTTTGGCATAACCATCCTGGGTGGAACTAGTGCACATAGACCACTCATTTGTCCTTATTCATCTATTTTCTCTAGCATTTCCATGACCTTTTCATTAAGTTTCTACAAGGTGAATGAAGGACAATTTCCATGCATTCTCAGAACCAAGTAGAGAGAGTTTCACAAATAGACATTGATAGACTCTTACATGTGTGTATTTTTCTTGACTGTACCATCATACCCCTGTTCGAGTTAAAGAGGCTTTTGTTGCCCTAGATGAGCAAATCCCTTTAGTGCCCATAGAGGACATTAGATTTCCATAATAACCTATTATTCATACTCACCCACATTTACTTTATTTAGTTCCACATAGCCATCAATTCATTCCACACTAGATGTCCCGACACGACCTCGAGAGGTCGAGTGTGTTTGAAGGTCATGTACTTATTTTTTAGTCATACAAATTGGTGAGCCCGATGTGAAGGACTAGTTAATTTTCATTTCCATTATCTTACCTTATTTGAGCCATCCTTCTCCTCTCCTATTATTCTGTGAGTATTCATATACCCCTCAAATATGTCAGGTCAAGACTACAACAAACTTATTCAGTGCAGGCTTATTACCGCTTGGATGAATATGCAACATTTACCCTCATTATCGGGATTGGATGATAATTATTCTTCTAACTTACCTTCACCTTACACTCCTCTTCCTCAAGACACCAACAATGGTTTGTGTTATCCAATTTCCACTATCCGCTAATATTAGATAATAAGTAGATTCTGCTTAATCGAAGATCCCGCAGCTCTCAAATCTCACCAGATTCAAGCCTTCAAAAATACGGCCAATCCACGATTAAAGCCAAGATCGAGATACGCCAAACTCAAAAGGAAGCCGCGATCCCACAGGTAGTGCCAAATGTCAACTTGGTGCGAGTTCGAAGAAGCAAAAGAAGGGGAAGCTTTAGAGCCCCACGAGACCTCCACATGGAGTCAACTATGGAAGACTCACCCAAAGTAAAAGTCTTCGCAATAATATGCGATCGTTCATTTCTTACCCAAAGGACAACAACCCGATCATGAATAAAGCTAGGTGTCAACCCCGCGCACCCCCAGAAGCTACAATGAAAGTAGGGACCCTAGAGAAGCACTTGACCTCCACGCGGATTTCATTAAATCAGCTCCAGGTTAGAGTCAGATTACTAAAATATTGGCAATAAGCCAACATCCATGTGGGTGAAGTTATGGCACCTATCTAGAAGGGTTTAAATATTCGATATTTTGAAAAGATCTAAGGCAAATGGTCATTCAAATGGTCTTTTTAGGAATGAATTTAATGCATAATTTCGTGTGAGGAGTCTGAACCTAGGGATACTTAATTTGTTCACCTGCATTCAAAGTGTCATTCTTATAAAAATAACATAGATAGGTGTCGCTTGAATCATAAGCTTAGGACCCAATGCATAAGCAATTAAAGATCCAAATATGTAATAATGATTTGGAAGAGTAAGTCTGCTCTTCTAAGGGATTTGGTTGCGAAGTTAAAGAGATGCATTAAATAGGCATGGCTCTCACTCTTTAAATAAAATATAATGGGAAAGTGTGACAAAGATCTCAAAAAATCTATTTATGTCACTTCGCACCATTTATCATAATTAAGAAAGAGTTTAAGAAGGGTCTCTCACACCCTTATCCTCCTATATATTGAACCGAAGGCTTCAAAAAAAAGGGGACACTTCTAGAGTTAGTTATTTTCTTCTTCTGTCTCGAGTTCTTTTTTGTAAAGCAGGGGTTGGAGCTTTGGCCTTATTTCTGAGCTTGTAATGGAATTTTGCCTCTTATCTATTGTAATACTATGCATGATATTTGGAGTAATATAATATTCCTATGATGCATTCTATCCTTCCTTTACGTAATATGTGTTATCTCTGATAGCCTTTATTTTGATATACACAATTGTGTGTTTAAGTGCTATTGTTATCTTCAGAAGCTGTGCTTGATAAGTTTGGAGTAGTTTTTTTGTGTGGATCATCTCTAGTCTATGGTGCATCTTTTCCACCCTTTTCATTGCCCACCTTTCTCTCTATTTCAGCCAATCGCATTACAAGTTAACTCTTTCACTTTTCAGCGCATTGCCCTCATCAAGTTTAAAGATTAGTTCATTTTCTTAGACACTCAACTCATAATACAGAGAAGATCCAACTTCTTTAAAATATGGAGGTCACCTTCGGTGCACATCCAACTAACCTAAGGTTTCCTATGACTTTGATGGTTCATCTGCCAAGGATCATAGTCAATAGTTTTCTGGCATGGTTTTTTTGCACGCTCGATGGGACGACTCAGAGCGGTATTTTATAATTACGTCAACTTGGTTTGTTCCTAGTAAAGTTCAATATTTAATGGATATAGTTGTAGAGCACATCCAATGACTCCACATGGTTTGAACAAATCATTACAAAAGCTTACAGACCTCCCTCTCATCCATTTCCACTCATCTTTCTTTCCACGTCTTCCATTTCTCTTCATCCTATGGAGTTATGAAATCATGACTTCATTACCACCAAGGGATTGTCCCCTTCTCCATCTCCAAGCCATCCATTCCACCTTTCCCCTTTCTTCAAGCAGCTATACCCCTCACACCAACAAGTAATAGCTCAAAATCCAAAAGAGGAGCATATGGTGAGAAGTGATACGAACTCAGGAGGTTCATATCACGAGTGAGTGTTTGAGAAGCTAAAGACGTTTCCTCCATTCATCCTCCCTAAAAGTAGATCCTCTAGAAGAGTTTGGGCCAATATGCTTCATATTGCAAGATGAAGCTACACATGACAGAAAATTTGCGGACTCAAAAGCCATCATACAAGAGGGAGAGACTTTGACAGAGGAGGAAGAAGATAAGCTTGAGTACTTATCAGATTTGGGGGATGCCTCGATGAAGAAGATCTTGTGGAAATAACAACCTTTTCCACTTCATCACCCCCACAACAAAATCATCCTTCTGCTCACAACAGCTCCCTTGGGACTAGTCCAAGGGCTCTAGAAAAAAGTATCATTGAAAGATTTTTACTTTCAATCAAAGATCCTGGATTTTCTGGAAAAGCTTGTAAAAGAAAGGAGCAAGGAAATAAGGATGACACCCTTAGGAGGCCTACAAGAAATTCTCGTTCCAAAAGATGCAATCCAAACAACGGGCATGAACAGAGAGTCGATCGACTCCCACTAGAGGATGGTCCTCGTCGAAGACCAAGGAGAACGTCAATACCATTCATGCTCACTTCAGAGCATGAGGATAATCTTTAAGGCCCCAAGGGTTAGCTACAACACCTCCAACTGAAAGATGAATATCTCGAGGAGGTATTCATTTTGTTTGTCGATACCATGGGGGAAGAATGAAAGGTAATTTTTCACTCTTATTACAAGCCAAGCCTACAGCTAAATTAATTATATGGCTGCACTTTATAAGGAAGGGAAGCTATTTCTCCCTGCCTATTTTAGGTTTTGTTTAGATTTTTTCAAAAAACAATTAGCTTAGGAGTTGGATTAGGTTGCTTTCTATAAAATAAGTGTGTACACACACTTTGCATGACTAGTTTGATTCATGTATGTTTTGTCTCTTTGTATAGGCTCGTGTTTGTATTACTCCATTAAGAGGCACCAGATTCTTCAAGAAGACTCCAGCTTGTAGGAGAATTCACAGTGGCTTGTAGCGGTTGTAGTCTTCACTCCAAGCAAATGCAGAGCAACTAAAATCAGTCAACAGAGTGACATTGTGGATTCTTCAACTTTCTACTCTCACAAAAAAAATAACAGAGTTTCCCTTATGAGAGTAGGAAGGCACAAGGATTGACTAAAGGCTACAGAGGCTCAACAACCCTTTAGATACTATGGACCAGGTTTAGATTAGCTCATAACATGGCCCAGACCCAAGGGATAGTAGGAGATTGTGGGTTCTTTCCATTTAGCAAGCTAATGGTCCCCGTGAGTCACCAAACTGTTATCTAATTTTTATTGCACGCTAAGATTAGATAACAAGAAAATTCCTACTTAATCGAATTTCCCACTTATCAAACCTCACCGAGAGTCAAGCCTTCAAAGAATACATTTGAATCCATGATTAAATCCAAGATCAAGACACACCAAACTCAAAAGGAATCCATGATCCCACAGGCAGTGCCAAATGTCAACTTAGCATGAGTTACAGGAAGCAAAGGAAGGGGAAGCTTCAAAGCCCCATGAGACCTCCACATGGAGTGAACTGTGGATTACCTACCCAAAGTAAAATTATTCACAGATATACAACCGGCTCATTGCTTACCCAAAGGACAATGGCCCGATCATGAATAAAGACAGGTGTCATCCCTACGCACCCCTAGAAGCTATAATAAAAGTAGGGACCCTAGAGAACCACTTGACTTCCATGTGGATTTCATTAAATCAGCTCTATGTTCGAGGCATATTGCTAAAATATTGGTGATAAGCCAACATCCACGTAGGGGAAGTTATGGCACCTATCTAAAAGGTTTAAATATTTAGATATTTTGAAAAGATCAAAGGCAAAGGGTCATTCAACTGGTCTTTTCAGGGATGAAGTTAATGCATAGTTCCGTGTGAAGAGTGCAAACCTAGGGATACTTAATTTGTTCACCTGCATTCAAAGTTTCATTCTCATAAAAATAACATAGATAGGTGCCGCTTGAATCATGAGCTCAAGACCCAATGCATAAGAAATTAAAGATCCAAATATGTAATAATGATTTGGAAGAATAAGTCCACTCTAAGGGAGTCGGTTGTAAAAAGTTAAAGAGATGCATTAAATAGGCATGGCTCTCACTCTTTAAAGAAAAGATAATGGGAAAGTGTGACAAAGATCTCAAAAAATCTATTTTTGTCACTTCGCACCATTTATCGTAATTAAGAAAGAGTTCAAGAAGGGTCTCTCACGCCCTTCTCCTCCTATATATTGAACCGAAGGCTTCAAAATAAGGAGACACTTCTGGAGTTAGTTAGTTTCTTCTTCTGTCTTAGTTCTTCTTCTGTAAAAGGTAGGAGGCTGGAGCTTTGGCCTTCTTTATGAGCTTGTAATGGCATTTTTCCTCTTATCTATTGTAATACTATGCACAATATTTGGAGTAATATAATATGCCATGTGATGCATTCTTTCCATCCTTTGTGTAATATGTGTTATCTCTGATAGCCTTTATTTCGATATAGACAACTGTGCATTTAGGTGCTATTGTTATCTTCAGAAGTTGTGCTTGGATAAGTTTGGAGTAGTTTTTTTGTGGATCATCTCTGGTATGTGGTGCATCTTGTCCACCCTTTTCATTTCCCACATTTCTCTCTATTTCATCCAATCACGTTATGAGTTAACTCTTTCACTTTTCGGTGCATCGCCCCATCAAGTTTAAAGATTAGTTCATTTTCTCAGACCCTCAACTCATACTATAGAGAAGAGCCAACTTCTTTAAAATTTAGAGGTCACCTTAGGGTGCATGTCCCACTAACCTAAGGTTTCCTATGACTTTGATGGTTCGTCCACCAAGGATCATCGTCAACTATTTTCTTGGCACGCTCGGTGGGACAACTCGAGTGGTATTTTATCATTGCATCAACTTGGTTTGTTCCTGGTAAAGTTCAAGATTTAATGGAGATAGTTGCAGAGCACATCCAGGTGACTCCACATGGTCTCGAAAAAATCATTACAAAAGCTCGTAGACCTCCCTCTCATCCATTTCCACTCATCTTTATTTCCACATCTTCCATTTCTCTTCATCCTATGGAGTTATGCAATCATGACTTCATTACCACCAAGGGATTGTCCCCTTCTCCATCTCCAAGCCATCCATTCCACCCTTCCCTTTCTTCGAGCAGCTATACCCCTCGCACTAGTAAGTAATGGCTCCAAATCCAAAAGAAGAGGAGCATATGGTGAGAAGTGATATGAACTCAAGAGGTTCGTATCATGAGTGAGTGTTTGAGAAGCTACAGACGTTGCCTCCATTCATCCTCCCCACAAAGTAGAGCCCCTGGAAGAGTTTGGGCCAACGGGATTCATATTGCAAGATGAAGCTACACATGATGGAAAATTTGTAGACTCAAAAACCATCATACAAGAGGGGGAGACTTTGATAGAGGAGGAAGAAGATAAGATCGAGTGCTTATCGATTTGGGGGAATGCCTCGATGAAGAAGAGCCCATGGAAATAAGAACCTTTTTTGCTTCATCACCCCACAACAAAAGCATCCTTTTGCTCACAAGAGCTCCCCTGGGACTAGTCCAAGGGCTCTAGAAAAATTATCATTAAAAAAATTTTTTTGCTATCAAAGATCCTGGATTTTTGGCAAAATCATTTGCTAAAAGCAAGGAGGAGGAAATAAGGATGACACCCTTCAGGAGGCTCCTAAGAAAGCCTCGCTCCAAAAGATGTAATCTAGAACAATGAGCAGGAACAGAGAGTCAGATCGACTCCCACTAGAGGATGGTCCTCATCAAGACCAAGGAAAATGTCAATACTAGTCATGCTCACTTGGCATAAGGATAATCTTCAAGGCCCCAAGGGTCATCTACAACACCTCCAACCGAAAGATGAACATCTCGAGGAGGTATTCATTTTTTTGTTGATACCATGGGGGAAGAGTGAAAGGTAAATTTTCACTCTTATTACATGCCATGCCTATAGCTAAATTAATTGTATAGCTGCGCTTTATAAGGAAGGGAAGTTATTTCTCCTTTCCTGTTTCAGGTTTTGTTTAGCCTTTTTCAAAAAACATTTAGCTTAGGATTTGGAGTAGGTTTCTTTCTACAAAATAAGTGTGTATGCACACTCTACATGACTGGCTTGATTCATGTATGTTTTTTCTCTTTGTATAGGTATGCGTTTGTATTACTCCATTAAGAGGCACCAGGGTTCTTCAAGAAGACTTCACTCGTAGGAGAATTCACGGTGGCTTGTAGTGGTTGTAGTCTTCACTCCAAGCAAATGCAGAGCAACTAAAGTCGATTAAGCGAGAATGATATTATGGATTCTTCAACTTTCTAATCTCATAAAAAATAATAGGTTTCCCTTATGAGAGTATGAAGGCACAAGGATCGAATAACGGCTACGAGAGGCTCATCAACCCTTCAGACACTATGGACCAGGTTCAGATTAGCTCATAACATGGCCCAGACCCAAGAGACAATGGGACATTGTGGGTTATTTCCATTTAGCAGGCTAATGGTCCCCGTGAGTCACCAAACTGTTATCCAATTTCCCTTGCCCACTAAGATTAGATAACAAGTAGATTCTTGCTTAATCAAAGTTCCCATTGTCTCAAATCTCACCAAGAGTCAAGCCTTCGGCAATACATTTGAATCCATGATTAAATCCAAGATCGGGATATGCCAAACTCAAAAGGAAGCTGCGATCCCACATGCAATGCCAAATGTCAACTTGGTGCGAGTTCTAGGAAGTAAAGGAAAGGGAAGCTTGAGCCCCACAAGACCTCCACGTGGAGTCAATTATAGATGACTCGCCCAAAGTAAAAGTCTTCACAATAATATATGATCGGCTCATTTCTTACCCAAAGGATAGTGGCCCGATCACGAATAAAGCTAGGTGTCAGCCCCATGCACCCCCAGAAGCTACAATGAAAGTAGGGACCCTAGAGAAGCGTTTGACCTCCACGTGGATTTTATTAAATCAGCTCCAAGTTCGAGGCAAATTGATAAAATATTGGTGATAAGCCAACATCCACATAGGGGAAGTTATGGCACCTATCTAAAAGGTTTAAATATTTAGATATTTTGAAAAGATCAAAGGCAAAGGGTCATTCAGCTAGTCTTTTTAGGGATGAAGTTAATGCGTAGTTCCATGCGAAGAGTGTGAACCTAGGGATACTTAATTTGTTCACCTACATTCAAAGTGTCATTCTCATAAAAATAACATAGATAGGTGTCGCTTGAATCATAAGCTTAGGACCCATTGCATAAGCAAATAAAGATCCAAATATGTAATAATGATTTGGAAGAATAAGTCCGCTCTAAGGGAGTCGGTTGTAAAATAGTTAAAGAGATGCATTAAATAGGCATGGCTCTCACTCTTTAAAGAAAAGATAATGGGAAAGTGTGACAAAGATCTCAAAAAATCTATTTCTGTCACTTCACACCATTTATCATAATTAAGAAAGAGTTCAAGAAGGGTCTCTCACGCCCTTCTCCTCCTATATATTGAATCGAAGGCTTCAAAATAAGGAGACACTTCTAGAGTTAGTTATTTTCTTCTTTTGTCTCAATTCTTTTGTAAAAGGTAGAAGGCTGGAGCTTTGGCCTTCTTTCTGAGCTTGTAATGGAATTTTACTCTTATCTATTGTAATATTGTGCATGATATTTGGAGTAATATAATATTCCATGTGATGCATTTTATCCATCCTTTACGTATTATGTGTTATCTCTGATAGCCTTTATTTTGATATAGATAAGCGTGTGTTTAAGTGTTATTGTTATCTTGAAGTTTTCTTGGATAAGTTTGGAGTATTTTTTTTGGATCATCTCTTATTTGTGGTGTATCTTATCCATCCCATTGCCCACCTTTCTCTCTATTTCATCAAGTCACGTTACGAGTTAACTCTTCATTTTTCAAATGCATCGCCCCCATCAATTTTAAAGATTAGTTCATTTTCTCGGACCCTCAACTCATACCACAGAGAAGAGACAACTTCTTTAAAATATGGAGGTCACCTTATGGTGCACATCCCACTAACCTAAGGTTTCCTATGAATTTGATGATTCTTCCTCCATGGATCATCGTCAGCAGTTTGTCTATTAGGATTTAGGATCATGATTAACCAAAGTTCTCCAATCACGAACGCTATGACACTCACTAGAGAACAAGGATTCTATCATTGGGTCTTGTCGAGGCCCTAAGTCAACATACAATTTGATCCTTTCTCTTCCTACCTCTCATCTAATGATGAACTCTTGGCATGTTTTGCCTTGAGCCGGAGAATTTTAATGCCATGGACTAGTCCTTAGAAAGTATGGAAGAGTATATTGATGCTTTGCTTCAAAACAACACTCCAACCCCTCCCTCTACAATGGAAAATATACCCAAAAAGGGTGTCCTCGGAGAGAAAATTTTATAGCGAATGCATCACATACCTCTACCTCCTAACAGGCTCAACACATGCCTAAATAAAATGCAACACCATCTTTGGGCGATGTGATTTCAACACTGGTAGATAGAGTTAGGGAATTAGAGATTTCTCGGTCATCTCATGTGTTATAATTTTATGGGTAAGGCAAGGTCCCCTACCATGCTCAAAATCCTTGTTATGTGCCTACTTTGCACCATCACCTCCTTTGGTTTACATAGGTGTTCTTAGCTCAGAATATCTCCTCACCTGATCGGGCACGTTAGGTATGTCCCCTTACACCTCATACGTATACCCCAACATAAATTATATGGAATGCATTCTCGAATGTTGTTCCAACTAAAAATGCGATGTTCCCTGGTTTTGTACCTACCACTCTGTAGCAAAATAATGTTCCCCTGTATTTGCATATGTATTCCAAATCACTGTAGGAGACATGTTTTCTTTTCCTGGCTCATATGCTCAGCCCCAGGGGTTTCCTTACACCTCTACGAATGTTTATATTGCACTATATCAGCCTCATATACCTCCTCCACCTCCCCATCAAGGATCATCCATGGTAGAGTCCTATGTGTTTGGAAAATATGATGAATATATTAAGGAGCCCCTTGACTTTACTATACAAAATGTAATGCTTCCACAACCACTTCCCGACCTGCCAAAGTTCAAATGAGAGGGGGACCCAAATGCACATATTAAATCGTATGCAATTGTTTTCAGAGAGATACTCCCATGGGATGCAATTGTAGCTAAGATCTTCCCTAAAACCCTTAAGGGGATCACTCTCAACTAGTACTACAGATACCGAAGCCTCGAGTCTATTCACTTAAAAATGTGTTTTCGCATTTGTAAAGACTTTTGATATGAACAAACTCTTGTGAACATGAATCAGGGAATTCCTCCATATCAAGCAAGAGCACAATGAGTTCGCTAGCCATTTCATTCAAATATGGCAGAAAGTTCTCTACTCCTCTGCTAATGCTCGAACATGGACCAGATGGAGATTTTTGAGTTGTTCCTTCATTATCTTAACCGTGAAACCAAGGAATAAGTCCAAAATTTTCCTCTCGGGACTTATGAGGAAGTCCTAGAAGGATCTCTTTGTATTGACCAAGTGGCTATTATCATTTGCGGTCGAAAGGCCTATGGCTTGAATGGGAGATTGGTCACTCCCTCACAAGGTAATTCTAATTACCTAAACAATTCCAACAACAATAACCAAGGACCAAAAATCCTTAATAAGAACCATGGTGTTATAATGGACGACGTGATGGATCAACCCAAAAAGTTGAATGTTATTAACACCAACAACGCGAATAATGGTAACAATAATGTGAATAACAACAATCAAAGGAGTAATAAATTTTCTCCTTTTGTTAATGCGGTGGACTTTAGTCATCCTCCTCCCCCACCTCAACAAGTCCAGGCCCAAGCATCGGTTCGGTGCCCAAGTGGTTATCCAAACTAGTTCCAATACTAGAACCAAGGCCAAAGGCCCTCGAACTTTAATTATAACAACCAATAATAAAAACAACAAAACTTATGGGACGTAAAAGAACCAAAATCAAAGGCCTCGTGATTATGAACCTGATTTATACTTTAGTTTCTATAGAGTTAGAGGACACAACATTAAATGCGTTTCATGATTGCAACAAATTTTTACAAGGACTTCCTGAGGACAACGCACACCTCTTTTTTGAGATGATTTTTGCTAACCCTATGGCTCCAATACAAAATCTATACACATGTCTCGTGTCCCCTCAAAATTATACTTCAGGGTTTTCATGAACCCTCTTCCAATGCGTCCCGAGAACAAGAATCTCAATCCCCATGGGACCAATAAGGGAACTACCATTGGAAACAACGATCACAAAGCATCCACTTTATCGAAGAAAAAAAACGTAGCACCTCCTTTAGATGGTCGAATTAGACTAAAATTATAGGTTTGGTTGAGTTGGAGATGGAACTTGAGGTTAATGACGAGTGTCATCAATCCTCTTCATTAATAATGTCAATCTAGGTCTGGTGTCCGATGATTATAAACAATAGGAGAAAGAGATCTTTGGAAAACAACTCCTTCAAATACAATCCAAACTTGCATAAATTGAAAATCACACTTGTGGAAATGGAAAATCACACTTGCAGAAATAAAAACACACTTGCATAAAAGAAATCACACTTGTGGAAATGGAAAATCACACTTGCAGAAATGAAATCACACTTGCATAAAGGAAATTTTTGAATTAGAAATAAAGATAATCAAATAAAACACCTACAAGTTCACAACAAACTGAATGAAAATGAATATTACAATACAAGGAGAAAAACAATACAACAAAATGATAATCATAGAAAAATGAATAAACATAAACATAAATTATTACAAGACAAAAACAAAAATACACAAATCCATCTTCCTTGGAATGATTGGCCAGCTCATTCCTTGGAAGAGGATTTAAATTATGCTTCCAAGATCTTAATTCAAAACTTCATAATTTTGAGATAAAAGAAAAGATTTTCATCAATTCATAAAAGATTACATATAAGAGTGTGGAAGGTTACATTTATAGTTCATGCATCCAACCAACTCCTTGGTCCACTCACCAAGAACTAACTACCTATTCTTTGGTGGATTTATTCAAAGAAATAAATCCTAAAAAAATTTGACTACAACAGTCCACTTATCGTGGAGAATATTTCTACAACTCATCCCTTTAATCTAGGAACATAAAGTGGGAGAGTACTTATTCAACATTCCTAATACTATTCCACTATTTGCTCATCCTTGAAACATGGAGAGAAAATGGAGGAGTGCTAAGTCCATGAATTTGAATTTTTTTGGAATACCACATACATGTATGACTTTGGATTGCCACATGTTTGGATTTGTATTCTTGGTTGATGACGTGGAAGCAAAGAGTGGGATGAATATTTTGGTGCTCCTTTTATTACTTTGGAACAAACTAAAAGACTTTCACTAGCTAGGTGTTTTAGCATCTACGTGAAGACTTTCGGTAGCTGGGCATTTCAGTAGCTACAATCTATGAACTTGGTGTAGAGTTGCTTATGACCTGTTTTCTACACACTTTTGCATTCTAACTTTAGAAGAAATATCAAAAAATAACAACAATTAGATTCCAAATAGATTTCTAAAGAGATGATAAGATAAATCCTATATTCTACCTTAAATATGTTATCTGTTATTAAAACTATATCTGAATTCACTTGATAGCTTGATTTTAAGAGAGGGAATAAGAGTGTCATTTGATGATATAATGAGACATATTTTGGTTTCATCATTCCCCCACACTTAAATTCTTGTATTCCCTCATGCAAGCTACTGATCTTCTGTAGAATTTGATTTTTCAATATACGCATCTTTCAAATTGTCTTCTCCTCTTTTTCATGATAACAACAAATTGAGATTCTATAAGTAAAATCTCTTCTTTCTTATTCATTCTCTCATGATGTTTTTCTTGGATAATGTAGAGAGATTTTTTCCCCATGCATTCTTCAAATGATTTGAAAGAGAGTGAGTCTCTCCCACACTTAGCTCTATGCATGCCCTCATGCAAACTATTTTTTTAGCAGCTTATAGATCCCAATTGCTACAAACGGAAAGACTTCATCTGCACATGAAGATCTTGACAAATGCCTCTCTCTCTCTCTTTTGAAGTTTTTAGAAGTGAATATATTCGTAATTAAAACAAAAGATAATAATATTTGAGAATAGAAAAATAGAAGTTACTATACCATACTCAGGAGTTATCCTTGTTTTCATCATGTTGTATAACCTTGATTTTTGTCTGCAGATCTGAATAAAACAAATAGATATGAAGTCAAGGCCTCTGCAACATAGAAATTTTTAGTAGAAAATAATTTCATCAACCAAGTTGGCATAAGAGAAACAATCATATGTATCCAAGAAAGACTTTGAAGTGCAAATTTTTGTTTTTTTGTTTTAGTAATTGGTCAGCCAGTAAACTAGTTTTCTAAGTAATCACTATCCTTTTGAGAAATGTCAACATGATGGAAAATTAGAAACAATCTTCTAGAGTTTCTGCAGCATCCAACCAACTTAGAAAGTTGATTACAGTCTTCAACTTTTCCTTCAAAACGTAACCTTTGTGATCTGAGAACAATATACAACCATTTGAAAAAACTTTGGCTATGATTGTTTCTTTGAAGAGTTAGGTGTACATGACAAATAAGAAGTTGAGAAATAATGGTAAATTGTTATGGGAAATGGGATGGTTTAGGGACTTTGTCATTTATCGGGAATGGATGGTTTATTATGAGAGGTTATGGGTATGATCCCTGAATACAAATGGGAATTGACATTTCAATTAGCATATATTGGTTGAGCCAATATATTTCCTATAGTCATGAGAAGAATTAACATTGACTATGGAATATCGAGGAATTTTTGGTGGTTCTAGTAGTTGGAAAAATGATTTTTAGCAAAAACCCAATAAAAACTGAGACAGTGAGGGTAGCATGGAATGAATCAGATACTGAAAATGAGGAGTACTAGTAGAATACTTGCATGCATCATAAGATATATATTTTTTGTAAACAAAAAAATTCTTCAACATTTTTTTGAGTTGCATGCATTCAAACTACGATATCTTTGGCATTTCTCAATGAAAATGAGTGATTCAAAATGATCTAGAAAGGTCGGAGCGTGTAGAATAAAACACAAAAATCATTTGAGCTATTTCTTTGCGAATTGTGAATAATTTGCATAAAAAACCACTTATTTTTTCACATGAGAACTCCTTATCAGCTGAATATTTTTATTTGACCTCCTCTACAATGCTCTGTTTCTATTGATTTTTCACTTTCCTATAGTAATTATGTCATCTAAAAAATAGATTCTTGCAACATATAATTATCTCTTCCAAATTTGAATCTCCAATAATTATTGAAAACAATTTAGAACACATCTCTCTCATTAAATAAATTGAGTCAATTTAGGAGCATTCTTTGCATGAGACTTAATTGATTAAAAGATATGCAACCTAGAGCATTCATTGCATGCAAATTTATTTCCTCTTTGTATGCAAAATCTATTTCTAAATCAATTAGGTTGACATGCACGATAATGACTTTTTAAAAATTGACTTTTTCATTAACTAAAATAGATAAAATAGGGATGCATGCTATTTGAATTTTTCTAACAACTTGTGTGAGTCATTGCATGCAAAAATGAATGTCTCACTTCATCAAATGTAGGAGTTAAAAATAGAATTCTCTTCTTGCATGTTTGAACTCTTCAACCAAACGAGTTGTTATATGAGAGAATAATGCATACCTTTTTGCATTTGTCTACTATTTTCTAATAGCTTTCATTATTATTGTAGATTCATTTTTTATCGCAGGTCAAGGAATTCGAGTTGTAGAGATGGCTGCATGTAAAATACTTTTCCAAAATATACGCCAAGGGTTTCACCAGTAGGGAAAGAGCTGTAAATGAAAGGATGCAAGCATGAAGACATCCTACATCTTTTCCTTCAACATGGCATTTCCTTCCTCTATGATAGAAACAACTCAACTTTTCCTTCAACTCCCAATCTGTTTGCACAAATATTCCATAAAATATTTGTCTCTGCTAACCTACACAAAGTTAGTTTTTTTTTTGTATTTCTTGCATGCATGAACTGTTATTTAATCTTTGCAGAAGTAATAATACATGCAAACAAGAAATATTTTAGAATAGGAAACCCTCATTGCATGAAAATAATAAACATGAAATGATGTTTCCATTTTATTGAGGGGGTTTACTTTTGGCAATCTTCGGCAGGTTTCTAAATCTAATTACAGAAATAAAATTTAATCTATTTGCAAAAAGAAATATTAATCTATTTTACAGAAAAATAAAGTTTAAAGAAACTGCCACCAAATACTTCATGTCACAAAATTTTCTAAGAGGTATTCTACTGTCACTAGAATATTCTTTTAGAAAAATATGAGTCTCCTAATAACACCATGATCCCCAACAATGGTGCCAAAATGATGAGTGTCATCAATCCTCTTCATTAATAATGTCAATCTAGGGCTGGTGTCTAATGGTTGTATGCAATAGGAGAAATAGATATTTGGAAAACAACTCCTTCAAACACAATCCAAACTTGCATAAATTGAAAATCACACTTATGGAAATGGAAAATCACACTTACAGAAATCAAATCACACTTGCATAAAAGAAATCACACTTGTAGAAATGAAATCACACTTGCATAAAGGAAATTACTGAATTGGAAATAAAGATAATCAAATAAAACACCTACAGGTTCACAACAAACTGAATGAAAATGAATATTACAATATAAGGAGAAAAACAATACAACAAAATGATAATCATAGAAAAAGGAATAAACATAAACATAAATTATTATAAGACAAAAACACAAATACACATATCCATCTTCCTTGGAATGAGTGACCAACTCATTCCTTGGAAGAGGATTTAAATCATGCTTCCAAGATCTTAATTCAAAACTTCATAATATTAGAGAGAAAAGAACATATTTTTCATTGATTGGTAAAGATTACATACAAGAGTGTGGAAGGTTGCATTTATAGTTCATGCATCCAACCAACTCCTTAGTCCACTCACCAAGAACTAACTACCTATTCTTGGGCGTATTTATTCAAAGCAATAAATCCTAAACAAACTTGACTACAATAGTCCACTTATCATGGAGAATATTTCTACAACTCATCCCTTTAATCTAGGAACACAAAGTGGGAGAGTACTTATTCAACATTCCTAATATTATTCCAATATTTTCTCATCCTTAAAACATGGAGAGAAAATGGAGGATTTCTAAGTCCATGACTTTGAATTCTTCTTGGAATGACACATTCATGCATGCATTTTGATTGCCATATGTTTGGATTTGTATTCTGGTTGATGACATGGAAGTGAAGAGTGGGTTGAAAATTTCAGTGCTCCTTTACATTAATTTAGAACAAACTAAAATACTTTCACTAGTTGGGCATTTCGGTAGGCGTGTGAAGACTTTTAATAGTTGGGTGTTTCAGTAGTTGCGTGAAGACTTTCAGTAGCTGCAATCTATGAACTTGGAGTAGAGTTTCTTATGACCTGTTTTCTACACACTATTGCATTCCAACTTTAGAATAAATATCAAGAAATAACAAAAATTAGATTTCAAATATATTTATAAAGAGATGATAAGATAAATCTTATATTCTACCTTAAATATGTTATCTGTTATTAAAACTACATCTAAATTCACTTGAAAGCTTGATTTTAAGAGAGATAATAAGAGTGTCATTTGGTGATATAATGAGACATATTTTGGTCTCATCGATTAATGTAACTACTTGTAATCAATATTATTCCTCATAACCTCTTCCAGTTTACCCCTCAATGTCGGGTGATATGCAAGTGGCTCCCAAACCCCGTGGGGGCATATGATTTAATTACATATTTAACCAAGACCTTCTCTCACATTTCCTTCTTAGATTTGTTGAATAACTCGCTTGCACATCGAGAAACTTTATTAGAAGTGTTAGGCCTTGGCCATTTAATCTATGTTACTCCTCCTTCCAATGCCTAAGTTAATCACATATACTTTGATGTCTATCCACCGGGGCGGCTGAGAGGGATACTAGATTTGTATTTGACATTAGAAAATTTCCAACCGATGTTGAGTTGGTGCGAAGAGGTGATCCGAATTATGCCTCTAGGTTTGGATTTACAACAACTATGTTAAATACACGATGATAGATGATGGAGAAACCGTCAACATAGTTCCTTTCTCATTTCTTCATAATCTAGGCTATGGAGAAACCAACTGTTCTTCAACCCAAAACACACTAAGAGGCTATGACAATCTCAAAGAAAATTCCATAGGAATAATAGTGTTTTTGGTTACCCTCGGGCCAAAGATGGTTTTAACTGAGTTTTATATTATAGATCAGGAAACCAACTATAATATGATTATTAGTCTACTGTGGATCCATCGAATGAAGGAAATCCCTTCCACGCTCTTCCAGGAAGTCAGATTCTTGCATCTGGAGAAATTTTTCATTGCTCAAGGTGACCTAAATCCTTTTGACATTCATTTAACCAACTTAAAGAAGAAACTTGGTGTTCACTCTAAGTTTGAACTCCTAGCCAATCAATTGAACAAACCTAAGGATTCAACACCAGTGTCCAATCTAATTCCTACGATGGAATTAGAATCCCCCAAGGTAATTGAAGGGGGTGTTCAACCTAAAAATGAATCCATTGTGGTCAAAACAAGTATATCAAAAAATACCATGACTAAGATTGTAGAGTTGTTGGAAAATGACCTACCAATCTTCCTTCCATTTGATTCCATGTGTATGGGGTAGGCTTTCAGACTCGCTTCTCTTCCGTCTAGTGGCTATGAAGAGATTTGCATGGTCAAACTCTCAAAGGTAAAGGAATAAGAAGAAAAATATGATAAAACCTTTATCTTCCTAGCAATCGTGGGACACTTAATTATGATGGTGTAAAATGTCGTTTTGGTGCTGGGGCAGGTGTGATTCTAACTTTCCCCGCAAGGAAGGTCATTCCCTTCACCTTTAAACTTAATTTCAAGTGCACAAACAATAGTTCTGAATACAAGGCTCTTCTTCTTGGTCTCATAGCTAAGATGATGGGTGTTTACAACATTAGGGTTATAGGTGATTCCCAACTTGTCACCAATCAGGTCTCGGAAGTTTATGAGACTAGAGTGGAACATCTACAACTCTATAAGATCATTGTGCTTGACCTTAGCAAAGGTTTTGATTTTATCTCTATTAAAGCTATCCCACGTGAGAAAAACCTATTAGCCAACTATATAGCTTCTTCCTCTTCTCGTATGCCCAAGGAGATTTGAAATAAACCAAGTTCACTATTTTAGTTAGACCTGAACCTCTAATTTGAAGAATGCCAACTAATCCAATTCTGGCATATGTCAAGGTTGAGAATGAGCCTGCCACTATGGACTTTGTGGAGAATGATGAGGTAATCCTAGGATTCCTCAATGCATACACTGATCTCCACCCCACTCACCATAAGAGAGGATTTTCTCTTAGACCTCACCCTTCCTCCTATTTTAGAGATCGCACATTGTGTCCTTCCTCATCGAAAGGTCTAGAGATCTATGAGGTAGAGGAAGAGGAATTAGAATTACCTCTAGCCCCACCTAAATTTGAAGAGGGTAATGCCTCTCTGATTGAAGGGACTATAGATATTAATATAGGGATAGAGGAGGAATCGAAGATCTTAAAACTTGGTTCTTCTCTTACTTGATGATGAGACAGTACACACAAAGGTGCTCAAAGAACACTTGAAGGCCTTCTCTTTCGATTCTGAGGAAATGATAGTAATTTCCCCCACTTGGTGGTGCATAACCTTGTAACCAAACTAGATACTAAGCCCATAAAGAAAAAATTGATACCTATGAAACCGAAGGTAGCTTTGATGGTAAAAGAGGAGGTTATGAAGCCCCTACAGGTCAAATTCATTAAACCAGTAGACTACTCAATATGGGTTTCGAACATAGTTCCAATTCTTAAAAAGAATGGAAAAATTCGCATATGCATTGATTTTAGGGACATAAACAAGGTGTGTCCCAAAGACGATTTTCTATTGTCTTCCATTGACGTCATCATAGATGCAACAACTGGATATGAGTTGTTGTCACTTATGGATGGATTTTCAGGTTATAATAAAATTAGGATATTTGAGGAGGATCAAACAAAGACAACTTTTACTACTCCTTATGGTACCTATTATTACGCGGTCATATTGTCGGCCTTAAAAATGTTGGTGCCACTTATCAATGAGAAATGACCTATTTATTCCATGATCTTATTCACAAGATTATGGAATCTTACATTGATGAGCTTAAGCTAAGGCTAAGAAGTGTTGTGATCACCTCGAGGTGCTTCGTGTTATCCTCTCTTGTCTCATCGAATATGGTGTCACGTTAAATCCAGAGAAGTGTGTGTTTGGAGTGATGGGAGGGAAGTTGTTGGGGTACATTATCTCTTCATGAGGGATTGATGTAGATTTGGAAAAAAAATCGGAATTCCTAGAGATGACCTTGCCCTCATACCTAATTTAATCTGTGCCATTCATCTAATTAACAATTTGTTAAAGAAGGATTACAGTAATATCTGGATGACTGAGTGTCATGAGGCATTTCGGGCCTCCCATTTCTACTGTCTGTGATATTCAAACATTTTTAATTTAATCATGGACCACATATATCCCGAGGATCAACCTCACAATAAAGAAGACGGTTACATGTCATAGCCACCAAATATGTGATTCTAGAACAATTTCTCTATGACAGAGCCTTTGATGGAATGTTGTTGAGGTGTGCCGACGAAGAAGAATCAAAAAATATCCTTTTTATAGCCCACAATGGAGTCTGTGGAGGTCACTTGAAGGACATGCCACGACTCGCAAGATACACTAAATGGGTTATTTTTGGCCCACCTTAGAGCATGATGTTGTGGAGTATGTGCGCAAGTGCCAAAAATGTCAAGAATTCTCTCATGAGATTCACATACCTTCCTAGGCTCTACAACCGATAGTAACACCTTGGCCCTTTTCTACTTGGGGTTTAGATTTGATAGGGAAGTTTTCTCCCTCATCAACAGATGGCCACAATTTCATTATTATGGCCATGAAGTATTTCACAAAGTGGGTCGAGGCCATGCCTCTTACCATTGTACCCGGGTATTTGATCGCAAAGTTAATCTTGAATAAGATCATTTATAGGTACGGGGTCCCATAGGTCATTATCTCAGATAATGGCACGTCTTTTAAAAATGAAGAGGTGTGTGAGTTATGCTTGTAATTCAAAATCTCACACCACACAGCCTCTTTATATTACCCTCAGGCCAATGGACAGGTTGAGGCTATGAACAAGACATTAAAGTCCATTCTCCTCAAAACAATTAAGGAGAATAAACGTGTTTAGCATTTAAAAAAATTTCCAACCTTGCGGGCCTACAGAAATTCGGTAATAATACCTATGGTGAAAACCCCATATTCCTTAGTTTTTGGTTCTAAAGCGGTCTTACCACTTAAATTTTAAATACCCAATCTCTGAATATCCTTACAAGGCATCTTATATGAAGAGGGATATCATGAGGCATGGCTCGTTGAATTAGAAACCCTTGACGAAGCTCATCTCGAGATGAGTATCGACATAGTGTCTACTCGACCACTGATGAACCGAGAGGTATAAAAATATGTATAGGACTATGCCATACTAGTAGGAGATTTGGTGTTAAGACTTGACAACCAGATTGATAAGAAAACCGATGAAGGAAGGAAATTTAGGCCCAAGTGGTTGGGCCCATATCAAGTCATGGAGGACTACAAGAATGGGACATATCACCTATGCATATTAGAGGGTTAAGAATTTGGAAAATCCACCAAATCACTTCACTTGAAACGTTTCTATGCATGATCCATCTGCATTTCCACATGTACATTATTGTATCCGCATTTCATTTTCCTCTGCCATATCATTTTGTGAAATTTAAATCAAGGAACTTATCTTTCAAGCAACTTTCAAAAACTTCTAAAAACATTGGCAAAACATTCAATCATGTTTCTTCAAATATCTGCAATATTATCATCAACATTTCTAATCGTTTCATCAGTTCAACAAGTTAAGACGGATTTTTGACATTAATCCTACCAAGGCCTGCATACTTGGTTCTTCTCATATTTTTCTTCCAACTTAGGTGTCTTTGCCCATAGTCTATTCTAGAAGCTTCTTGGTGTCACATCTCTCCCATAAAAACCTCTTTGGTAACAAAATCATTTTGAAACATGTTTACCTAGATCGCTTGTTCGCTTATCTCAACCTTCGGCATCTTCTTGGTTGCTTGGGGGATGAGATCAAGGGAAATTTTTCCCTCCCAAAAGCACAATTTAAAGACAAAGTTAAAAAAAAGGATATAAGATAATTAATAAATGCAAAAATATTACATTTACAAATAAAACCACATTTTCCTACCCCACCAATCTTCGGTGATGAGCCCACATCTCTTACTAGTGATGTGAGATTGGGAAAGGAAGGAAGTTCCCTTACTCACCTATGCCTTTTCCTTGGTGATGAGCCCATGCTTCTTCCTAGTAGCATGGGTTAGGGTGTACGATGTCTCTTCAAATAAATTAGTAATCTATAAGTAATTTAGCAAATAAAAGGTGCTTTGAAATTTTAAATCCCAAGAAAGTGAATTAAATGTATTTGTTCCAGGAGATTCAAAGCCTTAAAAACTAGGTTTTTTCAATCAAGAGGCCATCTATAGGTCTAAGTCTAGATAAAATTGCAAGCAAATCACATTCTAGATTATGTAGTAAATTGTGTGTAGAGATAGGTTTTAGGTTTCTAATTGGATTTCTATTAAAATCTTGTCTTTCTCTCATCACTTCCATTCATCAAAATCATACAATTCACATCCCTTCTGGCTCTTGGTGTTGAGCCCTTGCATCTTACTAGTTGCATGGTTAGAATTGGAGTGGGTTAATTTTCTTATCATATCACATTCATCATAAATTTCTAACTAAATTAGAGGTATCAAATATTACTTGAAAAACCAAAGTTTCGACATTACATTATGTTTGCATAAACATCATATAAAATAAAACAACAAAAAGAGATCATTCTATTAGCATATCATCATCCATAACATGAATTAAAAAAGCATATAAAAACATCAAAAAATTTGAGCATCTAAGAGTACACAAGTGAAGCAAACCATCAATGAGATAAACTCTTATATGAAGATAACCAAACCAAAAGGAATTGTTATCCAATTTTTGCCCCTTGGGGAAAAAATGGACAATGGGGGTAGATTTGACCCTAGAACTAGAAAATGGGCTTCACAAAAGAATATCAGGGATTTCAGGCTATAATCATGTTTTTGGAGCATTTGCGGGTGTTCCTGGAAAGTTTGGAATCGTATTGGGAAATTTTTCCTCGTCTTGGTCTTGAGGAAGTCTAGTGACTCAATCGGTGAGAAGTTAGCCTCCCGATATCACTTAGTGAAAACATGAGAAAAAATGGGTAAGATCAAGAAATCTAATTTCGAGCATTTCACAATGCCCTCCTTAGCCCTCCGGATCAAGAAATCGGAAAAACTCTAAAAATGGCAAAAATTGCCAAAATGGCCTAGGTGGGTGACCACACCAAATGGCTTGCCAAGTAGCTTGGCGAGTTCGTAGATTTGTAGGGGTCGGGCTCCTCGGGGAGCTTGGCGAGCTCATTGCATTAGTGAACGGAAGGTTTGGTACCCGGGCTTGGGTCAACCGAATCTGCGTATGGGTTGAGATCGGTTTAGAAGTTGACTCGTTGGGTGACCGAACGCAGACAAGTGCATCGTGGGAGTTGGTCGCATCGGGCTTTGTGGCATAGAGTTTGGTTGCGTCGGGTCCAGGATCGAGATGCACCGATATGGTGAATAGAACATGGAGATATGTGGATTCTTGGTAGGATCTAAGCCCAAAAGGTATGGATGCGGCTCAGATGGTGTGTCAGAAATGCACAATGTGAAAACATGGTTAGCGGGGCGTGTAGAATGAAGTTTGGGTTCCGAGCCCGAATGACATGGCGGGTGAGTTCATCGGAAGTGGATCTAGGGTTACATCAGCATGATGCACCCCAATGATTTAGTGTTCATTCAAGGCGTAACCTAGTTCCATGGAGCATGGTGACGAGTTGGCGATAGAGATAAAGCGAGAGCGGGTTCAAAGATGCACGTGCATCATACATGGCTTGCTTAGGGTGCGATGTGCAAAAATAAACCCAAACTCGTATTACATGCCAAGCACCAAGTTATGAGATGCCCAAGAGAGTTAGGTGGCGCGATGGGTGAGAAGTGATGGTGAGTTTGTGAAGAGCTCGATGGGGAGATGGCGAGTTGAGCTTTAAACCAAAAATGTAGCCCACATTAAAACAAACATAACTTCCTCATTTTCTATCAGAATATCACAAAATTATACTTGTTAGAAAGGTAATTTGAAATTCCACATATTCAAAACATAAAAAAATGAAAAATTAATGGGTTAGGTGTGAGAAAAATAATGGTTGAAATCATAGGACCATGGAGGTCATGCCCAAATGCAAAAGTGAAATGATTGGAGGTATCGAGGTAATTCCTTCTTCCACAAGGAATGGTACATTGGAGTATGGGATTTTCAGACTAGCCCATCACTCTTATAGGCATAATGATGAATATTTTGGGTGGTTTGAAGAAATATTTGGATTTCTCTCCTTCTCTCTCATCATTTCTTCTATAAAATGTAAAGGGGTTGCGATATTTAAAAAGGTTAGTCATTTTTTCCTCCAATGCACCCCTCTTCTCGAGGCTTTAAGCCTTCCTCCCAAATGTTATAATGGAAATTTTTTCCTCTTCTTGCTAAAATGGTGTACTGTGCATATTAATGGGGTAATGAAATGGTGCATTGTGATTCATTTGTCTATCCTTTGCATCATTTCTATTACTTTCTTTTGCCTCTCGTTGTGCTTGCAAGATCTGTGCATATTCTTTATTTCATTTCAAGGTTTGGGTGTTTTGTTCTTATTTGGGAATGGTGAGTGTGTGCAATTTGGTCTGTAGTGCATGTCCACCCTCTCCTAGTTCATTTATTCTTAATTTTGCAAGATGGGAAAGTTTCGACAACTCCTTTTTCTTAGTGTATCACCACTTCTAATGTAGGTTTTATTTCATGCATCTCTCTCCCTGTCTCCTTGGAATGTTAGAATAGGTTTAGATAGGTATTTTATTGCATTAGGAGTAGTTGTGGTAGGTAGGATTAGGAAGAGGATCCAGCCTTCTCTAGAGAGCTATCCCATTTTGTAAAGTCCCACACTTTAGGATAGCTCCATGTTAGAAAATTACACCAAATGCCCTAGTTCCATTGGTAGCCATTCGGGGTGCTTTAATTTTTCCATAATAGTTTTGGAATGCTCGATGGGATAAGAAGTCATATATTTCATAGATTCAAGGCATTCATAAGATAAATTAGTATTTCAAGGTTGAAAAGCATCAAAAGGACCCAATCCTTACATTTCAAGATTTCACATCTACAAAAACAAGTCCTAGGTTCCGACACAAAGGAAAGGAATTTTGGGTTTTGGGGGTTACATTATGTGCTCTAACTTCGATAGTGCATTTTGAGTTTTCACATGTGCACAATATGACTGAGTTCGACATAAGGAATTTTGGGTTTTGAAGGTTACTTTTCATGAAGCCTATATGTTTCGGGATTGACACTGAACAAGTCGATTTCCAAATCAAGTTTTGGGACCTTCAAGAGTTACATTTCTATTTTTCTAAGGGTGATGTGTCCTTGGTAAGATCCCAACCTTTCTCTCGAGTTGTAGACTTTCTCTTTCCTTCCATCCATTTTCTTTTCACACTTTTCATCTTCTTCCATTCCATGAATTTGTGCAATCATGACTTCATTCCTCTCATGGAGTCCACACTTGCAAAGCAGCAATGAAATGCCAACCATAACTACCTCCAACTTTACAAGGTTCATTTCTAGGATATTATCAAACACCTCAAGATCCATATTACAATGAAGATCAATAGTATGCATACCCATATGATCAAGATACGAGATCATTTTGGTCATCCACTGAACTATGAAGTTGTTGAAGAGTAGGGTATGTAAATTTTTAGGTTATCCTACACTTGGAGATGTTGAGTTGCAATTGAAATTTTAAGGTATGGAGGCTAAGATGGTGCAAGTCTGGGATACATCTCAAATGAAGGCATTCAAAATTAGATTCGAAAACCTTGTCCATGTGTGGGCCATATCGCAAGATCTTACAACCCGCACATAATCTTGGTTTCATGGTAGAAGTGTTGCCCCAACTTGAAGAATGGGTCAAGGAGATAGAGGTTTATGATCTTGATGCAAGGTTTCCTTATCAATGGTTAATTCCTACACCACCGTGCATAGCTCTTCCTTTTATCTTTCCTAATCCACATCATTCCATCCCCGAACCTCAATTTCCAAGCTTCTTAACTATTGCCCCCATTGTGAAATCCACTTCTCCATCTCCTAATCTTACACCCCATCCGAATTTCTCTACCCTCTTCCCTTCCAAACCCAAGTCCACTCCACAAGAGAAGTGTGTAAAGCCCCTTCCATCACCACCAACAATGTAAAAGTTTGTTGAGACCCAACTTGCCCCTCCTCTTACTTCCCCTAATTCATGTTGGGAAGAAACTCAAACCAATCAAGAAGCACAAAAGGAAAAGGGGCCCAACAAAGAAGAGATGATTTTTTTAAAGGAATTGGTCTAAAAAGTTTGGAATTGAGATGATTCCCTTGATTAAGCCTTCAGAGGAGGCCAAGGTTGAGAAAGGTGGTGAAAGCTGATTTGGTTATGACAAAATAAAAGAAATAACAATAAGAAGATCAATAATTGGTGCACTCCGGTGCGGTGTCCACAACGGCACTATACTTCAAAATTTGTTGATCATTCACCAGTGCAAAATCAGTAGAGAAAGAGGGAAAATCAGCTCCAAATCTAGAAGAAGAGGAGTATGTTCACACTATGGAGGAAAACCACATAGGTTCGTAGAGGTCTTGAACACCGAACGAATGTGCCACACAAGAAGCTTCAAGCCTTCCTCCCACTTCATCCTCCCCAATTTCTAATGTTGAAGACAAGTTTGAGCTCTAAAATAATTTCACACATTTTTATACCATTATAAAGTTTTGATACCACTTTCTAATGCCAATACTTTTGTATAGTGTAAATTAATGGTAGGTTATACTAATTTCTTAACAATCGATATAAAATTATCAAATATAATATCACTAGGTACTAGGAATTGGCATTGATCATAATGTTCACGTGTTGGTTATTTCTTTTAGTAATATTATCAATTAGGCTCTCTAACTATGTACTATATTTTTGTAAGGAATCAAATTGTATTTTTTTTTATAGGTGCATGTCACTTAGTTAAATTAAACTAAGAAAATCCAAATAATCTAATATATTTAAGATATAATGTTCATGGTGCATAGAGTCCTAGGATTAATTTCGATACTATGAAATATTGTTGGCACATGAAAAGATAAATTTATAGGCTATCAAAATAGTATCTCATTTAAGGGTAATCAAAATAATATCATCCCATGTATTGTAAGTGCATTTAAAACCATAAACATATATTTTGCTTCTTTTACTTTCCTCTATGCACATGAAAAACTCATCTAGACATATGATATCAAATGGAGTGTCCTTTAGAAGGGGATTCTAAACTATTTGATATAAAATAAATTTCCCTTTAACAAATTTTTACAATACTATTTAATGATGAACTATATTAACAAAATTAGTTACTTGGATATTCTTCCTTAAATATAGCTTAGACATCATATACTACATTTGATCAATCTTTGTAATAATATATTTTTCTTGTTTGACATTTATTGTTTAAGATTTTGCATTGCAAACACATTATTTCCATTGGGTTGTGATTTTTCTCATAATCCACTAAGGCTATGGTGATGTAGTACATTTATTTATCTTTAATTTTATCGTCATGTTATGCGAAAAAAAAATTCAAAGCATGTTTAGTAGCGTAATTGTATAGGAATAATAATTTTCCAATGAGAAGTGGGATCATAACTAGGGATTGGTTACATATTTCATGATTGCATTGAGGGACCTTTGAAAATTATCACCCCACTCAATTTTTTTGATTTTCTTAAATAGTATTGAAAATGGTTAGGTCATATATGCTATTTGAGCAACAAATCTTATAATATATATTTTTCTTATAAACTCCATCATTGTTTAAGAATCTTAGGAGGAAGCATTTCAAATATTTTTGTACCTTCTTCGATCCAATTCTATACCTCTTTAATAAATAATAACATGCAACTTCTTTGATGTAACACCAAAGGCACATTTCTTAGGACTTAACCTTACCACATATTATCTCAATATATTTCAATTGTTTTCTCAATTTATACTTGTGATTTTTCATTTTTATATTTTCACAAGATGTGATCCACATAATCTTCGATGATGTTATAAATTTAATCATGTCATATATATGTCATATTTCTTTTATATGTAAATTCTAAGTTTTTAAGGTCAAAAGTATTTATCGAATAAAAAATGTACCTAAGGAGTTGTGAACATAGTTTTATGTTGGTAACTAGGATTGATTTTGGGTTGATTGTAACTAGAAAACCAATCAATGAAAGAGGGCATCACATGCTCGGTAGGAGAATAAAAAAACATATTAATATTGGTAATATGGATAATTTTAAGGATGTACCTCTAAGAAAATTCAATAATATATTGGTGAATCCTTAATAACAAGAATAATTCCACTAGTAAATATTTGGAAAAATTACCATGCATATGTGAATTGAATACTAATTTTATTGGCTCTTACAAAATAACTTATAATTAAATGTGATACTCAAAGAAATACATAGTGGAATCTCAAGAGAATCACCTAATAAAAACTCTTCACAGTGTATGTGATCGGGCCTTCTAATTTTTTTCCTATTTTTAAATTACATCTTCTTATTATTAAACCCTAGGTAAAACCATATATAATTAAAATAAATATGTCTTATGTGGTCTTGCATGAAGATACAAAAGTGTAACAAAGCAAGGACAAACAAGGATAAGTGTAAATTAGTCATCGATGGGTATAATAGCAAGATGAAAGGGAATTGATATTGAATTGAGGCTTCCAATAGAAAGAAAAATGGTTACTCAACATTTGGTACAAATGATTATCAACACGGTATGTAAAAATTACACAAAAACCATATTTAAATAATTCTAACCCTAATCTCTATTTTAAGTGGTTTACGGATTCGTGAAGACTAGAATAATTGTGATAGTAGAGGAGGGAATATTTCCCATAATATGTTTTTGAATTCAAAAAATCATCCAACCATTTCCTCTCCTATGGAGAATTTTGCAAGTATCGAATAAAAAAGTGAATTTTTTATCTCCTACCCTAGTGGAGGCACCCTTTGGTCTATATGAAAACCACTCTTCCTCTCATGAACCTTACAAATGAGGTGGGGTTTGGAAACAATGGTGTAATTGATACAAAGGCCTTTTATGTTGATAAGCGGTAATTAAAGGGATTTCAATCCTATGAGCATATAGAGAAAATTTCTATGTCCTCATTTTTATGGGATATCCTTTTAATTTTATTTAGCATGTTGCAAACGTGTGCCTTCTATAGGAGCGATGTGGATTATGTCTTAATAAGATACAAGGATTATATCCCTTATGGGAATTATTTTGGACAAGAAGCCATCTCCAACTAATATAATTCACTAGATGGAATCCACTTGGAATGATCTTGTGCATTGTTTGTGTAGACATCTAAAATGTCGACATAATTAATTACGATTAATTTATCCCGCAAATAACCTAATATCATCACTATCTAAAATCACATAATAATTAATCACAAGATTAATTATTATTAATCCTTTATCTTATTTACCCTTTATCATTATTTATCATTTCATCATTAATCCTTTTAAATCATTATTATATCCCATTTCATCCTTAATCCCTTTTATTTCATTATTATATCCTATTATCCCACTATTAATCCCTATTAACATTTTATAGGAATTTAATATTCCTACACCCACCTACCCACCTACTCTACACATCCCTACACCTAGTATTTCCATGTAATACACCCCTAATAATCTTTATTAACCTAATCTAAATCTAATCCTAATCACATCCTCCCGCCTCTAAATCTAGAGGATTTTATTTCTAGAAGCCTCTCTAAATATCTTCTTCCATTGAATTTTTAATTCAATGGAAGCTTCTTTCCTCCATGAATTTTGAATTCAAATTCTAGAGTTTTTCAATCTAGAATCCTCTAATCCTCACATGCATTCTCTAACCTTGATCCAAATTCAACTTGGCTTCATCCTAGCCATTGAATCATCCACCCTCAACTATAAATTTAGCTCTCCTCCTCCATGAGAGCTAAGTCATAGAATCCATAACAAAGCTCTGCCATTTTGTTTCATCAATCATCCATTTTATCTTCTTATCTAATAAATCAATCCATTCCTTCAATCCAATCTATCATCCATTCATTGATCTTCATCAAGCAATCCAAATGCAATCAAAGGGAGATGTTCTCACGTGTCTCCGCCAACATCTAGAAGCAATCAAATATCAATCAAGAGAAAATCCAACACATCAAAGGAGGAGCTTTGCAACTTGTAGGTAAGTACAGGTATTGAATCTCTCCCCCTTTCAATCCATTTCCTATCTTGAGGTATTGTTGAGAAGATTAGATTAGGGAAGCAATTTTGTTTGTTTTATCACATTCAACTCACTAATCTTTTTAACATATACAGTTTTTAACTCTATTGTCAAAAGGTTTTTTTATTACTCAAATTTTAAGCAAAGTGGTGGATCAAGATTATGTTTGGATCAATGGTTCTTGGTTTCATGATATGGTTTGGCTATTCGTATTCCCTTGGAAATTTTTATTCAACCATGTAATGGAATCTATGACTAGGTTCAAAACTTGAATCCATTTTCATCACCTTGCTTTGGTTTTAAATTCTTGGCCCGATAAAATTATTTTCAAAAATATTGGGGTGGTTGTAAATATTAATCTTGAATTGGGTGGATCTCAATCAAATTATATAAGATTATGTGTTTATATGGATATCTCTAAACTCATTTTCACTTCGTTAAAAATTTATTTACGTATGGTCCTTGGATTCATCATGTATACTTTGAGGGATTGCCTTACAAATGATTTTTATGGTACCAAAATTTATTGTAAGGTTTCACATTAATCCTCACCCAAGTTATTTGGATCCTCATATCTAGTTTTCCTGTTTAGCACGAGAAAAATGACTAAGTCCTAAGAAAAAGGTTGGTCCGCGGGAGAAATGAGCATAAGAAAACATGTGTGCGGAGAGCAAGGTTTACATGCTTAAGACACACAGGAAGGATTGTGCGTAGAAGGAGCTAACACTTAGCAAGTTTTGGAATGAAGAGCTAAAGATAGACATGGAGTATGAAGCATGTCTTCTAGAATACTTGAAGACCACACAAAGCCTATTTTGGGATTTTGGAAGGACTCAACAACATGCATAATACATGAGCTAATGATGGGATCTGAAATGAGAGTTAATCAAGACGATCTATTATTAGAGAGCTTGCATGCTTTTTCACTTAACTTGTAGCGGCACGTGGCTATTATTAGAATGTAGCCTATTTTTGGAAATGTATAGGAAATGAAGGAAAGTCCCTACCCCTATATATGAGTGTAATATGCATAGGTTAGAATCATGATCACTTTTGCATTAGATTTATGTTGTTGGTTTGTATGTGCGCATGACTCATGGTGACATTGCTAAGTATGTATGAAGCTTACGTATTTTGCGGTATTAATATAATGGAACTTATTGGTGGATATTGGTGTTTGATGTAATTGAGCATGGATCTTTCATGGTAAATTTGATTGTAGTAATTGTTTATTTATTCTTCATATGAATAAGGACTAGATCGTGGTTTATGCATTTATGGAATACTTGATTATCTGTTATGGATCTGAAATATACATTCAATCATGCTAACATCTTAAACAAGCTTCTCTAAAGAGGGACCTGGTACCCTTGCACGCTTCAAGTAAGTGTGAGCGGCCTCAAGTGAATGATGTGTCAATGCACCTTGAGCTATTGGTGGTAAAATCTAGGCTACATTTTGGTTTCGTTGTTGGGACCTCTTTTTCAATTTTTTGATAGGATGTTGCATGATGAAGACATATCGGTTGACTCTAGTCAATATTGAAGAGTGGTTAGATGATCTACAGGAAGAATATGCTCGCATATTTAGCATTGGACTTGAGTTTAATGCACACGCGTGGGTTGAATAGAATTTGTATGATGTGTTGTATGAGACTTTCTTTGCCATCTTTCCTATAGATTTATACGAGTGGTTGGTTGCTTATGCATCTAAGAGGAATTTGAGGTTTCACACATTTTTTAAATGCATGAAGAATTGTAGGCCTCTTATGATGCAGATTTGATTTGGACGTGCATTATGGATCATTGGTTTTGTGGTGTTTTGAACAACTATATACCTGGAGTACATAGTTTATACATACTCTGTCCGCAGGTTGTTGAGTTATAGTTTCTACGTGAGCGCAGAGGGTCATATTTGCATGGTATCCATTTGGTGATTAAAATATTGATCGTGACCCTAGATTTCGAAGAGAATCCTATGGTGGCTAAACCCCACCACACATGTAGGGGCGGGAGCGAGCAGTTTGGTAAAGATAGCATACCTAGCGGCGAGAGAGATAAAGAGAGGAAAAGTGGATTAAGTTTATTGAAGCACGTGAGAGGGATCTCATGAAGTAATGAGAGATCACGGAAAGAATGGTGTTGTGAAGAGAGATGAATCGTTAAGGATTTGGAGCTCATGCAGAGGGACGTGGAGCCAAAGTATCTCGAACTCCCCATTTGGTAAATCATGGCAGAGAACCCTCCTTGGTTTCAAATGAAGGTACATATGAAGAAAGAGTATGGACCGCAGGCATGCATTTAAACCTACTTGATGACCTAGCCCTTGCGCTTGGTTTTCCAGTTTCTAAGAAAGTTAACAAGATAGCGAGGTTAGTGTAGGCGGTAGAGAGTTACAGAGATAGAGTTAATTTACTGATCAAGTTCGGGAGTGAATCAAGTAGTTTATTCATCTATGGTGGGGAAGTTGTTGTCTATGTTAATTGGAGGTCCAGTTGGAGGCATCTTTCTAAGCACGTCATGAATATAGAACGTGGGTGCACAAAACATTGGCATAACGTGAGTAGGAGTAGCACAACCTCATAGATAGTGGGTGTTTAATTTAGCACAATTGTGGGAGCCCAAGGTAGTGCATCCTATAGTCCATTTCCTACTTCAGGAGGAGGATCAAGATGGTCATGTGGCTTGGGTGCTAGTGGATCTAGTTGTTCTGGGGTGGAGGAAACATGAGAGGAAGTACATGTTCTAGATCTAGTGGCCACGGTTCACACCACTTTCTAGCAAATTTATATGGAAATGTCTCTCTAACTCCCAAAATATAGGGGCATTGAAGATGCAGCCGAGCACATACATATGTGTGAGATACTATGGTGCGTGAAGGGGATTATAGCTCCAGAGAGCAAGGCAAGCCAATTTGTAACTCTCATTCTAAGGGCGTGCACATAATTGGTATAAAAATTTGACCTTGACCGAGACTTGTGTAGATTATATTGCATTGCGGTTTGCTTTCTTGAAATAATTTTATATCCCTAAATTTGAGTAGAAGAGCATAACACACTGAAAGGAGATCAAGCAAGGCACTACTAAGAGTGTTTAGGAATATGATGCATGGTTCAAGACCCTTTTGTTTAAGTTATCTTATGACATACATGTGAGCCAACATGCTCAATGGTTTGTTAGAGGACTGATCACACCTTTTAGAAGAGTGCTTTCACACAAGACTTACACAGATCCACACAAGGAACTTGAGGTAGCTTTGTACACTAAGGTGGTAGGTAGTGTAGACACAGGAGTTAGCCCATTTTTGGAGGCTCAAATTGCAGCAATGGCTAAACAGTTAGAGAAATTATTAGCTAACTCAATGCATGAGACACGTAGTGGGATTTGGTGTACAGATTGTGAAGTAGAAGGGCATACTAAGGATAGTTTCCTCGTAAATCGCAAGGCACTCCTTGTTTCTAGAATGCAAGATTTTCCACTTGGTTCACAATTCAAGTCGGTGCCCATTTTTACAACACACGAGAAGAAAGAATGTATCTTGTTACTACAAGATTTGCAGGTCGACCACCCATGATACTAAAGATTGCATGTTGATTGATCAAATTCATGATGTCATTGATATTAGTGTATGACAGATCGATGTTGCAAATAAATCTAAGGAGAAAAGTGAGCATCATGACCATGATCACAATGAATGGCACTTGGATGGAGGCCATGGTAGAGGACGAGGTTACGATGGAGGATTTAGAAGCCAAGGTCGCGGGGGTGGAAGAAGTGATTTCCCTCGTGGAACTTGTTATAGATGCGAATCCCCTAACCATTATAGGCATGAGTGTCCATAGAGCATTATTTGTTATTTTTATAGAAAGAACCATAGCTATGAAGAGTGCCTAGACTTATATGAACATTTGAGTAAGAAACACAAATAGGAGAACAAGGGCATAGGAATGGTTAGAGTGCAACGTGCCATGAAAGATCAATGGATGCGAAGTTAGAGTCAAATCCTGAGTTATTACCTATGAAGATTACTACATGTGCTGAGGCTATGCGCAGCAGATAAGTTTTGAAATAGAATCCTACCATTACTAAGGAGGAGGTACTACATGCAAAGTATTCAAACCCTATGCATCAGAAGGAGGTTTATCAAAATACCATGGAAGTCATTTGGAATTTACAAGGTGAGATACATTTTTGAAAGAGCAATTCTGGAAGCTATAACAAAAGAAAGCAGTTGAGCTCCATTAGATGGATGATGATGATTTAAAGGAGGTTTGCAAGATGTTGCGCCAAGAGAACATCATTCCTTTGTTAGATGTTGCATGAAAGACAAATTTCATGCTAACCTTCCTCCCATAGCCTGAAGAGAACATCATTCCTTTGTTAGGGTAATATCTTAATTGGTTAAAGTGAATGTACTTGTAACACCCCATGCCTAAATCAATTAATTTCCTTCCTCATTGAGCATGAAAATCAAATAAATTAATTTCCATTTCATCTAAAAATAATCTAACCTTCACCACATGTCCTCCATGTTTTTCCACTATTGGATTATGAATTCAAAGAAATCCTCACTTTGGTCCCCACTCAAAAATCCTCCACTTATGAATTAAAAATGGATGGTTCAAATCTTTCTTCGAGTAATATTGCCCACATTTTCAAACCACCCACCTAATCTTGCCCACATTTTCAAACCACCCACTTAATCTTGCCCACATTTTCAAACCATGATTACTTAAATTAATCTAAGCTAATCACTCCCTCCCGCTGTACTTACTTCTAAACACATGGATAAGCTTTCATGTTATCTAAGTTCTTGCATCCTTTGAGCAAAGAACACCATTACAATGCCAAAATAGCCATCTTTTTCCCATCCAAAAAGTGTTTTGTTTGCTCCGTGGAAAATCATAACTAAAATCAGCCACACCTATCCCATTCCGAGGTTTTCTAGGAGGAGTTTATTATTTTACTTCATACAGGGGTGTAAGTTTATTAGAGACTTTGAATTCTGTTCGGAAAAGGTCAAGCCACCATTACAACCATCTTCAAATGTTTTGTTCTTGGCAAATGTAACTAAGGCCACACCTATTTTTTGAAGGACGTTTATTACCATACAGTTTATTAGAGACTTTGAATTCTTGTTGGTACCCTTGGTGTTATGCAAATAATGTTGATCTACGTTTCAATAAGGGTTATCTAAGTTTTGAGAATAAGGAAGAGTGTGTCATTATTCCGTTGACAGATGGGAAATCTACACCGTATGTAGATCCCTTAAGTGAAGAATACTTGAATATAATTTATGTTCACACCATGTGAGATCCGAAAGTGTTTGAGCCATCTAAAGAAGGATTTCTCCAATGGCATGATACATAGTCCATGAGCGATACTACAAGTATATGTGACAACTAAGCACATGGCACTTATGAAATGGTTGGGCATAAATTAAGAAGTGTAATTACACACGTAAGTAGGCCGCGTTGTGTTAGGCATTTGGGCAAAGAACCAGTACCAAGGTACACTAGTGAGGAGAATCCATAAGTATTCATGCTTGCTATGGAAGTTTAGTGGGAATGTCAGGTGGAAAGAAGGAACATGCTAGTTTATACTCTACATGAGATAACCGTGCGCTAGTGGATGGTTCATAGAGATAATATGTTGGAATGAAGAGAAGTGAGAATTGCCTTCTTTGTTAGATTCCTCTGAGTAATGCACCTACTTAGATATGTGAATTTCATGGTAAGGATCTTGTTCAGCACCACATTCAGCAGTGTGAGAGACTGTAGATAGAGGGGCAGGAAATTTTACCACCTTCATTGTGGGTGCACAAGCTCTATTTCACCTTATGAGGTTGCGTGTGTGTATGATATGTATATGCGAGTTGAATAGAGAGATTGGAAATTAGCAAGAACTTACTACATGTATGATTCAGACCTTTGACTATTTTTCCACTAAACCTCCGGTGAATGAGGCGTTATAGGTTATGAAGTGCCTAATGATGAGAGATAGTGCAAAGGTCGAGGAGATCCTTTAGAATTTGTTAGGTGAGTCCAACCTGGAGGTGTGCTTTGAAGAGGAAGAAACATATTTAGAGCAACTTGTGCATGCCTTCCTAGAGCGAGAAAAGGGTAAGATGGTCTACATAGTTGATGATGAAGAGGTGGAGAACCTGGATATTGAGCATACAGAGGGTACGCGTGAGGTCTTGGAAAGTTCAGATGAAAAGGAGCATGCCTATCATGAGCCTATGAAGACTAAGAAAGTAAAAATTGGAACAAATGTTGAACCTAAAGAGGCCATCATTGGAGATTATTGGTCTGACTCTGAGGTTGATAAGATCATTGAGATGTTGTGTGACTTCCAAGACTTATTTCTTAGGGGCTATCATGAATTGAAAGGGGTACATGAATCTTTGGGTGAGATGAGAATCAAGATAAAGGATAGTACGTGCCTGGTTAGGAAGAGGCCTTAAAGGATGAGCCCTAACCTGCGCGTCAGGGTGAAAGAAGAAATTGACAAAATGTTGAATTCTGGGATTATTGAGCCCATTGAGGATTTAGAATGGGTGAGCCCTATGGTGATCAATATCAAGAAGGATGGAAGAATAATAATTTGTGTGGATTACAGGGAGTTAAATGTTACATGTGTAATTGATCCCTTTCCCACACCATTTACTGAAGAAATCTTGGAAGGCATAGCAGGATGCAAAATCTACTCCTTCATTGATGGGTTTTTGGGTATCATCGGTAAGGATAGCAAAGGAGGATCAAGAGAAACAACTTTCACCACTAAGTGGAGAATTTTTGCGTACATGGTTATGCCTTGGATTAAAGAATGCACCTGCAATATTTTTGCGCATAATGGTACAAACGTTCTAGGATTTTATTCATAAGTTCTTGCAGGTGTATCTGAATGATTGGACAGTCTACGGGCTTGTGAAATATTACCGTGATAATTTGAGGCTGATGTTTGATAGGTGTTGACAATTTAGCATCTCTTTAAATATTAAAAAGTGTGTGTTTGCCACACCCTTTGGAACTTTGCTGGGACACATCATTTATAAAGAAGGATTGTTAGTATATCCTACTAAGGTTGTTGTTATTTTGGGCTTAGAGGAACCTACTAACCAAAGCGAGATGCGTGGATTCTTGGGGCACACAGGATATCACATAAATTTTATCAAAGGATATGCTAAGATTGCCGCACCCTTAGAGGAATTATTTAAGGGTAAAGGAAATTTTTATTGGGGTGAGGCGCAACAACTCACATTTGAGACATTGAAGGAAAGGCTTACTATAACACCCATTTTGCGCTTTCCTTCATGGACCAAGTTATTTCACATTCATGTAGACGCCTCTAACATGGCCATTGGTGTGGTGTTAGCTCATCCTAGAGAAGGTATTTTCGATCATCCTATTTTCTTTACGAGTAGGAAGTTGACTCCGGCGTAGAACAAAATTACACAACTACAAAGTGCGAGGCCTTGTCCATGATCTACGTGCTTAATAAGTTTCGACAAGATTTTGCTAGTTACTCCATTTATATTTTTACAGATCACATGGCATTGAATTACTTGGTGAACAAGCCCATTTTGAGGGGCATATGTCATTGGATTCTATTGTTTTAGGAGTTCAACTTTACAGTGGTGGTTAAGCCAAGTAAGAGTAATTCTGGTCCATACCATTTATCAAGGATTAAATCAGGAGAGGATGCGCAGAGCATTGAGGACACAATGGATGCACAATTGTTTAGATTGAACCGCGCCCTCGGACTTAGAGGATATTGTTGTCTTTTTACGTACAAGTGTGGCGCTTGAGGGAATGAAGGCTTTAGAGAAGAAATAACTTGTTATTTGTGTCATGCCTTACATGTTGATCAGTGGAGACTTATACAAACTAGGTCGGGATGAAGTTTTACATCAATGTGTACTTGAGCATGAGCGTGAAGCAATTATGGAGGAGGCTCATGGTGGTATTGTAGGTGGACACTATGCAAGGGATGTCACCACGCGCAAGATTCTATTAGTTGGTCTATGGTGGGAAACGTTATATAAGGATTGCAAAGAATATTGTAAGGCATGTGACCATTGTCAACTCTTGGAAATCTTGGGCATAGAGATGAAATGCCTTTGAGGCATATTGCTAGCACATAACCTTTTGAGAAGTGGGCAATCGACTTTGTGGGCCCTATTTTCCCACCCACTCGCGAGATTGGATCGTGCTATATTATAACTTGTACAGATTACCTTAAAATTGGGCGAAGCGGCGCCTTTCAAAGGATTACACGACAACAAGATTTCTGTGGGAAAATATTATTAGCAGGTATGGATGCCCTTTAAGTTTGACAAGTGATAGGGGTACTCATTTTCTTAATGAGACCATCAAGATACTATTGAATAATTTTATGGTGGCACACCATAAAACAACACCCTATCATCCTTAATCAAATGGAATTACTGAGGCCTTTAACAAGATATTGAGCCATACCTTGACTAAATTTTTGATGTTGGAAGGAAATATTGGGATGATAAATCATTTTCTATACTTTGGGCATATAGGACAACCTACAAGAGGTTGAATAAAAAATGCCCTTTCAATTTGGTGTTTGGTGAAGAGGTTATTCTACCAAAGGAGTTCGTGTTATCTTCCGTATGTATTATACACGCATGAGGCTTGGATGAAAGGTGCACTATAACACGATGAATTCGAAAGCAAGGCCACGCAGATAAAAATTTAGATTGATAAAAATTTGATTTTTCACTGGCAGCAAATGGAAGCAATTGTGATCCAAAACTCTGAATTTTATTGACATTCATTTACAAATTTGCCAAGACATGTTTCGGGGATTCACCCCTCATCAGTTGGCATGTCCAAAAAGGAAGAGGATGAATGAATGTGAGAAAGAAAATTACAGAGTGCGGGTATAAAAAATGTGGAAGAAGTTGAACGGTTGAGGCAAACCCGGAGAGGGAAAGCCAAAAGACCGTAACCAACTCATTAATTCCAACAAATCATTATTAATAATAGAATATTAATAATATATTAATAGTATAATTATTAATATGATTTTGATTATTATTATTAATATTAATATTACAATTAATATGAATATTAATAAAATATCAATATTCGAATTTAATAATAAAAAAAAAATCATATTGAAGAACGTATTGACAAATTGATGTAGTTTGATGAAAGGTGCACTATAACAAGATGGAGTCAAAAGCAAGGCTAGGTGGAAGGCATAACATGATAGGCACATCAAGGATAAGAAGCTTACGGTTGGGCAAATGTTACTTCAGTGATTCAAAGTTTTACGCCACCCTAGAAAGCTTAATGTGCATTGGTTGGGACCATATGTTATAACTCATATACTTGATTCAGGTGCTTTCTAGTTAGAGGCGCTGGATGGAACATAGTTACCCATTACTTGATGGGAGTAGGTGAAGCCCTACTATAAATAAGTCTTATGGGTGTTTGTAATAAGTCAAGATTGCCACATAGATTAGATTTCTTTATTGCATTTCCTTTCTATGTGTTTCCTTTCATTGTTGTTATGTTTTGTTAATTTAGTTCAGTGTTTTGTGTAATAAGCACACTTGTGTGGTAGAAGTTGATTTCTATCCCAGTGTGTTTTCATGCGCAGAGGACCGTACATACCCTTAGTGTGGGGTAGGGTGCAAATAGAAACATGCATATAAAGGTTAATGTTAAATGGCCTGGGAAAGACAAATGTGCGGCATTCTAAGTATCAAAATGATGCATGCGGCGGTGTTGATAATGGTTGTCAAATTATAACAAGGTGTCAAGGAAGATGGTGATAATAAGGATGATGCCAAGAAGAAAATCCACGTAAAGTGTTAAACACGTAGAGAAACGTGAGGTAGGCAATGGGAGGAAAAACTACTTGGAATAGGACTTAGTGGTTGATGTACTTTGATGTTGGGAGCACACATAAGGAGGTATGTGGTCGAGTGTAGTTTTACACGCGAAGGTTGTTAAGGGGTACACACAATTGAGCACACGAGAAAATGTGTTTGGGAGGCTAAATTTATTGTGGCAGTATGGTGGTATGTGGCATGGTAATTAATGTAGTGAAAAACAAAAACTATAAAAGGGGAGTTAGGGTAAGTTGTTTTACCTTGCGATAAATTCTGGAAGAGATCTTGCGAACTAGGGCATCCTTACGAACTGGTGTGAACAATCAATTGTGAAATTACAAACCAGATTGTGAGAACAGACACGGCCATGCATAGAATAAATTTGTGAAAGGGGTCCGCAGGTTTCAATGGGTGGCATAAGGAAAGCACAAGTTTTCTAGTTGGGTTTGAAGAACCAGGGCATGGATTGTGGCGTTACGTAGGAGTAGGGTTCTAAGTTTGAAGCGTTGTAAGAAGCAACCACAAGGTAGAAATAATTAAGCACTCGACCAAAGGAGAATGACACCAAGAAGAGGAACAATCGTTTCACCTAAGAAAAGGGCAGGGAAAACCAAACTTGATTTATGAAAAGTTTCAACGAAGAATGGTATTTGGAGATGTAATACCTAGATGGGGTATTGATGGGAAAAGACTTAGTGTCCCATGTGTGTAAATGTTTATAAGTGATTATAACCATTGAATGAATACACCTGAGAAGTAATTAGCGTTGAGTTGGTTCACCCGATAGGAGAAAGAAAGAGTAAGACGAAAAATCGGTGTATGATGACTCGGTGAAGAAGACTTTGGAGAAGGTTGGACTTCTTAAATTGTATGAGTTGCCATTTTTCAGCAAGCTAGAGAGATTGTACTAGTGGTTTATATCGCGCATACACAAGAGGATTACTTTTATTTTTTTGGAAGGAGAATGCACATAACTCCACAACTAATCTTGAGGTTCACTAGACTCATTTACATTGGAGAATCAATTGATGATGACTTAGGCGACAAGTAAGATGTCAAAGAAATGGTGAGGAGTATGAGTATAAGAAGGGCAGGCACCTTTGATATTTTGAAGATCAGTAATCCAATCATGAAGATGGTTGTGCACCTACTTACAAAGTTGAGTGGACAAGAGCGCTAGACCCAAGTCAACAAAAGGTGGTTGAATGTTTGCAGGAAGATTTTGGAAGGGACAATTTACAACCTCTTGGCATTCATTCTTGAGGATATCGTTGATGTCGTGGGATGGGGACAAGATAATGTATGGTAATATTTTTCTTACCATTGTTTTTTTGAAATTGGAGTTCCCGATGGGCCAAATAGTAACATATGGGAGTACTCGAATGAAGACCCCTCCCCAGCAAAGAGGTTTGTGGCATATACTTGTGAAACAATGACCACGTCCTACAAAGTGTGCTTAGATAAATGATACAATGAATTTGTGATGCCTTTCGTGTAGAGTGAAGGAATCCTGAGCAACTTTGGTGAAGGATGAGGTAAAATTTTTGGTATAGCAACAATTCTACATTGGTAGGTTTACATTGACTGTTGGCACCAAAAGTCTATGGTGCAAGTTACTGTTTGCCTTCACATCATAATACTTCTAGTTTGTTGTTAATAGGTTCAAGGTGGCCAAGAAATTAAGGTTTGATGTAAGTGAAGCGGACTAGGAGCACCGCGTGTTGCGTCAGACACTTGTGTATATGAAGAAGCGCGCGTATGTAGAGAAGTATGTCTCCCACGACATAAACTTGCTCAGGCCAATTACTTTTCCAATTGTAGGGACATATGCGGTGAGGGTATACATTCATTTGCAACAAATTTTTGAGAATGGTGCATATGTGGAGGATGATGTTGTTATCCCCCGACCCTGCGGCAGGTAGAAGAATGTAGAAATAAAGAAGAGAGGTAGGAGGAAACTCCTTCAACAAGGAGGGCATCAAGCGTGCATGTGGGTCAAACCATAGGGGCACAAGGAACATTAGACACAAGTACTTATAATCGTAGGAAAAATTCCCCGAGAGAAGAAGCGGTCTCCAGAGAGAAAGAAGCATAGGTGATGCAAAGTTCTAACTCAAAAGATGGAGAACTAGTGAAACAAGGATACATAAGAGGAGGAAGAAGAATGAGGACCATAGAGAACCCTCCTATTTTCAATGTGCATGAATCAAAAGAAGAGAGGAGTGCACATTCAAAGGAAACTCGTGAGGAAGGAGAAGGTGAAGGTGATAGAGAAGAAGTGGGAACAAATGTGTAGGATACAACACACATACCCAAACCGAGAGGAGAAATCTTGGTGGAGTGCGAGGTCAGCAGTATAATTCGAACCTAGTTGAGTAAGAGATAGAGCACATCTTGGAGCACATAGAGGATGAGGAAGGGGAAAAGATTGGAAGCGTTGGAACAGAGACAAGTTTGGCGGTTGGATTTCCTAAAGGCATGCGAACAGTGTCAAACGCGTGCCCACCCAAATGGGCCTGTAGAAACCCCAAAATTACACTTTTGTTTCCACTTGTTCCCAATATTATTCTAGTACACCCTGTTATTCACCCATTTGCGATTAATTGATTAAATTAATTAATTAATATACATTATACCTCTTTGGATTAATTAAATTAATCCCATATATCCTTTGTACTTTTAGCTAAATTAATTATTATTTATCAACTAAATAATTAATTAATTAAGTGTGTGCACATCCTAGTCATCTGCCACTTGATCTAACTCCACTTAGACTCCACTTGGACTCCCTATCCTTACCCTAGTTAAATGCACTTCTCGAATCCTAGAAAGGTGAGGGAAATTAAATTACACGTACAACCACCCTTATGGATGCAGCCTTTTGAAATTAATTCATTTACTGCCCCCGACACTTTTGCAAATGCCCACAATGCTATTTTTAACATACTCATTTATATGTGTGTAACCGATTTCAACTACCTTCTACTTCTATAAATTACATGCTTCCTTCTTTTCAAATCCTCTTGAATCTGACATACAAAAACTCTGTTGAACTGTGTCTCTGTAGCATTTGCATTCAAAGCTTGGAGAGCACTCAAGAGCATCCACAATCATTTCTGACATCCATTTTGCAAGGTCTTACAGGAGACCCTTATTTGAGGTTTGCATAGAAGGTTGCTTTGGAAGGTTGCATTATTGGTTTGTTTATCTTTCTATTACGTAATTTTCCTTGCATATAGGGCCAACAATGTCATATGACGCAGACCCTAACAAGATCTTGCTCGCTAGCTTCTAGAGCACCGTACCATCGTAACAACTCTTTTGTTGGTCGTCATTTGATAAGTAAAGTGCATACCCGCACACGAAAGATGTTATCATGGGTGTTTGAATCCCATGTCGATGAGCTAGAGTTTAAAGTTAATGTAGCCACTTTGTTAGACACGCACACTTCACCGAGCTCTAAGGAGGTGAATCCAATTGTGGATTCACAACAATTGTCTAACGAATAGGTGTGTAATATGCTAAATAAACTTTCAAAGGTAGAAGTAGAGGCTAGGCTCTTTCGACATAATAACAAGATAAAGGCTTTGGAACAAGAGCTGGACAAGAAAAATGAGGAAATCATTGTGCGAGATAAATAAATAAAGGGAAAGGAGAAGATAATTGTGCAACCGAGAGCCGAACTCACGTAAGAAAAGGAGAGGTTGCATGAAGTCTACAAGAAGGAAGAGTTAATCTCCGATCGATTATCTTAGTGCACCCATATTTGGCCCCCTCGCATAGAAGTATGAATCAACCTTTCACTACCTAGAAGATTTGACGTGCATTATCATCATGTAGAAGAAACCCGGCACTTGAGTCAAGTGGAAGATGTTATGGTGTGGAAAAAGAGCATGAAAAAGCACAAATTGGGCAACCATAACTCGATATACTAAGCTTCTTGCTTCAAGAAAGACCATGGCTCATATGGCTGAAGTGTTCTACGATAATCACAAAACAGAGATAGGGTGGCAAGTGTTCTGGGCCACACACATGAGGCATATTTGAAAGAGTTATAGGACAAGAACAGAGGGAATCGGGTGGAACGTGACAAGATACTTGCTGAAGTAGAGAAAAAGACTAAGGCCATTGAATCTTTGAGGGCCACTGTGAAGAATAAAATAAAGGAAGTATATCCCTAGGTGACGTGCAGGATGGACATGCTAATAGACATTAGCAAACAACTAGAGAATATTGATGACACATTTAACGCTAAGGGTGAAGATATGAATTTTGAGGAAGTCAATACAATGATGGGGGATTTATTTAAATAGGCACAAAGTGAGGCAGAAGCTTAGAATGAGATTGAAGCTTTGTTGACTAAGGATATCCCGACTTTGTACAATAGTAGCATGATTCTTTTATTATTTAGTGTGTCGCACAGTGCACTATTCTTTCATTCTTTATTCTTTCTTGGAGGATCAAAATGTTTCTAAGGACAGAAAACCCTTTTAGTGTGGGGTAATGTTGAGCATAGAAAAATGACTAAGTCCCAAGAACAAGGTTGGCGCGTGGGAGAAAGGCACATAAGCAAATACACATACGGAGGGAAAGGTTTCCGCACTTAAGACAAACAAGGAAGGATTGTGTGTAGAAGGAGCTAACACTTAGCCAGTTTTGGAATGAAGAGCTAAAGATAGACATGGAGTGTGGAGCATGTCTTCTAGAAGACTTGAAGAACACACAAAGGCTATTTTAGGATTTTTGAAGGACTAAATGACATGCATAATCCAAAGCTAATAATAGGATCTAAACTGAGAGTTAACTGAAGAAGATCTATTATTAGAGAGCTTGCATGCTTCTTGTAATTAGCTTATAGTGACATGTGGCTATTATTAACATGTAACCTATTTTTGGAGATGAATAGGTGATGAAGGGCAAGTCCCCACCTCTCTCTCTCTCTCTCTCTCTCTCTCTCTCTGTGTGTGTGTGTGTGTGTGTGTGTGTGTGTGTGTGTGTGTGTGTGTGTGTGTGTGTGTGTGTGTGTGTGTGTGTGTGTGTGAAATCAACATAGGTTAGCATCATGATCACTTTTTCATTAGAGTTATATTGTTGGTTTGTATGTGCGCATGACTCATGGTGACATTGTTAAGTATGTACAAGCTTCGTATTTTGTAGTATTAATATAATGGAACTTATTCATTGGATATTGGTGTTGGATGTAATTGAGCATGGATCTTACATGGTAAATCTAATTGTAGTAATTAGTTAGTTATTCTTCATATGAATAAGGACTAGATCTGGTTTATGCATTTGTGGAATACTTGATTATCTATTATGGAATTGAAATATACATTCAATCATGCTAACATCTTGAACAAGCTTCTCTAAAGAGGGACCTGGTACCCTTGCGTGCTTTAGGTGAGCACTCGATCAAGTTGAGTGATGTGTCAGCGTGCCTTGGGTTGTTGGTGGTAAAATCTAGGCTACATTTTCTCTACTCTTACTTACTACTCTCACATACTCCACATCTTCAAAAATATCCATCCTACACATATTGGATTCTACATATTCTTATAGGAATCAAACCCATGATATATCTTTGACCCTTGAAGATCATTGTCTCACTTAGTCACCACATTCAATTTTCTTCTAGCTAACCCCAAATTTAAACAACTTGGTGATTCTTCTTGCCCTATGAGTACAATCCTTGGCACTCTTTCTTGCTTACTCACCGCAACACCAAGAAAAATTATCAAAATCCATTTATATTAGTAAAACAAGGCTAGTGTTAACTAATCTATGGGGAAAAATACTGGAGAAATATATTTGTGTGTTAATATTCTTCAATATCTCAAGTTTGAAGCTCGTGATGTAGGTTTAGGTAGGCACACCAAGTTCCGCTTTAATACAAGCAACTTTCCTTTAAAATCTTCTACATATCTTAAAATATGATTCACTTGCATTTCAAATAAAAAATATTTTTTCTCCAATGCTAATTTGCAATAAAATGATACCACATGTAAAAGAGGTGGCTATGATGGAATTGTATTAATAATTATTTTTATAGACCATTGTAATGCAAGAAAAGATTAGTTGTGAAAATGTGAGAAAACAACTAAATTGCTTCCCTAATCTAATCTTGTCCGAAAAAAACCTCATATAGAGCAATGGATAGAAAAGAGGAAGAGAAATATACCTACACTTACCTACAAGTTGAAGTCTTCCTTCCTTGTTGCTTTGGTGTCCTCAAATGGATGGATTGTTGATTGAACTTGATTGTTTGCTTCAGATTTTGTTGTGGATGCACTTGGGTAGCACCTCTCCTTGATTTCTTGGCTTGATTGATGAATGATGAAGGATGAATGATGATTAATGGATTGATTGGATGCATAAAAGAGCATATTTTTGATATGGATTTGAAAGATTTGCTTCAAGCTTCCAAAACTAGCTTCATGGAGGATCGAGAGTTCAAATTTATAGTTTGTGGGTGGAGGATTGGAGGGTCAAGATTGATCCAAGTAGGATTAGATCAATGGTTGAAATTCCATGAGAATGGAGAGCTTTCTAGAATTAGAAAATTCTAGATTTTAGGAGAATTCTCCATTGAATTAAAAATTCAATGGAATAGTGCACATTTATTTGAATATTTGAAAATGGGAGGGAAGAATGGAGAGGCTTCTAGAAATATAAGCCTCTAGATTTAGAGGGTCATTTAGCTTGTAGTTAGGTGAGATTAATTATATTTAGTGGAGTGATTAGATGGATAAGCTAGGCATAGAGTAGGTATATGGTAGGTGGTAAGTGGGTGAGTATTTTAAATTGCTAGAAAATAGTTAATGAGGATTAGTTAGTATAGTAAATAAAATATTAATGATGTATTAATATTTCTAAGGATGTAATGGGATTATGGAATGGTGAAAGGAAATAATTGAAGTATGATTACATATAATAATTAATTAATTTTATAATTAATTATTATATGGTTGATAATGGGAATGGATTATTATATATTATAAGTATATTATTTGCTAAATGACCATGTTGACATTTTGCATGTCTACATTTTGCCCCTCTTTGAAGTGTTATTGCAAAGCAATGATAGTTCAAAGAAAATAAGAGGAGATAAGATAGATGGTGAGGTGATGCCCCCTCGAGGGGTTAGGTGGGGAGAAACGAGTTGGGTAACCACTCGAAAAGAGGAGATGCCCAAGTTAGTAGATGAGAGGATTGAGGATGAGAAGATTAGAGGATTAGATGATGAGAAGATTAAGGATGAAGATGCAGGATGAGAGGATTAGAAGATTAGGAAGGATTAGAAGATTTGAGGATTTAGAGGATGAGGATGAGAGGATTAGAAGATTAGGAGAGAGGATGAGAAGAGTAGAAGATTAGAGGATTAGGAGATATTGGATTTTGATTTTGGATGCCCTAGTCAATGATGTATGACAAGGGTGAAGATTTAGGATTTTAGATTAAAGGATGTTGGATTTGAAGATGTTATATTTTGAGGATGTGGTATTTGAAGATGTTAGTTGTTGAGATGCCCCAGTCTAGGGGTAGGATTTGAGGATCTGAGGATGTTGGATTTTTAGATGTTGAGATGCCCAAGTCAAGGGGGAAGGATTTGAGGATGTCAAATTTTTAGATGTTGAGATGCCCTACCAAGGGGGAGGATTTGATGATGTATATTAGAGGATGTTGGATTTGACAATGTTAGATTTGAAGATTCTTGATAGAATATAATATGTTGGATTTAAAGAATTAGTTGATCGAGGATGTTTGGATGAGAGAAGGAGGATTGGTTTTGGATCGAAGATGCCCCAACCAGGGGGTGAGGAATTGAGATGTTGGATATGAGATGATAAGATTGGGATGGGGATATTGATTAATTGATAAATTATTGGTTGGATGAGAGGAGGAAGATGTTAGATGATGATGGGGATTAAGTGTGGATGATGATAAGTCTGAGAGATGATGATAGAAGGGGGTGTGCTACCATAAAGTTCCCACTATTATCATCATTAGAAGTTATGATTAATGTGGCATAGAGCAAAATGCACCAAGGTATAATACCATGATGACTAAGTTGCCAAATGCCCTTGTCCTCATATCATTGGACAAATTAATATAAAAAATATGGTCCTCATATCATTGGACCAAACAAAAGGGGCTTTATATCATTAGTCATTTGAAATCAAATAAAAAAGAGGCCTCATATCATTGGCCAAAATGTAAATGCAGAAAAACAAACAAACACACAAAAATAAAAACACACACATTGCATATTTGTATTTTTGTGTTGTTTGGATTTTAAGATTTTGGATTGTGAATGTTTAGATTATTTGATGTTGGATATTGGATTTTAGATTTTTGGATGTTGGATTTTGGATGTTTTGATTTTTTGATGTGTTAGATTTTTGGATTTTGGATGGTGGATGTTGGATTTTGATATTTTGGATGGGATAGGTGTAAGGTGGGATGCAACTTTCTCCTATAAGTCCCAAAATGTGTGTGGGTAGGATGAAAGGGAAGGATTTAGGGAAATTGGATAGGGTGGATAGGAAAAGGATAGGATTAGATGGGATGTGGGATGAGAGATATATAGATAGGATGAGGGATGTGGTATATGATAAGATGGGGGATATGGAAGATGATAAGATATGCCCCTAGGAATAAGGGGGTAATATTGAGGGATAGATGTGACATACCCCTAAGTGTGAAGTAGGGTGGCCGATGTGGATGGATGGATGAGTTTGATTTACCCCCAGGTGTAGGGTAGGATGGGAAGTGAGGGATATATAAAATTGAGGATGCCCTCAGTGGATGATAGTAAGGATGCCCCCAGTCATGATGAGGATAGTTCAAAAGGGACATAAGGAGGATGGGATAAAAAGGGAAGGGTCACCATCTGCCCATGGATGTTTGATCCTAAGGGGAAAAGGATGTGGATGGAAAATGACATTGGTGATGAACAAAATATGAGCCCAATGACACATGCTTTGTAAGTCAAGAGTGGGACTAAAACAATAGTGTGACCAAGGTCCAAACAATACCTAGAAACATGTGAGCTCTATGTCTCTATGAGATCAAAGTGTGTGTGATTATGATGGTTAATTACCGCTTTGTAGTGAAGACTTAATGGGTAGGATGTGAAGACAAACTAGCCAATGTATATAGAGTGATTAATTCAAGTAGGTTGATGGAAGGTGAACGGAAGGTTAAGTCGTGCTTTGCTCAACTGCTAGCTAGATTTCCATAGCCTTGATAGAGATACTTGATTCTTGTCAAAACATTTCTCTCTTTCTTGCTAGCCAAGCGTCCATATCCAGTAGAGTTGCTTTGGAAAAACCCTGGAGAGAGCCTTAAGGTGGATTTTATTAGATGTTCTTAAATTTGATATGATTTTTTTCTTTTTGATACTTTAATTTTTTTGGCATAAATATGTTCCACTCTCTTGAGAAATCTCAAGGGGTTAAGAATCACTAGTGGCTTGATGGGGAAATGAAAATGCATATAGTGATGACATTAGCTAGAGTGTCAAAATATGAACCCAAGGGTCTTCACCACAAGTTGATTAAGTGTGTTAAAGTGTTTGGATCTCTAGGAGGACAATGATGCTCAAATGATGGAGGTAATGATAGACCAAGCTCACACAGTTGTAGTAAGTACTATTGGCTTACAACATGTGTGACCTTGGTCGGACTTAACAAAGTATGGGGGGTGAGATTTGTTTTGATTTGTGGTCGGTGAGTGATTTTGGATGTACGATGAAATTTGGAGGGATGGCGATGTTTGGACATTGAGTGTGATTTGGCCGGTCGACTCTGGTTAAGGAGAAAATTGGGATGGAAAGGTGGTGGATAGAGAGGTACAAGGATAAGAATTCCTTGGTTAATGAGGTTTTGGACATAAGACCTAAATTACATGCAACGATTGGTTGAATGTCCATGGGTATGATGAAATTCGCAATAATAGCGCGTTTCGATACCAAGATGGTTTAGGAAGGTTTTGATTGTGGGATTTTACCGGGGTATGTTTGATCATGTTGAATTTTTTTGAGACGATGGAAGATGGTGGTCAAGGAATTTCTTAAAGGAGTGAAGTGGTTTAGGTGAAATGGTTTGGAGGGAGTCGGAAGTAAAGGTGTATAATTATGTGGATTATGAGATTATTTGGTTGATTTGTATTTATAAGTTAGATTAGATTGTTGTGGTTTAGATGATGAAGGGAGTGGATTAGGCATAGGAGCCAAAGTGGATGGTTTGGGCTTAGAGGCCAAAATAGATTTGGATGATTTTGGATTTGTTGGAGTATGTGGTTTTGAGGTAGATGGTTTTGGTTTAGGATTAATAGATGTAGATGAAGGGGATGGGTAGATTTAGATGAAGGAGATGGGTGTGATATGGGGGTCACATTAGATTTGGATGATGGTGGGGATGAAGGAGATTTGGTAGATGGGTGTGGTGTAGGAACCACATTAGATTTGGTAGGATATGTGGTGGGAAGAGGATTAGGATTGGACTGGTTAGGTTTAGGATTTGGTGACTTGGGAGTCACGTTAGAGGTTTTGGATTGAGGGAAGGTGCATTTGGAATAGGATTAGAGGATATGATAGTGTGAGATTTAGGTAATGAAGGGGATGGATTAGGATCATCTGTGGATGAAGATGACAAGGATGGCGTAGAAGCCATATTAGATGGTTTATGTTTGGGGTTAGAAGGGGAGGATGATGACTTAGAAGTCACGATGTATGAGATAGTGTTAGGCCTAGGCAATGGAGGGGATGACATAGGCTCGGAGGATGAATTTGATGATGGTCTAAAGGATGTGGGACTATCTAGGAGAAAGTTTGTAGAATTGGATTGGGGTGATGAGGATGACGAGGATAGATGAGATGTGGGTGATATTGATTTAGGATTAAGTTGTTGTGATTATTGTGGATACGTGAATGGGAATCGATGATAGGTTTGATGATGATTAAATTTAGGAGTTGAGGTTTTGCATGACGGTGCATGATGATTGATGGGGAATGTGGAGGTTGGGGTTTGGGATGGTTGTGTGGATTTGGGATTAGTGGCTAGATTAGCGAGGATACAAAGGAAGTCCTTTTGGTCTAGGTCAAAGTTGGCCGGTGGTCAAAGTCGATGTAATTGGATTTTGGGGATAGTGGTTTATGTTGATTAGGTAGAGGTGTGGATTGAGATGATTTTGTCTCTTCAGGAGGAGGTCAAAGGGTGATAATTTGAGATCTTAGGAAGGGAAATTGTGGATGTGTTTGGTTTAGAGGTAATGGTTGATTGAAAATTAAAGATCGTATATTTTTCGATTAATTTGTTGAATGGTTTTTATGATGTTAGGATCGACATGGGATGGTTGGTTTGGGTGGCGGGGAGGGTTGATTAAGGTAGGATGTTAAGTTTGAGATTTTTATTAATGTGTTAGATGGTGTATGGGATTTCATGGTCAAAGTGATATGGTTGAATTTGATGGGTGCGAGATGATGGGATAATTTCGTTGATTTGATGGGGTTTGGATGTTGGTTTGGAGAGGATGGGGATTGAGGGTAAAAGGTCATGGTTGGATAAGATGTGTGGGGAATTAGATTTGAATTAGGATTGTTGATTAAGGATGGTGGTGGGATTAGGATAGGGATTGTGTGATTAAGGATGGTTAATTATGATGATTATAATGATGTTTGATTGATTAAAATTTTAATGTGATAGTATGGTTAAAGGGTTCACAAACAAGTAACAAACATGCAACACATACCCTAACTAGTCAAGTGGGATTTGCAATCAAGTTATAGTTTGATTTTAATACCACACACCGACGATGGTGCCACAATTGACTCTCCACCTATGTGTCAATGTGGGGTCAGCTAGTGAGTGATCTTAGGGAGTGTGGCCTCTGCTATAGCTCAATATGTGGCCAAGTGGTTGCCTAGTCTAGGATGCACGATCTCACTAGGGGTGTCCCCAATATACCTTATGGTATGTGGGGCCAAAGTACGTGTTGTAAGGATGATGTCTAAGGCCTGGGTATTGGGACTTGGAAGCCCCTCACTTCACGCTGCTCTTAAAACAAGTAAGTGTTTAGCCAATAATGATAGTTGTCCTTTAATGTATATACCTCATCGAAACATGAGGTGTGTCTACGTGCATGGAGATGAAGTCCACAATCACGAGACCCTTAGGACTATGACAAGTGCGTGTATATCACTTCCATGTCACGTTACCCCTACAAAATAAAAATGGGAAGGCTAGCCGCTTTTGATCCTCAAGATCGTCCTAGGACACGAGAGGACAAGATACATTGTTTTGCCTTCAGGATGAATAAGAAACAAATGGGAACACAAAAAAGGATAATAAATGCAAGATAATGGATGCAAGATAAAACGATTGAAAATTATGTAATGGGGTCTTTAAGAGGAGGCCCTGTAAAACAAAAGGATTAGGAGTTTGTTTTATCACCCAATGCCTTGGACTAAAAGAGCTGCAAAACAAAAAGGATTAGTAGTTTTAGATTGATTTTTGAATCTCTGGTAAGCATAGGAAGTTGCACACAAAGTGTTAGTAGTTTGGAACAAGAAAATATAACTCAAAGTGTAGTTAAAATGACAATATTTAGTAAAATGAAAACCATGAATAAATTATCTTTCAAAATACTAAATTAACACTTTCATTACATAGATCTTTTCAATACCTTTCAAGAAAAAAATGGATTTGTTTCGAGATTGAGGTCATGGATCTCGAATGTAGGCAAGAAAAATACAAAACAAATGCGCCAAAACAGGTCACAAATGCGTTGAAACAGTCATATGCACCACTTTAGGTCACAAATGCGTTGTTTTGTGCACAAATGCATTGTTTTGTCAAAAAAATGGAAATTTTGGGGTTTTAAGGGTTAAAAAAGTGCTTTGAAGTAATTAAAAACATGCCACAGGGTTTACAAAAGCATTGTTTCAAGTTAAAAGTGCTGAAACGGAAAATTTTCATGAAAATTTGAGATTTTAAGGTGCAAATGATCACGAAAAATCTTGAAATTTGGACAGCTTGTTCTAAATATGAAATATTATTCAAAACAATCAAATTTTTGGGGGTAAGCCCCACGGTGGGTGTCAAAATGTAAAAAAAAGAGGTGTTAGTATGCAAATTCAAACTAAGAAATTAAACAAACTAATTCCTAAACTAACACTTCTAATTGCTACCTCAGATTGAGCTAGATGGAAGGAGGGAAGAGAAATATACCTGCACTTACCTACAAGTTGAAGTCTTCCTTCCTTGTTGCTTTGGATGTGCTCAAATGGATGGATTGTTGATTGAACTTGATTGCTTGCTTCAGATTTTGTTGTGGATGCACTTGGGTAGCACCTCCCCTTGATTGTTTGGTTTGATTGATGAATGATGATGAATGGATTGATTGGATGAATAAAAGAGTAGAGTTTGATATGGATTCAAAAGATTTACTTCAAGCTTCCAAAACTAGCTCTCATGGAGGATGAGAGTTCAAATTTATAGTTTGTGGGTGGAGGATTGGAGAGTCAAGATTGAACCAAGTAGGATTAGATCAATGGTTGAAATTCCATGAGAATGGAGAGCTTTCTATATTTATAAACTTCTAGATTTTAGGAGGATTCTCCATTGAATTAAAAATTCAATAGAATAGTGCACATTTATTTGAATATTTGAAAATGGGAGGGAAGAATGGAGAGGCTTCTAGAAATATAAGCCTCTAGATTTGGAGGGTCATTTAGCTTGTAGTTAGGTGAGATTAATTATATTTAGTGGAGTGATTAGATGGAGAAGCTAGGCATAGAATAGGTATAGGGTAGGTGGTAGGTGGGTGAGTATTTTTAAATTGCTAGAAAATAGTTAATGAGGATTAGTTAGTATAGTAAATAAAATATTAATGATGTATTAATATTTCTAAGGATGTAATGGGATTATGGAATGGTGAAAGGAAATAATTGAAGTATGATTACATATAATAATTAATTAATTTTATAATTAATTATTATATGGTTGATAATGGGAATGGATTATTATATATTATAAGCATATTATTTGCTAAATGACCATGTCGACATTTTGCATGTCTACAACCATAAAATGTTAGCGTGACATACATAAAATTTAAGATGATGTAGTAATTTACATTTTGTATAAAGATGTGGGAAGGTTATTTGAAACCTCAAATACTATCATAAGCATTTAAAAATATAAAAATATTGCTAAAACTTTAAATAAATGCCAAAGGTTCATTTTTATTATCTAAAAATACATACATTACTATTTTGTATAAAATTTCCACCATTAGTCCAAGTGCTACTTTTTAGCTACATTTGAGGAGAGATAAAAGTGTATTTTAAAACCTTCATTGGATAAAATTATATAATATTATTATAAAGATAATATGTGTGCGATGTCGGATACACTTGATTAAATTTACCTCTTTGGAAATAATTTTAAGGTCATTTTTACAACTAGTTCACTTTACTTACACTCTCTATGAGGGAAATGGGGAAATTTAGAAAAGAGAGGGCAAACAGAGATGTGCCTCAACGCAAAACATCATTCAACTTGCCATTTTCACTAAAAAACAATATCACAATGGAACCTACAAGTGAAATAGGTATGCACAACACACCACAATATCAAAGAGTGGCAAGAATGCAAATAAAATGAGCTAGGGAAGAGAATAGCCACAAAATAGATTTTATTGTTGAGAATATGCATAGTACATTATAATGAAGTGGAGGAATGCAAGAAAACACATTACACATGGCATAAAGAAGGTGCAGAATAACATCTACTCGTACAACCATTTTGACATGGTTCCTTTACATATTGAGAGGATTCATCCTTTGAAATGATCATCATTTTACAATATATATAAGAATGGAGAGAGAGAAGAGGGAAAATAGATAAGGCACAGGATTTTTGGTCTTCAACCACCAACAAGATGCATTAAATCTTCTGAAAATAATCATGGGTAACTTGTAAAACCATTCCCCTACATTACATTTCTTGTAGAAGAAGGAAAGAGCTCCATACTTCATTAAATATAGGTGGTTGATTCGCCTTTGAGATTGGAAATTAATGGCCTAAACCATTTTTCCTTTTCCCCCACCAAACCTCACCAAAATATGATTATGACGATTCCAAATTAAAGGGCTCGAGAAGACCTTTCTAATGCTACCAATTTTTTCAAATTTGGAGCTCTTTGGAGGAAGTTATGACCGTTTGAAGTTTTGCATATCGAGATGTATAGGAATGTGACACATGGCATCATCTCGATTAGTTGCCAAGATTACCATGCCCACATGTGCATCTCGTGTTACTTCCTCCATGTCCCGCCTTGTGATTAGTTGTGGGGTTTGGGGATATATTTATAAATTGCACATTGTATAATGTCACCTTTTTGCTTTTAACTCCTGCAGGACACTGAAAAATTTATGTTCCCCGGCTCATTCCAGGGCTTTAAATCCACCATACTCCATCAATTTTAAGTTCACCGGGATGACAACACTTGTCCATCTTTTTCTTCCCTTGATCTTTACCACGTAGCTCTTCCCTACCGTAGACACCAAATTTGTGTCTTACGACCTCCCGTACCATGCATCTCATTTCGCAACCTAACCTCATCACCTAAACCGTACACAATTATTTATTAATTACCTTACAATTAATAAATCCACATCTCCAAACCTGCCACCTCATTTCGCCACCTCATCATGACCTAGTCCTAACCCTAAACTAACCTAATTAAGACCTATAACTTGGTCTACATCCACACTCATGACTAATGACTCCTCACTCGCACCCAAAACCGACCTCATAATGACTTGACCAAGCCCACAACTAATCCCTCGGGAGAAAAGGAGGGAAAATTGGCTATTTTACTAAAAATAGCCCACTTTGACTGAACCGATACCGGTTTCTACGCGACCGCCGTCGGTTACGTAACCACCATCGGTTCCCTGTAAATGACCTCCCCCGACCAAGCGAGAGACAAGTGAAGAAACAAGAAGAGTTGGCAGAGGAGGACATTAAGCCCAAGACTGCAACTGAGTAACCAGAGCCCTGTGACACTCATCCAAACATTGGGAGGGAAGATAACTCATCTTCTGATTGTCAGATCATCCTACCTGAGTTCTGCCTTTGTCATCACAGTCCTTGGACCTGCATCCTCATCAATAACCCATAAGTAATATCTTGTATGTCCTTTTAATAACATTTCTTGAACTTCTGAATCACAGCCATTATAAGTCTATTCCTAGATCTACTACCCGGTAACACACTACATCTAACTGTCATTCCTCTACCTTTACGTTACCCCAAGAACACCCTCCCCGTACTCTCTGAGTCCTTTTCATCACCCCGTTACCTAATCCCACTCATTTACCAGCCTTATAAACAACACAACCACCCTATAACCAACCTTCAAAGAAAAAGCCCTAAAAATTGCCCCTACCGATATCGGTTATCGAATCAGCCGATCGGTGTGATGGCCGACATCGGTCACTGTGATTCAAAAAAAAACTAGCCTTTCTTCTATTGTTTTAACGAGGCAATTAAATTGTGATTTTACAATCATTTGTGTTAATTCATATTAGTAGGGGAACTGACCACCTTCGAAAGGAAGTTTTATATTTCCTGGGCCCAAGGCAGTTCCCTCAGTTATTGTCTAATTAAAATCTGGTGGTCTTGTATTCTTATTTGCAGTAGTCCTTCCAAGACAAAAAGGAGTTCTTCGCAGTCGATCTGATCTCTCTCTACGATGCGCACACACCCTCCCAACATTCAACAGGTATTCCTCCTAGCCCTAACCCTTATCTGTTTCTCAAGAGAATAAAAGGATAGAAGCAACTCTATTCCAAGAATTGAAACATTCATGCGAAACACCTACTCCATCGTGTGTCCACCTGTTTGACTGCCTCTATCAATGTCTATAACAATGACGCACTCCGGACCCGAAATGTTATTCTCCTGATTTATTTGGAGGACTTGGAGTCCACAGGTGCCTTGGCTTGATAACCTCAAAATAATGATACATGTCCCCAGTGCATTTGTTGGGTCTTTTTAAACCGCAATGACTAGTGTTTGGAGGGTTCTAAATTTGATGGGCATATGAACATCCCACAAATTTTTTAAATGGATAAGTCATTTTTAAAGGGGAAGTTATCTAAATTAGATAGGGGTTAATTTAGGATAACAATTACCATGCCATGTCCCTTAGCCCTATACTCTTTAGATTAGATGCCACATTTACTTGAAAATTTTTATAATCCTTTATGTTGTGAGTGTTACTTTTTTGTTACCATGAGCAACCATCACACATCTAGCACAAGTCTTCTCGATCTAGAAACTACCTCAAAGAAAACCATCCTGCTAGTCGCGCCACCTCAGACATTACCACCCCGAATGGGGATCATCCCTTAGTAGGATTTGAACCTGGGTAGAGCCGAAACAACCATCTGACTTAACCGCTCCACTCAAACCCCATTGACATAAATCTCCTATAGTTGATTCCTAGTTTAGATCCTATTATTAGCTCAAAACACGCATGTTGCTTGATATTCTACTCATCCCAAAATAGCCCTTGTTTTCCTCCAAGTCTTCATGCCTTTGCGTGCTCTGCACTCAATCCTATTTTTGAATTTCCCTCAAGCGTGCCCTTCTCTACTATACTTCCACACGCCCGAACCTTATGCGACTTGATGCCTTAGGCTGTAATTCATCATCCCAAAACCTATTCACTTTTTCGCATTATTATTTATAGTAACTTTCAATTACCTACCGCATTATAGTCATTATTTACACCTATCCTCCAAACTAATACACATCGCATGACGCTTTAATCATATCCCGAGCGCCCTACTTTGATTCTTGTCTTGTTTACGTTGTTCTCTTCAAAATTCCACCTACTATCATATCATACACATTCCAAAAATGCTATATTCCTCCTTGACATCGTTTCAACTCGATATACACACACTTTTGCTACACTTATCATACATTCACTATTAAAACATTACATGGTTACTTTTGGCTCAACTTTCGTTCTCATCATCACTCCCCCTTTTTCCAAAAGGGGGACATACAATCGCATCCCATAATGCCCTTCACACCATTACATGATCATTCTACATTTCTAATTTGTCATTATCAAAAAAATTCTCGTACATCATGTGACATTTCACACCACTTTTTAGCGATCCCCTCGGACAACTTAATGCTGGGAAACAAGTGTAAAATATCTCCATGAGTAACCAATCAATCAATCACACACATTCAATTCTTGACAACACAAACCTTCTATTATTCAAAATCACAATCAATTAACACAACACAATGTATTTATCCTCCCAGATGACCTAACTTGGGAGTTACATCACCACTTTCCCAGATGACCTAACATGGGGTTTATTCTACATTTTCTTTTGTTTCCAAATGAATTAACATGGAAGCCATCTCACATACATTGCGGTGACACCCCTGAAGTGGGGGAAATGAGACATCATTGCCTTTCCTATATTGCTCCTATATGGGTTATTCACGTTTGATTGAAATACAATGAAATGGATCTAGATTAACAAAATCCAACCTTTGTCCATTTATAGTGGCTAGACCTTTTGAGGATGTAGTTAAAGTTGGAGAGTAAAACTAAACCTCTCTCCCTACACTCTTCCTTTGGCGGCAAGACACCCAAATCCTCAGTTTTTCACACACATGCAATCGGGTTGGGAATTGATCACTCCTACCCCAACACACCTCCATCAACAAAAAAATGAAATCTCCAATCACTCAATATCAAAATCATCAATCTTGCTTAGTGCTCCTCATAACGGTCCCACGTCTCTCATTATGCCACATGGATTGACACGTTGATCCATGGTTTACCACACTATATGTTCTTATTCTCTGTACTTCTACAACATGGGCTTCTCTAGAATTCTCACATGTATGTTCCTTACTTCCTTTAAACTACTTGAATTTCATTCAAATAGCATAAGGGGGAAAATGTAAACACAAAATAACATACTTACTACTATTTACTATACTGCTAAGTATGTTGTTTTATATATGGATCTTGCATAAGAAAAGTATTCACTGATGACCCATTCCCTAGTCCATCCATTTTTCTTGTTGGTTTCTATTGCTTTTATCTTTCACACTTGTCACTCATACACCCACCCCGGTCGATCATAGGGATCACTTTGATCGGTCTCCACAGATTTGTTATCATTTATCTCTGGACACTAGTGCCCAGGACTAGACATTAACACCCATGCGCTCCTGTCCATCCTAGGCGCCCGTGCCCTCTTTATGTTTGATCTTATTTTTGACATTTGAGGTTGGCTTTTCGGTTTTCCCACTCATATCCCGAGGTACTAGTTGACATATTGGGTCATTAGTGTCGAAATTCAAGCAAGAGATCCCTATATAAACACAACATACATACCATTATAAGGGTAAACAATTCTTATCAAGGGCTATCTATCTACATATCTCAAGGGACTACATTTGGGTACATTATTTTGTATACACACTACATAAGAAGGGGAGTTCATTCTATTCCATCCACACATTTGCATTTTATCTAGCTATTGCTTGCTATTTTGGCGTCATTAGCGTGAGGGTGACCTAGGAGAACTATTACACACACAAGCACATAGAACTACATTGGGTCTGAGATGTAGTGTAATGATCAGTCATAAGTTCACCATTGTGATAGCTGAGGACAATCCAACCCCTCATTTTGCATCTTTATTTTTTAGGATTTGATGTCTTTTTTAGGGTTTTACAGGAGGATATTTGTGTGTAGGTTTACAGTACCTCGACGATCCAAGTGTGACATACATGTGACCAAAGGTGAATAATTATGAACTCCAACAACATTATCGGACCCGTTTCTAACCATTTCTCTGAGACTCTAATGCCCCCACAAAGATCTTGGGCGCCCGTAGGAGCCCCTGTTCTTTCCTGCACCAATGTTTGAGCATTTCCACCTCCTTTGTATTTTTATGATGCTCGTTACAATGGTCTTTATTCCTGTTCCATCACATTCTCTAGCCTAGGTACACTTTAGGGCAAACAAAATTGAGGTAAGTCGCCTATCTCTCTCATTTTCTTTCATAATTAGAATCCAATAAATTATTTAGCATTTACATTTCATTGTATGTCATTCATAGCAGTCATTGCTTTCAGATTTAAATAAAATATTCAGATTTTATTAAATCAAGTGGCACTTGTAGGTCTCATGTTATGGAAAAGTATCTAACCACATATTGCACACCTAATAACAAAACCACATAACAATCAAAAGGTGAAGAGTCATAAATGGATGCCCACATGGTTTAACTTCCATAGCAGTTCTTTATGTCTTCATGACCTTGTAATCTAGTAAAAGATAAACAACCATACATCTTCCTCAAGAGTATACCATGTACATAACACACATATTAATACAATTAATGCTCCAATTCTATTATTTTCTCTTATTTTGTTTCATTCAACATAATTGCTTCTGTATGCATATACAACACATTTAGATCCTTGTGTAAATCATCGTCCCCTAGACCTTTGGGATCTAAATCATTCAAACTAGATGACTAGGTTTTACTCATCATTAACTTCCTTACTCTTGTTGCTAGTAATATGATACTTTTATGATGTTATCTTGTCTTTGTTTATGATGATGTCGGAACCTGTTATTAATACTTTCCTAGGTCATGTTAGGTTAGAACAAAACGTTTCATCTCCAATATATTTTTTTAATCGTTAAAAAAGGTGTCCAACGTGGTTCAATCAGTTTTCCATTTTTACAAGAGGATTGAAATCTCCACGCACGAGTAGCTATTTGGATGAGTATTCTCCTAATTGCAATTAGAATCACTTCAATTAAAAGGAATGATTGAAAATGAAAAAATAAAACACATTTCTTAGTTCAAAAAAGGGTAATTCATCGGTAGGCATCCACCTTTGAAGTTTCCTTTACTGGAAAGTGTCAAAATATGACATGCTTCTTTCCCGTGGTAATAATATTTTCGCAATGCCTATTTATTAATTCACACCATGAAACCTCCGTAGAGCTATTTTACACTCAAGGTACAAGGTTTGGAAGCAAAAGTAAAAATATAAATTATTTGAGAAAGCATAGATAAAAATGATGCAAGCATCGCAGAGAGGTTAGGCCGGTTCCTGTCATTTCTTGGAACCCTTGCAACTACTGCGCCTACTAGCCATGTCTGAGGTTTTTAGTGTTACACTCTGTAACTAATTTTGTAAGGAGTTTTCTGGTACCTCTTTATTTTTTTGGCAACTTTACCAACACTTTCATTTCTCAACTAAGATTTGACGGTATGGCATCATCTTCGTGGTGGCACATTTGTTATCCTCCAACCCAATAATGAAATACTTATTTAATTTCCGAGCAATGTGAAAGAAGCTTATGCTCCTAGTGATTCATTTTGATAAGCTACTCATCTCTACAACAGTGCATATTAACGTTAAGTGCGCGAGTGGGGTCTCATGGAGATCTACTATTGATCTAATATTTAAGTTGTAGGAGGCTAAAACAATTAGAACAACTATTGTTTTCCAACAAAAATTCCAGTTGTTGTTTGAGAGAGGAATAAGAAGTTTTTACAAGCCACTTAATAACGACACGAATAATTGTTTGAGGAAAAATTTCATAATTACCTTCTACTATAAAAATGCCTAGCAAAGTTGTAACATGATATCCACGGAATGATTTAATTGCAAAAGTTCCTGAATTTACTCAACTATATACCTGCTTTGAGTAACTTTAGGGAAATATTGTATTTAGTAATTGGTTTACATAGAGAAGAAAATGAAACTAAACTTAAGTTATGGTCCCATGGAGGGGGCGACACTCTATTTTGTATGTTGTAAGTGGTCACATGAATCATTCTTCATTAGCAAATTAAACAAATATATTTTTCCAATAAATTAAACAAATATTAAATCTTCCCAATAAATTATCAGCAACTATTGCTTATGGAGAATATTTTCATCATAGAAGCTCTGGAGGGGCCCCTCAAAGTTCGCAAGCTTGGTTAAGATATTTATGACTACATGACAAAAGTGAAGAAATTGGCAAACACATTTAGAAATGGAAGCTTATGCTTTTAAAATGGGTAACAACGATGAAATATCATATTACAACAAAATCTTAAACTTAGGAAAGCCTTTCCAAGAATACACTCACTACCTACACAAGTTCAAGTTCATTTTCATGTTCGATGAGGATAAAAGTTCAATTTAAGTTTTTTCAAGGGATAAAATTTGGTAAAAATGTTTTCTAAGCTTGAATAATTTTTTCCTTTTATTTTTATTTTTTCCACTACTTTCAGTCTATATATATAATAATGGAAAATTGTGTCTAAAATTTTCTATGTAAAAATTATGGATAAATTTTAAGTCCATGTTCGACGAGAATAAAGTTGGATGCAATTCAAACATTTTAGAAAAATTCAAAGAACCTTGTGACATAGGTGGTTATGTTGTTGTGTTTGCTTGGTCCCTATAGAGCACATAAGAATAGGGAGCCACGATTAGTTACAACAACTCCTCTTTTTGAGTTGGATATACAATGAAGTTGCCTTTGCTAGAAAGTGTCAAATTCTCGGGGTTCTTCTTAGTAATAGTTTTTGGTAATGTCTATTAGTTGATTCACAATGTGTTCGTTCATTACTCTATCAAGGCCACCTTGAATTAAAGTTTGACATGAAATCGAATACACTGAAGCTCAACTACGACACATTTTAGAAGTTATTCTTGCGGTAAGAAATCCTTCCTTTTTCTGTGATTTCAACAGTCTTCCACCAAATTAATGGTGACTAACCTGAATGACCCCTCGTTTGTCAAATTATGTAGGTTGTGCACCAAAATGCTAGCACAAGACAAATCATTTTCTCCAGTTTTCATCCGGATGATGCATTTTAGGCGGACTACAAGGCATTGTTTCAGAAGTCAAAACCATTTTTCAAAATCTAAGTAGTTTCAAAGATTAAGCAGTCAAATCTTTGCCTGCTCACCTACAACCAACTAAAGTTCGTAAATTAGTGTTCAAATTCATTGAAAAAGCTTCCATTATTGATGATTGTTAGCATGTTTTTTTCCTAGATTTCTCAAATATTAATACATACGGGTTTTAGACCCCGTATTGTTCTGAAGGAGAAACCCCAAATATTTGAATCGGAGGATTTGTTGCGAGGAGTTAAGGGGGACTTTCTTATTTGTTTGAATTGAAATCGTCATGGTGAAGGATAGTTGTCTATCGTGTGGCCAATGCACTTGGTGGTGTCGTCGGTAATAAACTATTTATCTCATTTCAACTTTTCTTTTCGATGGGTGAAATTTATATTTCATTTTTGATTCCAATGGAAAAATCCAAACTTACTTGATAAAAATCCATTCTTTTAATTATTGCAATTATTTCTCCACAACTATTAATAACATGCAATGTTTTTAAAACTTTTTAATTATATTTCGATGGACGTGCTTTTTACCTTTATGAGATGATAATGTATGGGGCCATTTGAAAAATGGTGGTAAGGAGCACGAGCACGTGTATTTAGGTGGCGATGGATATTATAATATTATAAATATCCATCAATACTATTTTTGTCTTAACACTAACGTTTATATTAAAAAGCTTCAGCTAACCATTAGCCTCCTTATCATGTACAAAAAGAACAAATTATCTTGTGGAGCAATTAATATTAAAAATATATCATATTGATTTCTTTCTTTTTCAAATGTTTTAATTAATTGATTGACATACTTAAGTTGTCATAAGCTACTTCATAGGTGTATGTCTAACTATATATACTTTGAAACTATTCAATTGGTTTTTAGGGCGCTTAAACTCTACACCCTCTATCTTTGTTGGTCGGATGTTGTAGTTATACTATAAAGTTTTGTCTTCCCCATCACACAAACTTAAAATAATTGAAATTAACATACATTTCAACACTAATTACGTCTCAACTAAGATCACATACATTTCACCACATATTACAACTCTAACAAACTCAACATTGTTATATTAGCTATGTTAGGGAAGTTAAACTCTGCACTCTCTATCTTTTTGGTTGGATTTTATAGTTGTACTATATTATTTGCTTCTCTCCATCAATAATTTAAAATAATCAATAATCGTAGTTTCCTTTGTAAGTTTCTTATTAATTGATGACAAATGGTGTTAAGAAGCTTTAGCCATGATCATCCTTAAGAGTCATTGAGATTGTTTCAACAAATGTAACCAACAAATATTTAACCTAGTCAACTCACCTTTGTTAGCTTACTCGCATGCAACTAAGAGCTTTACATTAGGGTATGGACATCCATTAAGGCAAAAGAGGAAGTGTTGTTTTTTGAATGTTGTAGTCATACTACATTGTTCGCTCCTCCCAACACAAAAACTTAAAACAATTGAAGATAACATACATTTGACCAAAAATTACAATTCAAACAAATTTAAAATTGTTATCCTATCCGCGTAATTTGCAACTCATGTGCAATTGCTAGTAAATACAAACACTTATTCAATAAGTTCGAATAACACATTTAGAAATTGCCTTTAATTATGTAAAAACTTAGGAAAACAAGGCCATGATATGGCAAATCCTGCCGAAGCTGAAGGTTTGTGGTGTGGAGGAGGTGTTTGTTATGAACCTACGCATGACAGGCGAAGACAAGTTGGTTTCTCTATATATTTGTTGTGTGGTATTCGACATTGCAATGATCATTGTATTGTTCAAATGATTATCGAAACATATTTGTAACATGATTTCAAATTCATCCATTGTGTATGAAAATATTTAGAAATATGCGTTACAGAGTAAATTAAATATTAAAAAATTAGATATTTTAAGCTTCCAATATCTGACCTCATACTTATGCGAAGGATCTAAATAAGAGTTATTATTTTTCCAACTACGATAAAATACATCGAATTCATCTCCCCAAGTATCGTACTGGGATTAACAGTGTACTGATCGGTGATTTTATTTATTGGCAAATCTTGGAAGAGCTTGTTTCCCACCGTTAACACAATGGGCGGTAAGCAAAATTGGCATAATCATTACATCACAACCTGGCCACATGTTCACTGGAGTTATGAGCCAACTTACTGTGGTGAGGAAGATTTGAACCTGGATAATGCCCTTAAGAGTTTGATGTGGTTATTTATGAAACGAAGGCAATCGCATAGCAAGAAATGAACTAAAGAATGTAAACCAAATACACTTAACCAAACGATATTGATCATAGAATATCTTAATAGAATTTATGAAAGTTTGTGGTGGCAGTTAACGAGCTTTTTATTCATTACCAATGACTCAGAGGAAAAGTTTCTTTAACGTCACATTGATGGAAAATTTATCAGCAGCGATATTTACAAACCTCATAGAAATCACATCTTCCAAATCTGTGCAGAAAGGTCAAATACAGTGTTGATATTCTGGGTGCTTTGGAGAATGCAGGGATCCCAGACGGGAGGCAATACAGATAAACAGGAGAGGATATAAGTAGATTTCATCGCATTGTCAACCTTTAAAAATTATAAAATCTAATGTCCCAACTACATACTAGGAAAGATGGTTGGACTTGGTATTTATGCAACTCGTACGAATTTAGTTAGATTACTAAAAATATTAGTTTTGACAATTATTAGCAGTTGCTTTAATTACTCTACATATGTCAATTTATTGAAAAAATATTAATTAAGTGGTTTTTTAATAAATTAAATATAATTATTTCGGTTAATATTGTTACGGTATTGAGAACTTCATAATATTGTATAAGAAGGCAAACTGGGAAAAAAAAAAACTCTACTCCATGCAAATTATAATCTGGACCGTACTGGACAAAACAAAACAAGCCATTAATATTTATATACAACATTGAGCTTAAAATATGCATTCAGATCTACAACACACAAATGATGTATTTACCAAATTAGACTACTTCATTAAACGCACACACACTTCATAATTCTCCCTAAATGTTTTCACAACCATCGCCCTCAACTCCATAGGCATATAATTGAGTAGCATTGTCTTGAGCATTGCAAAGGCCAAAATCCTAAACAATGATATTAAATCTCTAGTTTTTAGGTATTTTTGCTCTAAGAATTCATTGAGCCGGCATCACCAACTTGCTAGAAACTTGGCATTTGACCTTAATAGTATTATAGTAATAGTATATTTATTATATTAAAACTTCTAATAATTACAAATAATATGTTGTCTAATGTATCTATGCATCACGCACAGAGCCTGAAAAGTTGGAGGTGATTGTTGCTTGTAGAATTCATCAATTTTTTTAAGAGTTAAAAATTCACTCAAATTGTTGACATGCATTTTTCACCATAGCCCTTCTTTTGACAGTTTTAAAAGTAACTTGCACTTCTGTATTATCAAATGATTTTTACATTTTGATTTTCTTTTGACATGCAAATTTTTACCCGCCCTTTTCTGATAGGTTTGAGGGCTTGGGAAGGGTTGTGACAGGGCTCAATTTTGAACCCTGCTTGCATACACCTAACACTAATAAATTCACACCTACATCCAATAAATAAAAGGCTTTAAAATATTGCTCATATATCAACAAGAAGTGCTTACACTTTCATTGTAGTTGCTTGTATTGGATTCTATGCCTTAGTGCACAAATGAAATGCCAGGAGAAGAATTGAAATACACAAATCTTTTGGTATAGCATGCCAAACAATCTTTATCTCATTTAACCTTATTTTAGATTTTTTAAAAGTGTAGAATTAATTACATCTATTAAGTGAAATTTGATTGATGTACATGGGAGTTATTTTAGCTAGCTAGGAATCCAAAGAACAAGATACTAGTGTTCCAAAACTTAAAGGTGTAAAAAAATTCTTTCAAGGAGCTAAAAAATTGTACAAATAGATTCTTTAAATGAATGAAATCGGTTTAGGAGCATATGGAAAGGTTAACTAAAAGGAACCTAGTCCGATTTACTTTCTCCTCTCATTAATATTTCATATTTAAAACTTATCTCCCTTAGATTTTGAGCCCCTGAGAAATCTCAAGCCCATAAATAAGAATTTAAAATCTCTCTTATTGTGCATGTGTATGTTTGAAGTTGTGATTATTTGCAGGAGATATTATGTGTGATTGAAAAGTATTGGCAACCATTATCCAGCATCTGGAATGCATTAAATTTATAGATTAATGTGAATTATGTTGTATTGAAAAAATTCATTTCAAGAGAAAATATTATGCATTTTTCTTAGAAATTTGTTTTGGGTTGAAGATTTCTTATTCAGATCTGTTAAGCCATCACTGAGCAGAGGTTGCTTTTGAGATCTATTCTCTCATCCATCTTAGAGAGCTATGACATTGTTCAAGCCAAGGAAGACATCATCAAGTCATGCATTGTCTACTATTGGATCTCTTTACGAAGGAGAATGAAATTTAATGACTCAAAGTTGAGAATTTGTTTTCCAATCGCATGATCCTCAATCTATCAACATGCCACCACGTCTAATCATGAAATGTGATGAATCATCTAAAATTATTTGGTTTATTTCCTTTTGTTTGGCTAAGTTATTTTAGGATCAAAAATTGGTGGGATACACTTGCAAGATCACTACATAACATTTGCCATGGTGGGATACACTTGCAAGATCACTACACAACATTTACAATGGGATACATTTGCCTTTGTTGCAAAGCAATCCTCAAGAGATTTTGAATGGACATGAAATAAATTCCATCAGTCAAGCAGGTGATCATCTTTAACTATTGTCTAGTGATGAGTCTCAATCATAGAACAAAGTTTCTCAAGAGCAGGGATGAGAATTTTGGGCTGCATATTTTTTCATCAGGCATGGACATGATTTCTTTTAGGGGAGGAGTACTTGTCATATTTAGGAACACCAATTTTACAGAAATCGGGTGAAAATTATGTGGCTCCATGCACATCATTGGCTGGAATCCTTTTTTGGTTTGTTCTTCTATAGTGGTGGACATAACAGGTCCACATCCTACTCAGTCGTTTTGTCTTCCACCTGCTTTCAACAATAAAGAAACGATTCATCTTCCACCTGCATTCAAAAACAAATAAATTGTTCCTACTCGGCCTTTTCGTCTTCCATCTGCATTCAACAACAAAGCAATGATTGAGGAGCTGAGCGGGAGCAATCTAGATTATAGTCACCCAAATCTTGTTTCTGCAAATATTCATGAAATTTGTCTGTAAATTAGCTTTGTAATTGAAACCACCACTGGATATTTTTGATTTGGGTACATGGGTGATACTGGGTTTGTCAGAGATGCCAATTTGGCTTTTAATTGGGTGAGTTGGGTGGTAAAAGTTTATTTTCAAAAATTTAAAGTATAAAATTGTCGAATCTGTCTTTTTTGCTTTGTCTCAACCATGTTATTTAGATATGGATGACATTGGAATCAAAATGCAGTACTGTATACTGATTATGGAGCATTCAAAACTCAACATTTCTGTGAAAAATGCATTGTTATTTCTATTGGCTTGGGTATGAATTGATTGATGGCAACAATCCCAGTAGTCTGTCTTCCAGGTAAAAGACGCAGGATGTACTGGTGGATTTATTATTAAATTGAGCAGAAACTATATTTCAACCAAATTACAGACATGTTCACCACATATTTTTCGGTTGCAAAAACACCCCCTCTCTATTTAGTTTTTATAGGACTCAAAACATATTTCCATTAATGCGCGTATTATATGTAGATTTAAGGTAAATCTGTTAACTTTTGAAAGGATTGTATTCATCTTTTGCTTAGTTTGCACATCAAATTCAGTGTTTTCTTTCTATGCTCTGTCTGCCTGCTTCTGTTTTTCTTACTGTAGAGTTAATCTCTACAACTTCAATTGTTAACTCTAATTTCATGGTGATTAGAGTTAACTTCAATTGTAATCTCTAATTGTTAACTCTAGTCTGAGATCAAAAATATATTTTCTGTCTACCTGCTTCTGTTTTTTTACAGTACTTTACTAAAAATCCATAACCAGATCCTACGCTTTTATGAATAAATACTTCAAATTTCAATGCAAGCTTGACAAGATTAAACAATGTTGTAGGAGATTGATAATAATTTTGTAATATTTTATGACTGCCCTGTTCTGATTGAAATCACCTATTACATCATCAATTAAAACTCTAACCAACCAATTTGCAATATTCTTTGATGCACCATTGTTTTCAATTAGTAATACATTTGTTGAGATGATCTGCCATCTACTATAGCTACTCAGTAAAGCACTGCAGACAAACTATAGAAAGTAGGTAGGCTGGAATGTTGATTAAATAGCCTTGCATTCACTGAGATCAGATTGTCACAGTGTACATAACATCCCAATAGGTTTCTAATTTAAAGAACAACTGGGTATAGCAAATTAACCAGCATGCCATAGCCTGATGATATGGCACAGATGACCTGACCTCTATTCGAGTTACTTGACAGACATTAGAGCCTTTAGCCACTTGATGGACATAAAATTGTCCAAGAACCAACAGCATTCTCATTCGGCTCTGATGGCCTTTAGGACTGCCCTCAACCTTGGCAGCGTAAACAACCTAAAGTTAGTCAACTGGCTAAAGGCCAGTCCTCTACCTAAAGCCCTGTACTCTCACTATGAGTCAATCTATCATAGCGGTAAGGCAGAGCGAATAAACTTGATACTGGTTTAAATGAAAGTCATGGATGAATTTAACAAAATAGATACCCCTCGTGCATGGCTTATAATTTGAATGGTTATCTATGTTGCAAGGTAGAGAAAATTACCGTGATGTAGACTCAATTGCAAGTTACAGGTGAATTAGGCAGAATAGAAACCCCTCATGCATGAGAGAGAGAATTACCATGATAAAGACTCAATTACAAGTCATTGTTGAATTTGGCGGGATAGAGAATTACCATGATAGAGACTCAATTACGAATCATTGTTGAATTTGGCAGGATTGAGAATTACCATGAGCATGGCTTCTAATTGTAATGGCAATCCAAGCTTGATGGTGCATTTCCAGTTAATCAAAAAACAGAATGAGTATTTCACTTCACTTAGAAAATTTTCTAGAGGATTTGTAGTGTAACGGTAATGGTTCAAAACCCTCCACCGAAATAAGAAAACTCATAATTCTAGCATACCCAATTATGAATTAGCCATGAATCATCAGTTTGGAACCCTCCACAATTGCTCACATTGATTGTGACCATTATCCATGTTGCCCAGCTTCTGAAGCTCTGTGAGATGGAACACACATGATCGGGATAGGGATAGGGATATGCTGGTGTTAGAACTAAAAAAAAAAATTAGAGTAAGTGGTAAACCATAAAAATAAGCCTACATGTATACCAGGGGAACAACATATGTTAACTGGTATATTCAAATGGTATTACTTAGCAAGAAGAGCAGCAGCAACTTCCACCAATGGTGTGCAGCCCAATATGACAGCAAACAGATTCTTGGTGTATATAATTTCCATTTGATGATGTTTCTCCTTCTCTTCCAGTGGAGAAGACTTCATCATTGCAAGAATTGCAGGTGAATGATGAAGCAGATGTTGCATTGGCATTGGCACGAACTTGAGCTGTGTTGAGGAATGGTAATGTAATTGACAATTCCAGATCTACATTATGACCATCTACTACCATTGCTGCATCAGGAATATAGCTGGAAATTATAGAAGAGGAGGTGGTCTGCTGCTGGAAAAAATCAGTGAATGCCTCTGCTTTAATGGCTGACCTGCTGGGCTGATTAAAATGACAGGAAGAGTTTTCAAAGGAATGAGATAACATGATTTAAGTGCAGCATCCACAGTTGCACCAAATGATGGGAGTTGAATGAGAATTGGATTGAAATTAGAAAAAAAATGCTACATCATGATTAAGTGCAACATCCACAATTTCACCAAATGATTGAAATATCTTCCAAGATATACCATACCTTTCGACCAAAACGACCTGAACGACCAATCCTATGAATGTAAAGCTCACGATTGTTGGGAAGGTCGTAGTTTATCACCAAGGAAACCTGAACTTTATAAAAGGTAAAATGTAAATGTACTTCAAAATAGATAGAAAGAACAGAGGAAAGGGCCAAGGACAAGAACTTGCCTGCTGAACATCAAGACCACGAGCCCAAACATCTGTGGTGATTAATACCCGAGTTGTACCAGCACGAAATTCAGCCATAATTGCATCTCGTTCTTTTTGTGGCATATCTCCATGCATAGACGAAACCGTGAAATTATTGCTCCGCATCTTCTCTGTAAGCCAGTCAACGTATAGATACAAAACAAAGGTTTCATGGTCAGATTAATATAATATCTATGACAGAAACAATCAAGCATTTTACATGCCATACCTTTCTTTTCGTGTTGCAAAATATGACAGCTTGAGTGATGGTAAGAGTATCATAAAGATCACATAAGGTGTCAAACTTCCATTCTTCCCTTTCAACAGCAACAAAAAATTGTTTGATGCCCTATAATTCACAATATATTGCATGAGTATGCTTGATTCAGAAGCAATGCAAGGAAAAATCTAAATCATATAAAGTATGTCAAACTAATCAATCAATAGCATTACAGTAAATTCAGTCTCATACATACCTCTAGCGTCAATTCATCACGTTTGACAAGGATCCGAACAGGATCAGTCATGAATTTGTTTGTCATCTCCAAAATCTCATGTGGTAAAGTTGCAAATATCAGCACAACCTGTCAGATGACAACACAGTCACATTGACGCTCAAACTAGGAATCAAAAATCTATCAAGCAAAACAAACATGCCTGAAGCTCTGGTGGAAGGTATCGATAAACATCATATATCTGGTCCTTGAATCCCCTACTCAGCATCTCATCAGATTCATCCTGATCAAACATCAAAATTGGAAATAAGAAACATCTTAAGTCACTAAAATACTTGTAATTAGGGCTTAGAAGTTTCAGACATAAGCTATAATGAAAGATGTCCAATACATAGCCTGAACCCTGCACATGATATGCAAACCCGATAAGACTCAAATAAAAATCAATGGAATGTGTCAAATTACACAATATCCACAGCCAACTTAGTGTTTATTATGGTACTGCATTATAAAAGAAAACTTGTTAACAGCACATCTAAAAGTTTAATCGGAACAGATTGAGAGTACCAATTAAACCCCTATTTAATCAATAATGAGAAAAGTGAGATACGGCCAGACATAGTTGTTAAGACTCACAGTTTCACGCAGAGCAGATGGATTACTGGAGCCCAATGCAGTCTGGAAATGCTCATTAGTGACAGCCATTGAATTAAGAATTTCAGCATCTATTGTCTCATCTTCCAAGTCAATGACATCCATTTTTTCCCTAATACATTGTAGTGCAGCCTCAGTACACAAAGCTGCAAGATCTGCTCCAACATATCCATGTGTATCTTTTGCAATCCTTTCAAGATCAACCTGTACCAAAAACACAAAATATTAAAACATGCAGTCAATATACAAGAATTGTTTGAATTGATATAAAAGTACGCAAATGGAAGTCAGGAGCTAGAAAACATACATCATCAGAGAGCTTCATATTCTCCACGGAACAACTGTAATTTTTCCATGGTGTCCGGGTGCAGACAGACCACGGAGTTGTCATCGTTAATGGCTTCCGTCCACCACCAGCCGATTCGCCGCCTTCTTTCGGTCTAAAATTGCAGTGCTGAAGTCTCTTTTGGTTCCCTTCCTGTAATCAAATCAACCATAACACACAATCTGCAAATTCAGGGATGGAAAAATACCCTAAACCATCTCATAAAAAAGGAGAGAACAAAAAGAAAAAAATAAACCAACCCATCTGAATAACCAGGAAAGGAAAAAACCAGAGGAGACTTACGTTTCTGATGATTCTCCCTTGTGAGCCATTGCTGCGAACCAGTCACGAAGAGCAAAAGTCAGAGAGATCTGTTGTGAAGCCAACGTAAACAAGAATGAATCCGAATGGGTATCTATATTGCACAGCGTACAAGAAACAAACAGGCGTTTTCCTCGAGCCACTCAAAGCTGTCAGAAGCGACCTGCTCTGTGCATGAGAGTCAATGCATTAATGTCCCATAACTCCTACGTTTTATCAATGAACAGTGCAAATAAAGCCAACCACCAATCAAATCTTGCCACAACAAAAAAATCAAAACCAAAAACTATAGTCCAGCCCCATTTTAATACAGATGTCACAATTTGATTGGAAACATGCAAATGTTTAATTGCAAAGGTGAAGGCAATATACCTGCCTTCGGCAGGATAATAAAATAAAAAAATAAAATATTACATAATATATATAATGAGGCACCCATAATCTAAACGATTTATCAAAACAAAGGAAAAGTACCTATACCCTCTTTGCCACTTCAATTATAAAAATTCCAATCCTATTTCTTACTTTCTGTTGATTTATGCGGAAAGAGCAGCGGAGCAAAGGTTTTGGAATACTTTTCTAAAACATTTTAGATTGTGATCATCATATCCGCCATTTCTGATCTGGGTTTCTCAATAATTATCACAACTCTGTTTTTCCCAAATTCGATATGCAGCAGGTAAGATCACACTCACTTCGTTTTTCCTTTCATTTTCGTTTTTGTCAATATAGAGTTGTGCTGCTTTTGGGTTATCCATTGATGCCGTGTCCTATTTATTTGAATCAAACAGAGTGGAGGAGTTGAGACTGAGGTGACTTGGGCGGACCAACAGAATATCAATAAGTTTGGCAGGCTTAACAACAGGTTTCATGAGCTGGAGGATGAAATCAAGGCTAAGAAGGTAAGTAACATTAATTTTCAAAAATTCCCTTACATTAGGCTCTTTGACTTTTGAAAAATGAAATAATTATGGTCTGAATCAAAGGGCATTGTCTTCCTGGTGCTTTAACCAAACAAGGGTATTGGCAATGGGGGTCCCAATCAGCTCTAGAGCTAGGCTTTCCATGGGTCTTCTATTTATTATTATTATTATTGTTATTCAGTAGTGAGAACTGAAACGTCAGATAAAAGTTAGTTGACAATGACGGATGAATCTAGAAGATTATTATTCATTATTATTGTTCTCAGAATAGAATATGTATTTTGCCAGATCACCCAGTATCCCACTGTGGTTAATTTCATTTTCCCCTAAAAGTTGGACAAAAGAGAAGCTTGGTCATTAGGTTCAAATTCAGGGGTACAACATTTGAACAATATAGATGGTAATGGAAATATAAATCTCCTTGCAGGCTTCCAAACGGGTGCATATGCTGGTATTTGGCTTGGGCGTGACCTAAAAATTCTGTTGTGTGTAGCCTATAGTATCATATATATGTATGTGTCTGTATTTGTGCATATGTGTGCCTATGAGCATGCTTATTCTCGTATAAATATATAATTTACTGAATGTGTCTAAATGTATTTATGTATGCGTGCTTATGATTATGTGCATATGTACAGCCTAGACTGTCACGCTATATACTGAACGAGTGTCCATCTATATATATTTATGCCTGTTATGTATGCGTAGCATAGACAATCACGGCTGTGCATCCCCGATTTTGTGGCGTGGCCTGGTTTTTTCTCAGTAGCTGAGAGAATCTCCTGAGTATTTTGGGATAAAGCAGAATCCTTGCATTTCTTGTGTTTTGTTTACAGGCGTCGCTGAGAAAAACCATGAAGCTTTTACAGAAAGTTATATTAATATCAATTGTGAAAAGCGACTTTAAGCCCGTAGATACTGCCTTATGGCAATAGAGTTCTTAAGTGGGTGAGGATAAATTCCAATGGCTCTCTGCAATGTCCACCAGAATTCTCTTATAAGAAAAATGCCTGCTTGCCTTCAAAGTGCTTCCTTTAGGCTGCAATAAGCAGCTTTCATGAGATCGCCTGCACTTTAAAATTAGGAGCATTAGCCCCATCCATGGGACTGCTTCCTTACTGTCCTATATGTTTGACACCACTCACAGGAAATGCAATTAGCGGGTGTTTGTTTGGAAATTTGTCTGTCTAAGTAGAATTTATGAACTTTATACATTCGCCAATGACAGGAAGAAAATAGTAAACATTCCTGGTGAAACAAATATAGCTTGTATAGACTTAAAGATGTCTGTACCATATGTGTTTCAAATGGAGAATTGATGCTGAGGACCAGCTTCTTGGCACATGGAGAATAAAAAAAAAACTGATATAATAGTTGTTGGAATGGAGAGAGTGCCAGCCTACTCAAGTTCCATGCAGGGTGACAGCATCCGACAGTTTCTTTTCCAGTGGTCAACTTTAGTCATAGAAAACGATGCCACGAAGACAAATTTACCCATTTGGGATATGTTGATGCAAGAATCCTCTACACTTTGGAGCCTTCTTGACCCACACGATCCAGATTGTAGGTAGTTGTGTCCCTGGTGATATTGTTATTGATCTTCTTGAATTAAGGTCTTCCCCACCTTGATGATATTAAGCTGTGCCCGCTGCCATGTTTAACAAAAACCATAAGAGAAACTTTAGGTCTGGCAAACATCCACTGTAGAATTATTAAAAGAGCTCTCATTTGCACATAAAACTAGTCAAGTCTTCCACTAGGTTAATACATGATCTGTCCATTTTGTCAGTGTTGATACATTACCTTACGCAGCACTATGAATTATGATGGCAATATGCATGTTGAACTTCACTTTCAATCCACAGTGTCATCATCAGAATCATATCTATATGTTTATCAGTACAATGTGTGTGCGTGCGAATGCGTGCGTGCTTGCATGCATGTAACACTTACATGCTATACATTATTTCATGGCCTTTAGATTTACAACATTGACTCAAGCTCACTCTTATGAATCCAGTGTGGATTCTGCCAATATGCTGAAACCCAATAGCTCAGATCTGAAAGTCTGGATGTCTGAAATTCGAGATTCGGGTATCTGAAATTCAAGATCTGAATTTCTGAAACAGAGTGATCTCAATATTCAAAATTGAAATCCTATTATTGGGCTCTAATACCACTTCACTGTCATATTTGTAAACTTAATTCACTCCTATAATTGGAAGATTCAAAAACCCATTTGAAATCTGAAAACAGTTTTTTTTTGAAAGTCTAGAGTTTGAAAATTTTAACAGATCTTTACCATTCACAAAATCAAGTATATTACTTGAACTGCACTGGAACCTTAAAATCTTAACTGAAAATTAGAGTTCAGGATATTAATCTAAAATATTTGAACAAGGATATCTCCAAAATAAGTGAAGTTGCACAAAAGGACCTCATTTTTATCAAAATAATAATGCTAGGAGATGTCCTTCTTTGCAAAGTTATTAAGAAGACCTTGAAGAAAACATGATCAATACAACAAAAATCTAACTCTCACGAGTTGTCACCCTAGATAATGGAGATATTTTCTAAGCAAGGTTCAAGCTACTAAAGACAATGAAAACCTGATTGCTTCTACATGTTTTGGTAATAGAAATTATGCATTTGTACACACACAGACAAACAAGGGGTAGTATGGGTAGGATTGGTTGTTTTTAAATGAATTTTGGTGGGAGGTGAGGTAGAATGAACTTTGATTCACCAGATCTTTGAGAGATTTTACAAAAATGGAAGGCTTGATCAACAAGAATGCTTCAGAATAGCTAAAATGTTCCTTTAACTAGAAGGTGTGCTTCAATGGAGGCCCAGATCAACACATTTTCACACAAACTTTAAGAATCCAAAATGAAGGCTCAAATTGAAAAACTTAATTGAACATTATCAACCTTTGTTTTATCACGCCTAAGATACCCTCAAAGGCTAACAAACAATCTTATCATCATGCTAGGAGTAAAGTGATTTTAAATTTGTTTATTTCACTATCAAATGAAAGCTCTTCTGATAAATGAAATTACAAATGCCACCAAACTATCACAAGGATAAGATCTTGTGTGATTCACAAAGATTTCAATGTAAGATTGCAATGGGAACAAGAAAAACTATTTGCAGACATTCAAAAATGAAGCAGACACAATTTTTCTCAAAATCAAACATAGATTAACTCAAATTTGATTAAATTCATCAGCAGGGGAAAGTTTCTAGAACAATCTCAGAGCTTGTCAATGGTTATACACTTGCAACCACCTTGACATGATCAAATTTAACACAAAAAAGAAATAAACAGTTCCTCAGATGATTTCTCAAAAAGATGGGCTCTGTCAAAACTTTTCTCTTAGGAATTAACTCCCAACCTCTAACACTCCAACCATTTGCATGAAAATTCATGCAATTTATAACATTTAATCTACAACAGAGTTTTCCCCCAAAAACAAAAACATTCAAAGCACCATTGCTTGTTACGATTTTGATCGTGATTCCTAGAATCAGATTTGCAAAAAATTTGTCAAGTGCTCAGAGGGAAAATCTCTTCAAATATTTCCAGCATTCAATTCTTCACCTAGTAAATCACTCTTCATTCACGCACCAACTACTTCCTCCTCTAATCTATCAAATCTGGTTTTTTGTGTGCCAAGGAAGGAAAGATTGGAAAATCAGATCGAATCCAATAGTCATATCACATCTTAATGGTAAAAGACATTTTCAGATCTTCCCCACCAAATCAAGATATCAAATGGTTTCTTGCATGCCAAGGAAAGAAAGATTGAAAATCAGATCGAATCCGATAGTCAAATCACATCTTAATGGTAAAAGACATTTTTAGATCTTCCCCACCAAATCAAGATATCAAATTAATTTCCTCTTCATTTGGCATGTGTAGGAGACACCAAGAAATGATAAAAACCATAAAAATTCACATCCCTAGGAGCTTTGGAAAAAATGGTGGAAAATCATATACAAATGCATAGTTGCCATCGATTTCCCTTTTGAATTTGGACCATCCACGTGGGAGATCCGAAGTTAAGAATGGGCCTGGGGTTCCTTTTTACCTTTTACACCTTTTGGGAAAAATGCAAAATTTCTCATTTTTCTCCACCCCTCCGCCTTTGAAAATGGGCTTGACACATGTGTCCCAATGTGGGTCCCAGAGGAACCACGGCTCAATTTTGCTATTTTACCTCTTTTTTTGAAAAAAGGAAAATTTTCCAAATTTTTTCAAAAAGGAAAAAAGGAAAATTTTTTTAAATAAAAGGAAAATTTTCCAAATTTCCCCAAAAGTCCGCACCTCCGCCATTGACTTTTCAAAGAAAATTTTGACTATTCTCTCATCAAGCTTGGGTCATTTTGATGACTTTAATCTTTTTGACAATAAGGGGAAAAAAATCCAAGTTGCCTCCGATGGCCCACCTCCCCACCTTTTGACTTTTCAAACCACCACGTGTCTCAATGGCACATTTTGAGATGGTCCCCAAAAGTAGAGACCCCAAACAAGCGCGGGCTCAACACATGTCTCAGTCCGAAAGAGTCTGTTAAAAATTTGAAGGTTCAATGGAAGGCGCCATGTGTCTAAGGTCCGAGATAGTCTTCTTCTGGCCATTGAAAAGTCCAAGCAAAAAGGCAGTGAGCGGAAGCCTCCAAGTGTCCTCCTGGCACTTCTTCAAAATAAAACTCAAAGGGGGTCCGGTCCCCAAACATGCGTGGTCCCTCCACGTGTCTTAGGCCCTTTAGGAAGTTTCTTGAAAAAGTCTAAGTAAAGGAAGGCCCAATGGAAACCTCCACGTGTCTTTATGGCAAACTTCAAGATGGTCCCCAAGAGCGAGACCTTGAATGAGCGTGGGCTCACCACCACGTGTCCTAGGCCTTAGAAAATTTCTTTAAAAGTTTAAGTACAGAGCGGAGCCAACAGAAGCCTCCACATGTCCCTCTGTCACATTTGTTAAGGTGGGACCCTGAGGCAGATCTTCAAATGAGCACCAACCCACCACGTGTCCACGGCCCACCAAAATATACCACTACATGAAAAAAAAATTTCTAAGTCCGGGAAAAGCAAAAAATCCTCCACGTGTCCCCCCCGACGCAACTCCAAGGCCAAACCAAAAGGTGAGTCTTCAAACAGCGTCATTCCTCCACGTGGACAAGTTTTGGGTTGAAATGATCCACAAAGTTTTAGAGTGCCCCACCGAGCCACATCCAACCAAAAAGGGCCACATTTCCACTGATGCAGAGATGTAAATTTGATGGGAAAAACACACCCAAAACCGTAAAAATGTAGGGAAACCACCGTTTGAGCCCGAGAGATGAAATTTTCTTCAAGGACAGAGAATTTGGAAATGTTATAAGGTTCAAACATGATCCTCCGAGCTACATTCAATCATGTTTCCTCAGGTATTTGGGACAAAAATGGCAGGGACAACAACACACACTACATGAAAAATGGAAGGAAAGGAACAACCCGAGTTTTACGCCCAATTTATAGACACCTTCAGATGGACAGAGAAATGAAAAACAAATTCTAGATTTTTAAGTGATCTTCGACCAAGGAAGGGACTAATCATGGCAACCAAATGGAGGACAAAGTCTTCAAGCACCAACATAGGGATAAAAAAATGTGACAGAGGCCACAAATTGAGGGATTTTAATGAAAAAATGGGGTGAGACTAATTTGAGCACCAACATCGGCTCTGACTCGGGGATGGGCACTCCCTGTGAGTGCCACAAGAACCAAATAATAGACCAAGTGCCAAAAACATCCATTGGGAAAAGGAGTCATCTTGTAGAGAGAAAAAACAGAACCATCTCCTAAAAATGAACCGAGAAACCAACAAAACTAGGTCACCAAGGACCAAAATGAGCAAAAACACAAAAAGACAAAAAAAGCAACCAATGAACTATACACTATACAAATGATGCTCACCTTGATTCTGGGAATCAATCAAGGAAATGTTTCAAATGCCTACCATTAATAGGAAATTCAAGCAATTCCCCATCCAAGTCTTTCAAGAAGAAGGTATGTTCACCAATTCGAATGTCAATGGAGTAAGGGCCCATCCATAATGCATCAAATTTACCATGCTTTCCCTTATCTTCATGCCTGTTATCCCATAACAACACAAGATCTCCAATGCTGAAAGCTCTGGGTGTCCTTCTTGTCAAATAACTTCTTCAATTTTTCTCTAAACTTCACATGCCTTTAGTGAGATGCCCTCTTTTCTTCATCAAGTTCAACAATCTGGTTAATGCGAGCATCATATGGACTAACTTCTTGATCTTCCAGTTGTTGAATGAACTGATATGAGGATAATTACATATGCAGGGGCAAGCAGAGCTTGAGTTCCATACACCAATTCAAATGGACTTTTTCCAGTAGCTCTTTTAACAATAATTCTATCAGCCCAAACAACAAACTTCAACTGCTCACCCCATTTCCTTTTGTTCAGCTCCAAGGTTCTCCTAATGATCTTTAATAGATTTTTATTGTTGGACTCTACTTGTCCATTTCCTTGGGGTTATAGTTGAGGCATATGTCAAATTGATCCCATATTCTTTACACATTTCCACCAAAGGTTTAGCTCTAAAGCTCATGGCATTATCAACAACAATTTTTAACTGCACTCCAAACCTATAGATGATGATATGGTTCAACATGAAGTCCATGACAATTTGGTGTGTTTCTCTCTTGGTGGGGATTTCCTCCACCCACTTAGTGAAGTAATCAATGGCTACAAGAATCCACTTATGGCCAACACTTGAAGGGTCTAAAATCTCACCAATGAAATCCATTCCCATTGCTTGAATGGGGCTTCAATTGATACAGCTGCAAAGGAAGGGAGCCTGAAGCTTTCAGTCTTCCAAAAAATGCTGGAAACTCTCACATCTTCTAACCAACAAAGTTGTATCCTTTGAAAAGAGTTGGCCACCAATAACCAGCCCTCAAGATCTTGTGTGTTGTGACTCTTCCAAAAAAATTCCCCCACAAAACTCCTCCATGGAGATCAACAATTATCTTGGGGGCTTCATCTTCAGTAATGCACCTTAAGAGAACTCCCTCAAGGTTCTTCCAAGCTAACCCAAAATCAGTAATGACATATTTCTGGGAAGCCAACTTAATCTCTTTTTTGATTTTTACTCAAATACTCAGGGCAAAGTATAGATGTCTGAGATAAAAAATTATATCTTTGTACCATTCAAAACTCATCAAATTTTCAAGGACATCCACCCTTCCTTCTTCTACTTCATTCACCTCAATAGTTTGCAAGTTTCTCTCAACCATAAGTTTAGCTAAGCCCAAACCTCTTACCAATTTCATGGTTTGGATATCCATGTCATACTCCTACAACTTGTTCACCCATCTGCATCTTTTTCTTGAGACCTCCATCTCTGATAAGACATCTTTCACCATGGTGTGGGGAACATAAGCAACAACTTTAGAGCTCAAAATGTAAGGTCTAAAACCTTTGTTTCTTTTACCAAGGAAAATGCTTTGCTTCTCCATAATGGTGTACTTCAACTCAACCCCTTGCAATGCCTTACTAAAAAGGCAATTGGCCTCTCAACCCCTTCATCATCCTTCTGCAACAAGACATATGCAATAGTGTTCTCTGAAGCAAAAGAAAACATTTGAAAAGGCTTCTTATAATCTGGAGCTACTAAAATAGGGGCATGCTTTAATGCTTCTTTGATCCCATTGAAATCTTGAATGGCAAAACCTCTTCCCATTTGATAACTTGGTCCTTCTTTAGCATGCAAGTAATTGGAATGGTCAACTCAAAAAAGTTTGATATGAATCTTCTGATAAAGTTTATTTTCCCAAAGAAGGACTGAATTCCCTTCTTGGTTCTTGAATTGGGACCTTGTTGATGGCCTCTACCCTCTCAGGATCAATCATGACACCATCCTTTGATACAATGTGACCAAGCAACTTGGCCTTTTGCACTCCAAATGGCACTTCTTTGGATTGAGTGAAATGCCATACTCTCTGCATCTTATCAACATTTTTTCCAAGTGTTACAAGTGATCACTTCTCTTTCTAGAAAACAAAGTCACATCATCTTGGTAAACAACAATAAAATCATTAATGTAACCAAAAAAAGCAACATCCATTGCTCTTTGAAAGGTTTCCAACATTCATCAAACCAAAGGGCATTCTAACATAGACATAAGTTCCCCAAGGAGTGGTAAAGGTTGTCTTAATTCTTTTTGATTCCTTCACAACAACTTGATTATAGCCAGAGAAACCATCCAAGGTAGAAAGCAACTCAGAACCAGTCACTAATTGCAACATGTTTTCCATGTTTGGTAAAGGATAATTATCCTTCATTGATGCTCTATTCAGATTTCTAAAATCCACGCACAACCTGATATCACCATTCTTTTTCTAACTGGCACTAAGTTTGCAACCCAAGAAGAATACCTTGTTGGCTGAATGATCCCTCCATCCCTTAGCTTTTTTAATTCTTCTTGCATTTTAAGAGATAGGAGTGGATTGATCGGCCTCTTTGTTTTTTCTTGAATGGTTTTGCATTAGATTCCAAAGGAATTTCATGTTGAAACAAATCCTCTCTATATGCCTTCAACTCAAAATAAGACCAAGCCAAGCAATCTTGATATTTCTTCAACAATTGACATAGGACTATTTTTCCTCCTTGTTTAGATTGCTTCCCAACCAGATCTTCCTTGGTTTCTCCTTTGTACCAAGGTCATGCTCCTCAACATCCCTTGAGGCTGTTATATGCCTGTTAATAATGCAATCAACATTATCAAAGTTTGATTCAAGAGCAACCAACCCTCTAGGAATGGTATTAGTTTTCAGTTGGATGATGTCTTTTCCAAACAAAGTTTCTTTACCCTCTGCTACACACACCATTGGCTCCCAATCAATACATTGATCAACAAAAACTCCCCTTTTTCTACAAAAATATTTTGACCTGAGCATCATCATCAAAAATTTTTCCAATGTTTAATGTTGTTAGGACAGATGGCCTTGTTAACACTTCAACATCATATTCACAATATGGGGACATTACACAATTATCAAACCAAGATCCCAATACTACGCAAGCTTTTCTACCATAACATTGAACTTCCTATCATGATGCACAATATTAAATGAATCAAACATCTCAATCAAGTCCCAGACTGCATGCTTGTATTGTTTCATTCTCTGATTTTTAGTAGCATACAATTTTCTGATTTGTTTAACAATTAGTTCTGAATCTCCCTTAACAATGATGTCTTTAACATAGTATTTCCAAGAAATTCTCAAACCTAACAACAATGCTTCATACTCAACAATGTTGTTAGTACACTCAAAGTTAAGTTTGAAAGAAAAAAAAAACTCTTCCAAGCTTGGAGAAATCAGAACTACACCAACACCATTTCCAAATTTGGAGCAAGCTCCATCAAACAAAAAAAGTCCATGGAGAGCCTACTTGTTCAAGACTCTTACATTGATCCATTTTGTTCTCTTTCCCATCAAAAAATCCAATAAAGTTATCAAGCATCAACACTTGTGTACAACACTTCATAAGATGCATTGTTGGGATCTTCAATGAGGTGCAACATCTTCTTTTCTCCATACAACTTGACAAGGCTGCCCTCAATTGGGATGGTGGCATAGGACATATCCATTTGAACACTCCCACCAACACTTGCAGCCCATTTTCTAGACAACAACATACCCCACTTGGCTGGGCAATCAACAATAACAACATCAAGTTTCAAGTTCCTACCCGGATAAGCTGCAAGTTGTACCACCAAACCTTTCACACATCCCACCACTAGCACCTCTCTAGAATCCATGGCAGTGCACTTCCCATATGTTGTTGTTACTTTGATATCTAGTTCATTCATGACTTCCAGAGGCATAACATTGCATGATGCTCCCGAATCAAACATACAATTGTGTAGCAATCTGTCCTTAATGATCAGAGTGGTGAAGAATGGATCTACATTTAGCTGAGACTCTACCAAGGATGTTCCCAAATAAACCTCAGGTGGTTCACCTAGTTCTTCCAATGCTGGTGGTGTTTCTAGCTCTTCAATGATTGGAGGAGTCTCCACAATGTTTACATTTCTACCTAGGGTACTCTTCTCTTCTTTCAATCCCAAATACTCAAATGCCCTCTTCTTGTGCTCAGAATCCTAAGCAACTCAAAAATTGGAACACTAACTTTGATTTGACTCAAAACTTGGGCAATGTCATATGGAACACACTTTGGCAAGGCAAACATTGAAGGGAGATTGACAAACTCATCAGATGGCATGAGATTTTTGACAGTTTGGGCATGAGGAGAAGTATGAATCTTGTTTGGGACAGCAAGGCCTTTGGAAGGTGTATCTTTCTTAGAACCTCTTTAGGAATACTAGTAAGCAATGGAGTTTTAGGTTTGGCTTGAGGCCCCCCTCTTTTGACAACTCTACTCCTAGTATTATAATCCTTTTCTTGAGCAACAACAATGTTCATCAATAACTACCTATCCTCCTCATATGGGATTCCTCCATCATACTTCTTTATCATTAAAGCTCTTAAATATTCAAAGTCATTATTGGGAAATTCAAAAGCTTGTACAATATCTATTTCTAAAGTATGAGAGGGAGGAAGAAGAGGTACCCGTGAATGCAATCCCAAAAATCAATAGTAGTTCTAGCACTTATTACCTCAAGTTGAAGTTTCTCTCTTGTGAGCTTATAGAGCACTCCATCATGCATGCATCATCATCAGTGTTATCATCATCATCATCTTCCTCTTCTACTTTTGATCTACTTCACATGGAGCATGGGGCATGAAACATCTGTCACACCAATCAATTACATTTGTTTCTTCAACAACAACAACTCTGTAGCCAAAGGATCAGGCACCATTCTATTTTCCCTAGCTTGGGGATGTCTATTTCAGATCCAATCATGGGTCCCTTTCCTCTGTCATCAGATCTCTACTCATTTCTAGGATGATTTGAAATTTTCTTGGCCTTGTTGCTTATGCTGACCTTGTGAACTCTTCCCAATTCCTTTCTCTTCCCGGCTAATTTGTATGAGATTTCTTTGACAACCCCTACCAAAGTTTTCACAACTTCCTCCAAATCAGCAACCTTACTTGCTTGAGGTTTTTCCGGTTAACTAGTTTCACACCTTCCCTCTTAGGAGGTTTTCCAATTGCTTTAATGTTATTCTCAATTTGCAGAGCCATGGTAAAGGCCTACCTCAAATTGGTAGGGTTTTTGTCCCTCAAATAGTAAGCAACTTTCTTATCAAATGCATCTAAATACTTTATAAGACAAGATTCATCACATGGCCTTAAACTTACAAGAAATCTCCTCAATGTCTTATTAAATCTAGTGTTGAAGTCATGCACTGATTCATTAGGATTCTTTTTAATATTTTCAAATTCTACAAAAAAAACCTAGGGTCCATTTTATCACCATACTGCAATCTAAATGCATTATTCATTTCTATCCAAGAATCAATGGAATTATCTGGAAAAGCTTTATACCAGTCCCTTGCATCTTCTTCCAAAGTATGGATAAACAATTTGATATATACATCTTCAAATTCAATCTCAAAGTCTTCCATCATGTTGATAAAAGCTTTAAGTGTTGATCACCAGTTATAGCATTATTTCCTTGAACTTTGGTAGTAGTCTATTTCTTACATCTTGGGAACTACATTTGGATAACCAACCATCCCTCTAAAATTTATAGGACCAAAGGTATTTACAACAAATGGAGGTCTGGGTGGGGGATGGGCCATGTTGTTTTGAGGAGGTGACCTTGGAGGAGAATCAAACTGATAAGGGACAAGGGGTCTTTGAAACACAGAGTATAACTTTCAAAATGGATATCCCCTAAAGGCTTTGTTTCTTGAAAACCCTATCAACTTTGGAAAACACAGGGGTAGAATGAGAAGAAAACTTTTCAAATTCAAATGAAGGCCCCTCTCCAGATGGAGAATTCAATTCCACAAAAAGACTACCTGATTCAGAAGCACTTGAATGGAAATCTTCAATGATAGGCTGATCACTTTCATCAATGGAGATCTCTTTTCTTGACTACTGATCTCCAACAACTCTCCAGGCTCTTCTTCCTTCTGACTTTGTTTTTCCTAGCTCTAGAAATAATGTCCTAGTAGGATCCTTAGTGAAGAAAGATCTTCTTCCTTCCATCTTTGCAAATATTAGTAACAAATCTCACTTGACAGAGGTTAAGACACTGGTATTTATCAAAAAAATCAGATCAACATGGAGTCACCACTAAGGATTTCCACCTTAGTTGTGCAAATGCACTAAAAATATGATCTGTCAAATGTCTGTCAACACTAGAAACTAGAAATGGAATGATCTGACCTTCCTTTACCTAGATTTATCAATGAAACTTAGTGCAATAACTGTAGAAACTAGAAATATTGCACACAACACTTGTAACTTTGAACACTTCTTACAGCCCGAACACAAGATGATGTTGAAACAATGTACTAGCACTTAGAGCATATAAGAAATGTTTACTAGGGTCTGAATATGAACTACAATCACAATGTCCCCAAAAATGTGCCAAAAATGGTGTTGGTACCCAAATTGATTCTCCTCTCCTCTAAAGTTTGAGAGCAAATGATCACAGATTTGACAGAAGCTTAGAGACAAGAAGATCATGTTGTGTGTCATTTTGTAGCTGGGGAAGAAATGCAGCTTGCTCTTTTTCACTCAGATGTGGAGAAATGGGTAAAGCACCCTTAAGAGGATTTGATCTATCCTCACTACTTTATGGTTGTGCCTTTCAACCAGGGTGAGAGGACCCTTTTGTAGCCTATTTTTTGGAGGAGATGGAGATGTCCTTCTTTGCAAAGTTATTAAGAAGACCTTGAAGAAAATATGATCAATACAACAAAAATCTAACTCTCACGAGTTGTCACCCTAGATAATGGAGATATTTTCTAAGCAAGGTTCAAGCTACTAAAGACAATGAAAACTTGATTGCTTCTACATGTTTTGGTAATAGAAATTATGCATTTGTACACACACAGAGACAAACAGGGGTAGTATGGGTAGGATTGGTTGTTTTTAAATGAATTTTGGTGGGAGGTGAGGCAAGAGTGACTTTGATTCACCAGATCTTTGAGAGATTTTACAAAAATGGAAGGCTTGATCAACAAAATGCTTCAAAATAGCTAAAATGTTCCTTTAACTAGAAGGTGTGCTTTCAATGGAGGCCCAGATCAACACGTTTTCACACAAACTTTAAGAATCCAAAATGAAGGCTCAAATTGAAAAACTTAATTGAACATTATCAACCTTTGTTTTATCACGCCTAAGATACCCTCAAAGGCTAACAAACAATCTTATCATCATGCTAGGAGTAAAGTGATTTTAAATTTGTTTATTTCACTATCAAATGAAAGCTCTTCTGATAAATGAAATTACAAATGCCACCAAACTATCACAAGGATAAGATCTTGTGTGATTCACAAAGATTTCAATGTAAGATTGCAATGGGAACAAGAAAAACTATTTGCAGACATTCAGAAATGAAGCAGACACAATTTTTCTCAAAATCAAACATATTAACTCAAATTTGATTAAATGCATCAGCAAGGGAAAGTTTCTAGAACAATCTCAGAGCTTGTCAATGGTTGTACACTTACAACCACCTTGACATGATCAAATTTAACACAAAAGAAATAAACAGGTTCCTCAGATGATTTCTCAGAAAGATGGGCTCTGTCAAACTTTTCTCTTAGGAATTAACTCCCACCTCTAACACTCCAACCATTTGCATGAAAAAATTCATGCAATTTATAACATTTAATCTACACAATAGAGTTTTCCCCCAAAACCAAAAACATTCAAAGCACCATTGCTTGTTACGATTTTGATCGTGATTCCCAGAATCAGATTTGCAAAAAAGTTTTCAGGTGCTCAGAGGGAAAATCTCTTCAAATATTTCCAACATTCAATTCTTCACCTGGTAAATCACTCTTCACTTCACGCGCCAACTACTTCCTCCTAATCTGTCAAATCTAGGTTTCTTGCATGCCAAGGAAGGAAAGATTGGAAAATCAGATCAAATCCATAGTCAGATCACATCTTAATGGTAAAAGACATTTTCAGATCTTCCCCACCAAATCAAGATATCAACTAGTTTCTTTCATGTGCAAGGAAAGAAAAAGAAAAAATCATAATCAATCCATAAAAATTCATTACATCTTAATGGTAAAAGATGTTTTCAGATCTTCCCCCAAACCAGATATCAAATTAATTTTCCTCTTCATTTGAATGTAGGAGACACCAAGAAATGATAAAAACCATAAAAATTTGCATCCCCAGAGCTTTTTAAAAAATGGCAGAAAAATCGATAAAAATGCACATTTTCCATCGATTTCCTTTTGAATTTGGACCGATCCACGTGGAGATCCGAAGTTAAGATGGGCTTGGGGTTCCTTTTACCTTTACACATTTTTGGAAAAAAAAAAATGAAAATTTCTTTTCTCCGCTCCTCTCCACCTTTGAAAATGGGCTTTCACACGTGTCCCAATGTGGGTCCCAAGGGGTCCTACCATGGCTCATTTTACACTTTAACCCCTTTTTTCATAAAAGGAAAATTTTCCAAATTTCCCCAAAAGTCCGCACCTCCGCCATTGACTTTTCAAAGAAAATTTTGACTATTCTCTGTCGGGCTTGTGGGTCATTTTGATGACTTTAATCTTTTTGAAAATAAGGGGCAAAAAATCCAAGTTTCCCGATGGCCCGCCTCCCCACCTTTTGACTTTTCAAACCACCACGCATCTCAATGGCACATTTTGAGATGGTCCCAAAAGTAGAGACCCCAAACAAGTGCGGGCTCAACACGTGTCTCAATCCGGCAGAGTCTGTAAAAAGTTTGAAGTTCAATGGAAGGCACCATGTGTCTAAGGTCCGAGATAGTCTTCTTTCAGCCATTGAAAAGTCCAAGAAAAAGGCAAGAGTGAGCGGAAGCCTCCAAGTGTCCTCCTGCTTCTTCAAAATAAAACTCAAGGGCCGGTCCCCAAACATGCGCGTCCCTCCACGTGTCTTAGGCCCTTTAGGAAGTTTCTTGAAAAAAGTCTAAGTAAAGGAAGGCCCGACGGAAACCTCCACGTGTCTTTATGGCACAACTTCAAGATGGTCCCCAAGAGCGAGACTCTGAATGAGCGTGCTCACCACGTGTCCCAGGCCTTAGAAAATTTCTTTAAAAATTTAAGTACAGAGTGGAGCCAGCAGAAGCCTCCACCTATCCCTCTATCACATTTGTTAAGGTGGGACCCTGAGGTAGATCCTCAAATGAGCGCCAGCCCACCACGTGTCCACGGCCCACCAAAACTATACCAGTGCATGATGAAAAATTTCTAAGTCCGGGAAAAGTAGCGGAATCCTCCACGTGTCCCCCCGACGCAACTCCAAGGCCAAACCAAAAGGTGAGTCTTCAAAGCGCCATTCCTCCACGTGGACAAGTTTTGGGTTGAAATGATCCATAGAGTTTTTAGAGTGCCCCACCGAGCCGAGCCACATCCAACCAAAAAGGGCCACATTTCCACTGATGCAGAGATGTAAATTTGATGGGAAAAACACACCCATCAAACCGTAAAAATGCAGGAAACCACCGTTTGAGCCCGAAGATGAAATTTTCTTCAAGGACAAAGAATTTGGAAATGTTGTAAGGTTCAAACATGATCCTGATCCTCCGAGCTACATTCATTCAATCATGTTTCTTTTTTGATTTGGGACAAAAATGGCAGGGACAACAACACAACACACGACATGGAAAATGGAAGGAAAAAGAACAACCCGAGTTTTATGCCCAATTTACGACACACTTTAGATGGATAGAAAATGAAAAAATTTATTATTCTAAGATCTTTTAAGTGATCTTCTTTACCAAGGAAGAAATGCCGAGAGGATTTTATCCAAAAACAACTCAAAGTTTGTGACCAAGGAAGAGATGAAGAATTTATTTACTCGATTTTTCTAAAGGAGATTCGCTCATTTGGAAAACAACCAGAGCGGATAGATCCGAGATATTCAAACCCTCGAGGCACAACCATTGAGGATGAGGAAGAGGAGTCTGTCAATTTCAACCCTTGGGGGGATGTTGATCAAGCCACCAAACGATGAAGAGGAAGAGGCGGAAAGCTTGCATCGTCCCTCTTTTATTCTACAAATGAAGATCCCGCAATATGACTTTGGAGGTGGTATGGAGGTCCACACATGGTTGAGCAAGCTCAAACTGGCTTTTAGGGTGCAAAAGATTAGAAGGCAAGATGACAAGTTGAATGTGTCCCTGCAACATTTGGAATGAGGAGAAAGATATGATTTTTCAAATTTGATTGGGGCTTTGCTAATGCTTTGACTCAAAGAGTGGATCACAATTAGGATGAGCCGCATGATACCTAGTTGATGCATTTCTTTTAGAAAGATATGTTTGTGGAGTACATGGAAAAACTCCAAGGCTAAGGTATCTTTGAAGTTGGTGCATAAAATCTATATTTCCAACCTACGGGCTGATGTTTGAGGGAGGTAGGGATGTTAAACTTGATGCTTTTAATAGGGCTATTATTGTAGCTAGAAGAGATGAAAAACATATTGATGCCCTAAAAAGGAAAATGGTAGGAAATACTTCTAGGAAGTTGTTCATCTTTGATAGGAAACCTAAGGGTGAAGGAAAATTTGAGTCTTCATTGTTTAAACCCCTAGCCATTAGTCCGCCCCCATTTCTAATGTTGGAAACCACAACTACGATGAACCGCATGATACCTAGTTGATGCATTTCTTGTAGAAAGATATGTTTGTGGAGTACACGGAAAAACTTCAAGTTTTGGATTCTAAGGCCAAGCTATCTTTGAAGTTGGTTTAAAAAGTCTATTTTTCCAACCTACGAGCTGATGTTCGAGGGAGGTAGGGATGTTTAAACTCTATGCTTTTAAAAGGGCTATTATTGTAGCTAGAAGAGTTGAAAACATATTGATGCCCTAAAAAGGAAAACTGTAGGAAATACTTCTAGGAAGTCGTTCATCTTTGATAGGAAACCTAAGGGTGAAGGAAAATTTGAGTCTTCATTATTTAAACACCTAGCCATTAGCCACCCCTATTTCTAATGTTGTAAACCATGTTGTTGGTGTTCCAAACCATGGAGCAAGGGTTAGGTATGTGACACAAGAAGGTTTTATGTTGCGGAGAAGACGTGTTTCCGCCTCGAGCCTCGAGTTAGAGTCCGATAATGAGGATATCCTTGATAAAGATAATGTAGAGTGTGAATACGAAAATACGACTCCCTCCACAGTAGAAATCGGGAGCCATCTGTGTTTCTATAATGATAGGGATGAATTGTCTAGACACCTTTAAGTTCTTTTCCCATATTAAGAAATCTCAAAATTTGGTCATGGTTGATCCAGGAAGAACACTTAATATTCTAGATAAGAAACAAGTCCATAGGCTAGGTATCCATTTAAACACTTTTGAAAGTTTTCCAATTCAAGTTCCAAGTCACTGAAGTATTGAGTGCATAGGAGTGGTCCATAATGTGGAACTTTCAGTGGAAAATTATGTCCTTAAAGATAAATTTTATGTGGTCGATATTGGGGTGTGTATGTTGTTTTAGGGGTTCAATAGCTATACTCACTTGGAACATACTCCACCAATCATCAAGAGAGGTTCTTGACATTCAAGCAAGGGTTCCATGAGTATACTATCAAGTCTTTTCCCCCAAGGGAAATAAAAACTGTTGATTCTAATCAAATGAACAAAATTTTGAACAAGTGGCATTTTGGCTTTATGGCTCACCTTTATAGTATGGATGTAGAATTGCCTGTCCCACATGAACATACTCTAGGGGTTTTAGAGTTCTTTATGAAAATTTATTGTAGTTTTCAAGACCTACCAAGAGTCTACTTGCTAACTCACCTTTACAATATGGATGTAGAATTGCTTGTCCCACATGAAGATACTCTAGGGGTTTTAGAGTTATGAAAATTTATTGTAGGTTTCCAAGACCTACCAAAGAGTCTACCGCTAAATAGGGAATTAGAGCACATTATTGAGCTTGATCCTATAAAGTGGCCAATAATGATAAATATTACGAGCATTTTTAGAAGTCATAGATAGAAAAACTGGTAAGTGAACTGTTGGAGGATGGGTCATCATCTCGAGAAAGAGCCCATGAGCTGCTTTAATGGTACTAGCTAGGAAGAAGAATGGGTTTATAGACTCTGTATTGATTATATGGCCTTGGAAAAAATCACAATTAAAGAATTGATGATCTGTTTGATGAGTATTATGGGGCAAACTATTTCTCGAAGATAGATCTTAGATTTGGATACTATTAGATACCAATTCGGATTCAAGACCAAGACAATATTGCATTTAAAACACATCAAGACCACCACCAAGTTAGGGTCACACCCTTTGGTCTCAACAATGCTCCAACCACCTTTAAGGCATTGATGAACAAGGTATTCAGTAAATTTTTTCATAAGACTGTTGTAGTATTTTTTGATGATATCCTTTTTAGAGTAATTCATTGGCATCCCATCTTGAGCATTTGGATGTTGTGTTGAATATATTTTCCAAGGAGTTGTATGCCAAGGCCTCTAAGTGTGAATTCACAAAGGCATCTTTGGAATACCTTGATCACATTGTTTTTGTTGAGGGGGTTTGCAATGATCTTGCAAAGACCAAGGTAATATGTGATTGGCTTGTGCCTAAGACTCTTTAGAAACTTCGGTTTCCTAGGCTTGGTAGGATGCTACAGAAGATTCATAAGAAATTTATCAACAATAACATGCCCATTGATTGATCTTATTAATAAGGATTCCAAATGCTCAAGGATCTCAAGCAACCTTTGGTTTCTACTTCAATTTTAGCCCCCGATTTCTCAAAGTCATTTGTCATTGAATGTGATGCTTCTGGATCTAGACTTGGTGTAGTTCTTTCTTAGGATTACCATCCCATTGCATTTGAAAGTAGGAAATTGAATGAACGTGAACAAAGGATGTCCACATATAGTAAGGAGATGCTAGCCATCTTACATGCAGTAGCCAAATGGTGCCAATTTCTATTAGGGAGCAGGTTCATTATTAAGACTGACCATCTCAGCGTTAAACACTTGTTACATTAGGGGACGTTGATAAAGGAGCAACAAAAATGGATTGATTGCTTACAAGTGTATGGCTTTGAGATCCTTTACAAGGAAGGGAAGGAGAATGTGGTGGTAGATGTATTGTCATGTCAAGAAGAACCACTAGTATTTTAGGCTATGTCCATCAACCAACTTGTTTGGATACATGACCTTGTACAAGATTACCCACATGAAATAGATTGGTCACTTCGCAACGCCGTTATATTTTTCCAAGGATGCATTTATGTGAGGGGTGTCTCCTTGTTTGTTTAGAAGCCGTTAGAGCATGAGCACGAGTCTCCATTTGTAGATCATGTTGGGTTCTAAAAAACGTATAGAAACATCAACATTAATTTTTTTCTCGAAAGGGAATGACATTCGACATTCTACAATTTGTAGCTAAGTGTGACATCTTCCAATGGAATAAAGCTGATAAAGTCCCTTAGCTAGGCCTTTTTACAACCAAATTTTGTCTCGTAACAAAAGTGGGAAATTATGTAAATGGACTTTATCTTTAGGCCATCCCAACTTAGAGGGTAAGGGTGAAATTTTGGTGGTGGTAGATAGATTAACAAGCCCATTTCATACCCACAAGAAAGGAAGGTAGCAATGGCCCTAAGGTTGGGAAATTGTCTTTCCAACTTGTTTTTAAATTACACGGGATCCCTAAATAGATCATCTGTGATTGTCATTGGGTTTTTCAAAGTCATTTTTGGCAATAGTTGTCCTGAAATGCAGGGTGATTTAACATGAGTAGTGCATAACATCCTCAAACAGATGGGCAAACGAGGTGGTTAACAAGTCTTGAAAGGGTATTTGAGAATGTATGCGGGGATTAGTAAAACAAGTGGGTGGAATGGGCTCACTTGGCCTGAGTATTGGTATAATATCACGTATAATTCAACCACGAAAATGACACCTTTTAAGGCATTATACGGGTATGAGCCACCATCACCATTGGATTGGATAATTCAAAGGGGGAAGGCCCAAACTGTAGAGGAAACAGTGCAAGAGATGCAAAATATTTTGCAACTCTTAAGAGACATCTTGGTAGCGAGTGCCAACAGGATGAGGCAATAAGCAGGTCAACATAGGATGGAGAGGAGTTTTGAGATTGTGGACATGGTGTTTACATAGTTACAACCATATAAACACGACATTGGAGCAAGCATGGAAGCAAAAGCTACAACCAAAGTAATATGGGCCGTACTGGGTTTGAGAAAAGGTGGGGGAAGTTGCATATGCATTGGACATACCAAACAAGGGAAGGATGCACGATGTGTTTCATGCGTCATGTCTGAAGAGGAAGATGGGGTGCATATGGTGCCTTAGACACAATGTTGATGATTAATGAAGAAGGGATGCTAGTGTTAAAGCTAGAGTGCTTTGTTGGGAGGGAATTCAGGAAGCTTCGGAACATGGTTGTGTGAATGTTCAAGGTGAAGAGGAAAGGGCTACCCATGGAGGATGCAACATTGGAAATGGAGGAGTTCTTAGGCAAGTATTAGGCCTAAAAAAGAGCAATTTATTTTTTTTTTGAAATTTTGGACATGGAGGATATTGTGTGGAAGATGTTTAAAAAAAATGAAATTCTAGACATGGAGGATAATATGTGGAAGCTTCAAAAGAGGGGGAAAAATAATCCCTGGTGTGGTCTAAAATTGCCAATTCCAAGGTAAGGGAGAAAGAGTGTTGGGAAATGTGCCCAAAATGCCAAAGAGCCTAGGAGTTTTTTTAAAAAGTTCTCATTCTCATTTGCGTGTTATTTTAAGTGGTGGTGTTTGATAGGATGGTCAAAACTTTTTTGTAGTAGGTAGAGGTCTTGAATTCCATTCTCATAATGTAACCTTTTGGAGTTTGACTAGCTTTGAGGTCAAAGCTCTTTAAGGGGGAGGGAATGTCATGTACCTAAACACAACATATATTTATGTGCTTGGTTAGTATTATTTTTATTATATTATTTTGGGTGTCTAGAGTTAGTGAATAGTTAAGTTTAAGAGTTGTCCATGGGTTAATTAGGGTCTCTAGTGATTGAATAAAAGAGGAGGAAAGATCATAAGAATTTTTTTATCTTATTTTACAATATCAAAAACCTAATGCAAGAGACAACTGCCATTTTGTGAGAGCTCTTTTGTTACATTTGGATTTGCAGGTGCAATCCATCCTTGGGGAAGCAAGTGCTCCCATATTTTTGTTTATTAACTTTTTTACTCTATATTTTGCAATTCTGTTTTTTGTTGGTATTTGGAATGCAACACATACATACAAAGTCTTCAATAATTACTACATGATTAGTTGTAATACCACTTATGTACAGTATATGCGGGAAACATTAGCTTTTCAAAAAAACGATTATAGGAGAGGCCTTATGCATAAAATTTAATCAGTTTACTAGAGTTCATATGGTTATCAGGGACTACACTGTTGAAAAATGCAAGAAATTACTGTATAACCTCCCAGTTGGCTTTACATATGAATTAAGTCATCATTCTTGTGAGATTGCGGATTTCGTAGGTGAGAACAACAAAATTTATTATCCTTAACATGTAACATACAGAATTAAAGCATATCGCAAACGCATCTTAGGAAGTTTGACCTAGGTGGCATGCAGTGCTGCTTCATATAGTAAATGCATTTGGGACGTTTTCCATTATGACATGTTCTAGACCTAAGTGGCCCATATTTGTCTATAAAATCATCATTTGAAAGAAGTGTGCCAGCATCATAGTTATCTAGGTCTCGGGGACAGGGGATGGAGTTTCTAGGACAGAATTTTTTTCTCAGATCTTGGGGATGGCCGGGGGACTTTTAAATTTTTACTAATATAAACAAAAGAGTAATAATTTAAAAAAAAAAACTATGCCAATAGGTGTAACCTACAATGGCAGCCAATGTGGGGTGGAGTGGCGGCAGTGGCGGAGTGTTATAGTGTGAGCTGTCAATAAAAATTGCTGACCTTAAATTTGATGTTCATTTGGTCACCATAGGAGAGTTTTTTCTTGCTTGGAGAAGGCAATCAAAGAATCATGATATCTTGGGCATACGGTGGAGTTTGGAGCTTGTTTTTTCCCCATAAATATCTTTTTTAGCCCATTACAATGGTGTAGTTTGATTGAGGTCATCTATCCATGGTCAGCGATTTTGTTTTGGATAAGATGATAGATTCATTAACCAATGTGGAACCCTTCGATATGTAAAACTATGTGAAATCCTAGATAAGTGCGTTGAGATTGATATCTATTGACATTTTTCAGAAAAATATATTTAAGATATCTGTACTTGTTACGTTGATAGGCGCAACCTATAATATCAGCCAAGGGGAGTGGGAGAAGCGAGTGTAAGAATCTGAGATGTCAAAAACAATGGCCGACCGTAAATTCGATCTCCATTTGACTGTTGGGGCAGTTTTAACTCTTTGTTCTTGATTAGAGAAGGTGGTTGAAAAATTATAATATCTTGGGCAGATGGTGGGCTTTGGAGCCCATTTTTTTAATCGTGAATGTTTTTAGCAAGCCCACTGTAAGGGTGCAGCTAGATTGAAGCTAACCATTACCAGGGGACGGTAAATTTGTGGAGAATGTGATGGAGTCGTTAATCAATGTGGAACCCTTTAATGGGTGAAACTATGTGACAAATCCAAGATAAGCAACATCGAGATTGATACGTATTGGTGTTTTTCAAATAGATGTATTTAATATATTTGTACTAGTATTTAAATATCTATACTAGTATAGATATATTTAATATATTTGTCCTGGAAAGACCCTGAAGTTCAGGGGACGTCCCCCCTTTTTCTCTGCATTTTCAGTACTTGGGGGCATGTTTTGCTCCCGCCCCCAAGACCTCCCAGACATTCGGGATGGTTGCAGGAAGCGGAGGGGATGTATGCCTGCGTAACAATGGCCAGCTTTTACCTACTCACAGATGGAATAGCAAAAAATTTAGTTGTATAAATACTCACCGGAAAGAATCACAACTTGGCAAAATTTCTTATTATTTCCAACGACCTTCTCAAGAATGAAACCAACTCTTACGAATACTTTGAAAGCAGTTTTTTACTCCTGTCTTGTTCTTCAATCTGCTCTTTTTCCTTCAGCGCACATTTTTATTGGTGAAACAGGAATGTATAGGCATCAATTGTTTGTATCTAGGGTTATCTTCAATCAATCCATGTCCTTGGTGTTATGGCATGTTGTTCAAGTAATTTCAACCAATGTAACCAGTTACCCTTCAGGGTCCCAAATGGTAACTATTTACAAGATCTTTTTATAAGGTTTTACGATCATGTACTTCCCTTTTCTGAGATGCAATAAACTGTTTCTTCCCAATTAGTTTAGTAATTTATTTGACTGATTATCCCCGTTTGCTGGAAGATTCAGGGCATTTAACACACACAAGTGTATTGTATATGTTTTTCAATGAAATGTAGCGTGTGTGTTCTGGATGCTGTAAACTGTTCATTTAAATGTTTGATTCCCTTTACCATGCTTATATCGTAAAATGTTAGAAACCATTTTATGGTCCTGTGATGATTTCCAATACACTACTTGGTGACCATGTTGCCTATACAACTTGTATTATAGGAGTCAACCCTGTTTGACTAGTGGCAGCGCCCCTCCTTGTGAGTCAATTATGGCTCTTCACTACTCTTTTAGGTGTGTCCGGAGCTGGTCAGCTCATTGTGGCACCCTAAAGAGGTGTCTGGACCATCTTGAACCCTGTGTTCTCTGTTGGACCTACTTTTTAAGCGAGTGAGAGTAGTCAAGCACCATGACAGACCTGCGAGGAGGGGTACTACCACTAGGTCAAAGTGTATGGACATTAGGATACAGGTGGTGCGGCCAATATGGCTGAAAAGTAATGTATAGGACATCATCACTGTTAAAATCCAATCATCATGTTTGGGATTAGGGATTTGTTTGAGATGTTTCACCTTAACAATTGGTTATAGCTTGTTCAACATTTTAGATTTGCTTTCCCCACCTTAAAATGGCCTTTGTCCCTTGCTTGCACTTTTCAAACTATCTTAGTGGTTTCATGGTATATGCAAAAAATGAATGTGATTGATGATTCAGATGTCTTTGTGAGATGTCTACATGCTCATGGATCTATCTCAAATTCACAATCTGATTCTGATTTGTATTGCTTCTAGTTCTTAGTAATGTGAATGGTTCTGCCCAGCTCTACTGTTTTGTTTTTCCTATCTACCTCTCTTTCCTTGCTCCCATGAATGATTGCCTTCTAGGTTTGCTTTTTTCCCTTAAAATTTCCTTGGCCCGTTGTTTGAAAATTTCTAACTATTTACAGTGGTTTCATGGTATCTGTAACAAAAATAGAGGTGATTGATGACTCGGATGTCTTTGAGATTGTTATATACCCACGGATCTTGATTCTGATTTCCCTGAATGCCTTTTCATAGTTCTACTATTCTGTTTTTCTTTTACACCTGTGTTTGATTGATCCGGTGAATGATTGAGAGTTTAGCGTGGCTGATGTCGACCATCTGTGATGTGCAATTTAGTCTATTTCTCTGCTGCAACCACCTTTCATGCAGAAAGTTTGCACTGATAGGTTCTCCGTAGTTGCATTCCCTACTTACATACAGCAACAATTGCCATCCTTGGCTCCATCCAACCTCACAGTTGATGCCGGTGGCTCAAAGTCTGTCACCTAGTTTGTCAATTCACTGCCCAATTTTTTTAACTACTGCTGTAGACTGTCATTGTTCTCTCAATCCGATAGGTGTCTTGGCGTAATGATATTTTACTTGCTCAGAATGGCGATTGATATTGTTCTAGTTCAGTACCATTATGGTATATGTTGATCTACTGTGGTGCAAATAAGAAAACAGTAACAGAACACATACATGTGTCATCACTCAGGAGTTGGTATGATGCCACCCTGGTAGTCCCACACATGGTCACAATTTACAACAAACAATGAAACACTAAATGTATCGTATTTTTATGCCGATATGCGTAACCTACAATGGCAGCCAAAGGGAGCGGTGGCAGTGGAGTGTAATAATGTGAGATGTCAATAAAATGGCTGACCTTAAATTTGATGCCCATTTGTCTGTCATATGGCAGTTTTTCTTCGTATTTGATGGAAAAGGCAATTAAAAAATTGTGATATCTTAGGCATATGGTGGAGTTTGGAACCCGTTCGTTTTTCCTTGGAAAGATGTTTTCAAGCCCAACATAGGGGTGGAGTTAGATTGAGGCCTTCTATCACTAATCAGCAGATAATTTACAGAGAAAGTGATGGATTTGTTAATCAACGTGGAACCCTTCAATGGGTGAAACTATGTGACAAATCCAAGATAGTTGCCTCAAGATTGACATCTATCGGCATTTTTCAGATATATGTACTAGTATACATACACACATAAAATATATAATGTGTGACAGTCGGAACAGCTGCTTGCATGCCTAGTTATAATGTGATGGTTGGCATAATCAGTTATTTAGCCTATTGTATACATTTACCACCTTAAGAATATTGAATGTCCTGGCTTAATGCTAACAATTGAATTTAAATTGGGCGGTTCCTATGCTCCATTGAGATGAGAACAAAAAATCTAATAGATCTGTCTGTATATTATTCTAGATATGTGTTCTACCAAGGAACAGCAAAGTTTATACAGCCTCCCATATCATAAAGTCTCTCATACTTATTCATTGCATTTTGTCTTACATAATAGAAAAGTGGATATTATTTCTCACAATCTCCAAATATCCAGGTGTAAAGGAATTGTCAATGGGACAAGAGAGATCCATTCTGTTTAAGACTTTCAAGCCCTTCCAAGCTTTCAGTCTAATAATCTTTATAACTCCCTCTTTAACAAGCTGTCATTATTTTTTCTGTTAGTTATGGCATCAATTGTTTTGTTTTCTGGGTGCTGATATTAATGTAATAATGAAACATATACTTTTCTTCTTGTGCAAAATCTTCATGTCTGATCTACATTTACGTTTATGTACAACCAACCTTGTTTGGAACTTAGTCACCATTGATATTTATCCTTATTCCTTGTTGACCCACTGTCAGTGCCATGAGTGCTAGTGAACTTGTCCCATCCACCACAAGTTGGCCATATTCATCTATTGCCAATTGGCCGTAGTTTGAGATTAACACATGTTGTGTGCATTCCTCCATTGCCAACACTAGTGTCTTTGGTCTGTCATTGTTCTTCCTCATATGCAAATGGAAAACATCCTCAAGATCACTACATGGTCCTTCCTCTGGTTGTGCTAGTCCCATGGATGTATTACATTCCAATATAAACCCGAAACTCTGATTGTGTCACTGAGTGATTCAGGAGCATCCAGGTCCACAAGCAATCTTGCATCAATCAAAAATATGGGTGGTGTGTTGGGGTGAATGTCTCTCAATGTTTCATCACGGAGGCAGGTTATGTACATCAAATTCAATTGGATGAGTTAGTTTTCATGTGTAGCAATGGTTGCACATGGGGGGATGTTCTACAGTGAAGGAATGTTTGTGTTTTACGTGTGCTGGGTGAATGTCTCTCAATGTTTCATCATGGAGGCGGGTCATGGACTCCATGAAATTCAGTTGGATGAGTTAGTTTGCGCACATTGGAATGTTTCTACATGGAGGAATGGTTGCATATGGGGAATGTTCTACAGTGAAGGAATGAATGTGTTTTAAGTAAACGTGTGCGAGCATGAATTAGGAAATGACGACACATGTTTTATATAAAAGAAGAGTATCGATCAAGAATGACTCATTTTCTCATATTGGGCTTTTCAAGAGTCATTGATGTTCGAAGGGACATCTTTAGAAGGCATTAAGGATCTTCTGGAAGAGAGGCAGTTTTCTAGGGGGATAGTCTGTCAAGATAGTGGGAGGAAAGATGACATGAAAACTTAGGGAGTGCTTGTGAGAGCAGAGAGTGGCGAGGAATTGTACCAGTCCATTGAGAGACTATATTGTAATGTTTTCTTCTTCATGCTTGTAGAGAGGGTGATGAGTGTGTGTATTCGAAGGGGCATCTCCAAAAAGCACAAAGGAAGTGTCTCTTGGTAGAGAGGCAGTTTCAATGGGATCGTCCTTTAAGATAGTGGGAGGAGAGATGGCAAGAAAACTCAGGGAGTGCTTGTGAGAGGAGAGTAGTGAGGAATTTTGCCTGTCCATTGAGGGACTGTATTGTAATGTTTTCTTCTTCACATTTGTCAGAGGGTGTGAGTGGGTGTTAATTCAGTAATCCAAAATCAGAGCTTGATTAAAGCGTAGTCTTTAGTGTGAATCCTGAATACTTTGGAGTCTGAATGTGTCCATTGTTGAGAGAGTTGAGCAAGGGTTGTAGGGACAAGGTTGTCTTTCATTGGACCCCTCAACCTCAATTGCATCAAATGGTATTAGAGCAAGAGTATCCTGCAAGTGTGTTGATAAAATGTGAAGACATCTTCCAGCAAAGAGTGTTGGGTAGAATGTGCTGCAGCTGAATTTCTTCCACTGCGAGAACAATGAGAAGAGGGAGAGAGAGAGAGGTAAGTGTTCTCCATCATGTATAGGTGGGTAGAGAACTGAAGGTACATCCTCCACTAAGAGAGTAGTGGGTAGAGGGTGCTGAGATTAGTTCTCCATATTGTATAGGTGGGCAGAAAACAAAGTGTTGAGAGATGTCTAGAGGGAAGCTAGTGACTGAGAGATAAATTATCAAGAGATGGATTTGAAACATGCAGCATAAGTGGTTGAGTTGAAGATTGTATTGTATTATAATGTTTTCTTCTTCATGCTTGTACGGATGGTGTGTGTGCTAATTCTGTAATTCAAAATCAGAAAATGTTCAAAGCATAGTCTCTGTCGTGAATGCTGATTACATGGTGTGTGAATGTGTCCATTGTTGAGAGAGTTGAGTGAGGGTTGCACTGACCAGGTTGTCTTTCATTGGACCCCCTAACCTTGACTGCATCATTTGGTATTAGAGCAGGAGTATTCTGCAAGTGTGTTGATAAAGTCTGAAGACATTTCCAGTAAAGAGTGTTGGGTAGAATATGTTACAGCTGAATTTCCTCCATTGTTAGAACAATGGGTAGAGGGAAGGAGAGAGAGAGAGAGAGGTGAGTGTTCTCCACCATGCACAGGTGGGTAGAGAACTGAAGGTACATTCTCCACTAAGAGAGTAGTGGGTAGAGGGTGCTGAGATTAGTTTACCATCTTGTATAGGTAGGTAGTGAACAAAGTTTTGATAGAGGTCTAGAGGGAAGCTAGTTAGTGAGTGATAAAAGATTAAGAGATGGATTAAAAGCATGTGGCCAAAGTGGCTGAGTTGAAGATTGTAGGATGGGAAGTGCAGGTCCAAGTGGAAGGTGAGGCAAAGAGAGGAAGAAAAAGTTTGGTTCTATAATACATGTCAGAAAATGAAGAGCCGAAGCCATTTTAGATATCTTAGAAGGGGATGTTGCTATTGTGGGGGAGCTAGAAGAAGAGGAAAATCTTTCATTAGAGAAAGATGAGGATATTGCAAGTGATTTTGACAGTGTTGGATACAAACAAGGAAATCCCGAAAAAGAGGAAAGAAGTAAATTCACATAAAGAAGCAAGGGAGATTGAGGACATGTTTTTTACAAGCATTAGAGACACATGAAGAAAGACAGATGGTAGAGGACCAACAAGTAGTGCTGGATATGAACAAGGAGATCTTGAAAAAGGAGGAAAGAAGTAAATTCACAGGAAGGGAAGCATGGGGATTGAGGAGATGTTTCTACAAGCATTAGAGACACATGAAGAAAGAGAGATGGTAGAGGACCAACAAGTGGAAGAAATCATAGAATTGCAGTGAGTGATGAAGAAAATGAAGAGGGGCTAGAAGGGACAACATTTTAAAAGGAGGTGGATGCACTTTTTGATGATATCTTGAAGACTGTAATTGGCAAAGATGATGTTGTTGCAATAGAGGTAATGGAATCATTTGACATTGCAATGAATGCAGTAGGAGAGGAGACATGGAGACTATCCTAGAGTTGCTAGTGGCTGTTATGGGTAATCATTTTAATGCCCAAAGATATGTTGAGTTATTTGAAAGGCAAGCTGTGAAGGAAGGAGTAGAGAGTGGGTTGCACCCTTGGAAGAAAGGAGTATGTGAGGATGGTGTAGAAGATGCTTGGTGGAGGTGGGAAAAATCTCATAACAGGATGAGAAAATAGAGAGAGCTGATTGGAGGAGGTGGATGTACTATGCCCAAGAAATGGGTAGGGAAAGATGGATAATCAGAGCTAGGGAAAGGAGGATGGTTTATGGTCCAACATGTGGTTGGAAAAGGAGAAAGAAATAGAATGGAAAGCTTTTGAGGCATCTAAGCATGGTGGAAGGGCATGTTGTGTTCTTACTCTTTAGGTCAAAAAGATGGTTCTACGACTTAGTCCAAGTTCGTGAGTACTATGCTTACAAAACTTCTACCCAAGGTCTATTATGTAGGTCCATCTAGGTCCACAAGCGATCTTGCATCAATCAAAAATGTGGGTAGTGTGTTGGGTTGAATGGGTCAGTATTATCTCAATGTTCATCATGGAGGTGGGCCATGTACAACACCAATTGCACGTGAATAAATGTTTCTACGTGGATGAATGATTGCGCTACTGGGAATGTTATGCAAGGAAGGAATATTTGTGTTTTAACAAACTTGCATGAATGTGAGTGGGCCAATAATACAAGCATGAAATAGGAAAATAAGACCCATGTTTTATATATGAAGAGAGTAACAACTAATAATGATTCATTTTCTCATCTTGGGCTTTTCAAGAGGCATTGGTATTCAAAGAGACATTGCCAAAAGGCATAAAGAAAGGAATTTGTGGAAGAGAGTAGTTTCATTGGGACTGTCTCAAGATAGTGGGAGGAGAGATGACAAGTAAATTCAGAAGTACTTGTGAGATCAGAGAGTGGTGAGGAATTGTAACTGTCCATTGAGGGACTGTATTGTAATGTTTTCTTCTTCATGCTTGTAGGGAGGGTGTGAGTGTTAATTCTATAAATTAGAACACGATTAAAGCATAGTCTTTGGTGTGAATTTTGAGTACATGGTGTGTGAATGTGTCCATGGTTGAGAGAGTTGAGCAAGGTTGTAGGGATAGTGTTTTCCTTCATTGGACTCCCTAACCTTGTTATATCCTTAACATTATATATTCATATGATTACTAAAGCTATGTGGTGGAGTGCATAACCTTAACTTTTCATTTATTAGTTTTTAATAAATAAGTTAGGCCAACCTAATTAGGATGAAAGGGTGTGACCCTTTATATTTATGTATATAAATATGGATGGGTGTGATTCTCCCAAAGGCATCACATATCATATCATTAAGTCTATTTAATCAAATATTTTGATTTTGGAGGTCTCCTCGCAAAGTGGAAGGACTATATTTGAGTGATTTTATAAAGAAATATCATAACAAGTGGTATTGGAGCATCGATTTTTGGCAACAATTTTTTCCCACCATATCTCGCACACATCTGCTAATTTTTCGAGATTTTTCAAGGCTGTTGTTGTACGTGATATAAAGTTTTCACTCCAAATTTAAGTCTCTTTTGATCTGATTTGCTCAAGTTATTGTGATTTCATTGTTTTTGACAAATCCACTATGTAGGCCAAAAAATTCAGTTTTTTTGAAAACCTCATAAAATTTGAGGTAGGGTCCATTCTTTGTATTTTCAGATTTAAGGCACTCTATATTTAGACATTATCGGGTCAAAATTGGTCAAAGTTAGTCAATGGTGGAAGATCTAATTCAGATATAACACATATTTTGATGGTTTATGGTTACTACTTTCTCTGGATACTTCCCCCCTAGAATGATACTAAATCAAGAACTAGAAAAAGTCACATCGGTAGCCATGCATTTTGAAACATATACGTTTTCATCAACTATTGATCCCAATGACGCTCTTTATTGTCCACCACCTAAAATTGAGGGTGACATTTCTATAGGATGTGAAACAATGGAACTTTTATACAAGAGAATTTGTTTGCCCCATTTGCAACATCTTTGAATGAGGGTTTAGATAGGTTTAAAAAGGATATAGTTTTGAGTTGAAAACCTTAATTAATCCACCTCATACAACCACTCACACACAACCAAACCATATAGGAGGGAAAAATAGACCAAATATAGGGCAACCATTCCAAGGGTCAAAATTGAACCTACCAAAGATGAACATCCGTAAGTTCGATGGTACAGATGTAACTTCATGGATAAGTCTCATGGAACAATACTTTAAGTTGCACAATATATTGGATGATGTAATGGTTGACATAACTTCACTACATTTAGAATTTGAACCATATTAGTGGTACCAATGGATGATGAGTGACAAAAAGGGAAGATTATTAGTTGGGAGGAATTTATTAATGACTTAGCAACCCACTATGAGCAACCATGGAAGGGAAGTAACGAATCTTAAACAAACAGGATCCGTAGCTGAATATAATGTTGAGCATATGAGATTAGCAATTCGGACTCTAGAAGCAACACCTTACCAGAGACTACAATTTTACATCAATGGACTAAATGATCAAGTTAAGCATGATGTTTGTTTGTTGGAACCATGTATAGTTAGGAAAGCTATGCAACAAACACTACACATTGAGCAATCGAAACTCGACTACTAAGAGATTCACACAAGGTCAAACTATGGAATGGAGAGATAAAAATGTGATTAATAATATTAATAGAAATGTGGTAAACTCTTTTAACCGAAGTCAAATTACCAAGCTCTCTCCTCAATAGGAGGCAAAAAAAAGAGAAAAAGGCCTATGTTGGCATTGTGATAGTAAATGGTCTAGAGGTCATAAGTGTGCTGGTGGAGAGAAAAGACTCATGGTTATTGAAAATGAGGCGTTTAATGAGGAAGAAATTGATAATGCAGAACCAATAGTAGCACATGAGCATGCTAACTTGGAGGAGGAAGAAAATCCTACTATCTCACTACATGCATCAAATGGGATAAGCACACCACAAACACTCAAAGTTGTTGGTTATATTAAAAGATAAAGGTGATAGTTTTGATTGATACAGGGAGTACCCATAACTTCATTGATAGAAAATTAGCTAATGCACTCAATTGCTTTGTTTTCTGTTTCCAATTTTCAAGTCATGATTGTTGATGGGAAACAATTCTCTTGTGGTGGTAAATGTCATCATATCAAACTATCAATGGGGACTATCTTCTTGATTTTGAAATGTTTGCCATCCCAATTGGGGGAGCCGATGTAGTTTTGGGAGTGCAATGGCTTAAACAGTTGGGAATAGTGTCTTTCAATTTTCAAGACTTATTCATGACTTTTAGTATGAATGGAAAAAATTACAAACTTTGCGGGATGTAGTCACCACCAAGCCAAATTATTAGCTCTCATAAGATGGAGAAACTACTTAAGAAGGGAGCTTATGGTATGGTGGCACAACTACATTTCTTAGAAGCACATGATGTAGAAAACCAGGTTCCATCAACTCTTCAAGAGATTATTCAAAACCATCAACAGTATTTCAAGAACCAAAGAGCCTACCTACAATTTGAGATCATGATCACACAATTGAGTTGATTCCAGAAGTATCCCTCCTAATATTAGACCTTACTACTATCCCTATCAACAAAAGTCAGAAATTGAAAAGTGGGTCAAGGAAATGCTCGACTCAGGCATTATTCGTCCTAGTAAAAGTGCATATTCATCTCCAATGATTATGGTTTAAAAAATGAGTTATAGAGAATATGCCCAGACTACAAGGAACTCAATAAGATCACTCTTAAAGATAAGTTTCCCATCCCTGTCATTGATGAATTATTAGATGAATTGAATGGTTTTGTTTTCTTTACTAAGTTAGGTTTGCATTTAGGGTACCATCAAATTCGAGTAAAGGAGGATGTACATAAAACAACATTTTGAACACATCATGGTCACTATGAGTTCTTAGTGATGCCATTTGGTCTCACTAATGCTCCTACTTTTCAGAGCCTCATGAATTCAATTTTCTGCCCATTTCTTCGAGAAATTACAAAATTTCTCATCAAATGGAAGAATCTACCACTTGAAGATTTGACATGAGAAGATGAACAGTTCATGCTACAACATCCCGAGTTGCTAAGTGTTGAGGGCAACGCTTCTCTAAAGGGGAAGGGCATGTTATATCCTTAACATTATATATTCATATGATTACTAAGGCTATGTGGTGGAGTGCATAACCTTAACTTTTCATTTATTAGTTCTTAATAAATAAGTTATGCCGACCTAATTAGGATGAAAGGGTGCGACCCTTCATATTGATGTATATAAATATGGATGGTGTGATTCTCCCAAAGGCATCACATATCATATTATTAAGTCTGTTTAATCATTTATTCTGATTTCTGGAGGTATCCCCCTCAAAGTGGACTATATTCGAGTGATTTTACAAAGAAATATCATAAGGAACCTTGATTGCATCATTGAGACATATCTTATTAGAATGTAAGACTTATTTATAAGGATATCATTAGTTATTTTTGTAACTGGTTGTAACTATATCAACCGTTTTGTAACTACACCATTCATAATAAATAGACAGACACATAATCTTAAATGTGTGCAATCCACCTTTGCTTTATTCTTTCTCTCTCTGCATATTCTAACATTGGTATCAAAGCGGAGGGCAAGTAAAGAAAGGGGAAGAAAGTCATTGTGATAGTCCCATTAGGGCACGTTGAAGAAATCAAGATAATTTTCGTGAAGATTTTTTGTGAGGATTTTTCAAAATTGACGGGACAATTGTTTTAATAGAGGTCGCAAAATCTTGGAACTTCTTTGCAAAAGCTTTGAACTTCATTTCCGGACTGCTATATTTGTGTTTTTAAGGGCCTGTCGAACTCGTCCGCAGAAGACTAATGTGGGCGAATATTTTGTTTACAGTCAAGTCGCGAAAACAAGGAGAGATTCTCTAATCTTTTTCCACAGTCGTAGGGCAGAATACGAATCTCAGAAACGTAAACAAGGGCACATTTGTAGGGCAAGAAAGATTGTCTGTAAATTGCAAAGACATCATTCAAAGTTTTTCAAAGACAAAGAAGCAAAATACAGTTACCATTAATATACAAGTCACGAATTTCAGGAGTCGAGGGCATAAAATACAGTCATGAGGTTCGTGAAACCCTGTCTGGTCGGAAACAGAGTTGTCAGTTAAAAGTCTCAAAATTACCAAAGATCTAAAGATAATACCTGTGCTAGGGCATGAAACTGTGCACATCACAATTGCAACAAAGGACTGGTATTTTTCTCTATTTACTCATTTTGGTAATACACAGTCGTATTTATTTTATTAAATGGAAATTCCTATAGAAAAATATTCTGGTCTAAATTTTCATACATGGAGAGTGAAAATACAAATGCAACTTATGAATAAAAATTTGTGGGGCATTGTAAATGGGAAAGAGACAACACCTACCGATGCATCAAAATTGTTAGATTGGCAAAACAAAGATGATAAAGCGAAAGCTATTATTGGCCTTGCTCTCTTTGACTCTGAACTTCATCATGTAGACCTAGACAAATCATCTAAAGAAATTTGGGATGCTCTAAATAAATTATTTGGAGCGAAAGTAGTTAATGCCAAATTTTCCCTAAAACTTCAATTATATAGGTTCAAAATGGATGGAGTCTCTATGTCAAGCCACATCAATAATTTGAGGTCCTTGATCAAACAACTAGCAGAAGTCAAAGCTGCGATTGAGGATGAGGATGCCAAAGCAATCCTATTAATCAAAATACAACAATGTAGTTTTTACCCTCAGTCCAAATTCAATCTCAATCTCTAGATGATATGATCGACTCTTCTAGTTGAAGAAAAACAAACTACGTAAGATGTAGAAGGTACATTCTCAAAGAAGAAAGTGCATTCTATTCTAGAACCATAAACTCGTAGAGGATCGAATCTGAGATAACCGGGAGATTGAATGTCATTATTGTAAGAAAAGAGGTCACACAACATGGGATTGTCGTGTTCGAGCCAATGATGTGCTCAAGGGTAAAGGCATATCAAATATGACTAATATAGCCATGGTAGAAGACCCTTTAGATGCAGAAGCTAGTGAGGACAAAGTGACAAATATGCAATATAAAGATGCTCTAAACTTTGAAGGCAGGTAATGATATAGGGTAGATGAAGCTCGATGGATGGTTGCTTAGATAATTCGGGAAACTGCGGATCTTGGGAATTATACCCTTACGAGGGTCATAAGACAACTTGATGGAGCTTGTGGATGGCTCAATATGGATGGTTGTCCAATAATTCGGGAGATCTGTGATTTGGGAGTTTAGGGAGGTGGAATCCGGGAACTCGGGAATTCAGCTCAGAACTACACCTTTACGAAGGTCACGAAGCAACTTGATGGAGCCCTACCTAGTCGAAGCATTGCTTTCGAAAGCATCCGAAGATTACGTAATTCTATTTTGTTAGAATGTCTGTTTTTGCTTTATGTAGAATAAGCCTTGAGAGGGGGTATTAGAATGTAAGATTTATTTATAAGGATATCATTAGTTATTTTTGTAACCGATTGTAACTATATCAACCGTTTCTAACCACACCATTCATAATAAATAGACGGACACACAGTCTCAAATGTGTGCAATCTGCCTTTTCTTTATTCTCTCTCTGCATATTCTAACATATCTTTGGCAATATTCAGTCCAAAAAACATGTTATACAATTGTTGTGATTGTCAGACAACGTCTGCATCGTGATTGCATTGTCCATAATATTTTTCCCTTTGTAAACTGACTGGTGGTGGTCTATATTTTGCACCAGACTCCCAAAAACCTTTGTTACATATGGACAGTTAGACTAGCACACTACACACTAGCTCTCTGAGGAGAGCATCCTCCTTTCAGCTGCAGCTGCGTGGAGCTTTTTCTGTAGACCTCTGGCCTAAAAGCCTTCCAATTTTTTGGCATTTGTCTTTCTGTGTTGCCTATCATAGTTATATCCTCTGGCCCGGTGATAGTGAATGGCCAGATCCCTCAGGCTGAGGATAGTTAATGACCACATCCCCCGGGTTAAATATGTTATCTCCCTGACCCATGCTGTTTTCTCATAAAATGTGTTGACAAAGACTGCCTTCATTATAAATGACAAAAGTAATGTTACATGAACAATAACTTCGGTCTGCATGGGACTAATTTCCATGTCTATCATGTCTTCAATCTAATATTGAATTTGAATAACATTTCCATCAGAATACTTTTCTCTGCAGATGGTTGTTCTGATCATTGTCTTCAAAATACCATATCCTTGCACAACTCAAATGATCACTCTTGCAGGGCAATCCATGTTTCAAACAGAGCCATATCCAAAATATAAATTTACCAGATTGATTGGATATTTTAATGCAGGCAGCCTTCTTTTTGGTTCATCAATTTACAATTTTTCTGAAGGAAATGTAATGGTTTCTCTCTGCAGATGGTTGTCCTGATCATTGTCTTCAAAACACCATATCTTTGGACAACTCAAATGATCATTCTTTAAGGGGTATCCATATTTTGAACAGAGCCGTATCCAAAATATAAATTTACCAGATTATTGATTGGATATTTTAATGCAGGCAGCCCTCTTTCTGTTTCATCAATTTACACATTTCCTGAAGGAAATATTATGGTTTTAGCTTCTTAGTCATCTTAAGTCCATTGTCTCTCTTTTCTTCCTGCAAAAGCTTTCATTCCCATTTCTCAGTAATTGTTTCCGATGGATAGTAGTCACCAAAGTATATACGTTGATTATTGCTTTTGCAATAAATTTTCATGTATTAGCTGTCACATCGAGAAATATGTTACAAGTAGTTTCAATATGAAGATTTTTCTAGAATTTTCTATAGGCACAAGGGTCATGCACCTGGCCCCAAAATGGATGCACTGGGCACATCTCGTACCAGATGTGTATTCGCACCTATATCTGTACCCAACAACTATTTTGAGTTTTGTAATGTTTTTATGGAATTCATGAATATACCCGTACATAGTACAAATGTGCTCTATACCACATGCTCTCAAGCTCTGAGGGTCCACACTAGTAATCTTCACATCCTCGGCCCTTTGTGTCCATGTACCTTTGAAACTCTCATATCTAATCTGAACATTCCAAGGCTGTCTTCTCTCTGCTGTCTGCAAAATCCTTCCTTTGGTTGCTTATTTTCAGGCCGATTATTGCTTCTAAATCAGTTCTAATACTTATTTTTAGTGACATATTTAAGATAAATTCAGGAGATGTTATCCTCCATCGTGTCACCAGTTACCACCAATATATCATTTTTGTTTTTTAATTTTTCATCCTTCAGCAATTCAGAATTTGACCCATTAATAGGTTCTGGAAATCATTTCTTGACTGGAGTTTCACTGGTAGCTTCAGGGTAGGATTCCCCCCTCCTCTGACTGAACTTTTCTACCCACTTATCCTGTCTATCTCACGACTTTTTGAATTTCATATGTGGTAGTAACCTATCCATGAATTTACAGGTTTCAAGTTTCAAATTACTGCAATCATGAATGTCTGTCTATTTTGGTGCATATAGAACGAGAATAGCCAAATAGATATACCAATATACACATTAACTAACACATTTATATAAGTGACAAAGATGTATCATTACTTCAGGTGATACTATGCAACACTGGTGTACCTACGGTTTACCATACTTCACTTTATAAATGCAAACTTTTGTCACGTAACTTTGGTAAGGTGGCAATGGGCAGAATATATTGATATCTTTGGTCAGGTCACAACAGATGGAATACTGGTTTGCATATCTAATCATAATATGATTATTGAAATAATTAATAGCTTACATTATTCTGTCCATTGTACAATTTGCTTCCATAATAATATCTATGTGAATTAACTGTGCGTAAAACAATAAGTAAACCTACCTACTAGTTCTCTCTTATAGTTGTTCATCCAATTATTTAAGGCATCACAGTTAATTCATTAACATGTGCATTCCATTCTAATCAATTCCAATAATGCTTAATAACACGTGACAAATAATAATTTCATTCATTGAATCATTTCAGAACATAGTTCATAGTACATCCACAATGTTAACATATAGATTCCATCATATATACAAGTCCATGATGAGTGACACAAAACTAAAGTGTTCCCCTAATATATTCCAATTTACATATATTTAGTTAAGTTTACATCTTAAGTTTTAAATAACATTTCATTACACAACATATGTAATTCAATTTACATAATTTCCAATACATAGTGGTTTACATGTATTCAATATACAATGTTACAATGCCTCGTCTCATTATACATAAGTTTCCATTTCTTATCACTTATAATCAATTATATCATGATATGTGGTTCAACTTTACAATAAGCTACAAGTATACTAGTTTTACATCCATTTGTCTTAAATATAATAATCCAATAGATATCAACACATACCAAAATGCAACAATCTTGTTGTTGAATTGTGCTGTGAGAGAAAGAGTATCATCGGAGCACTCTACCTCCAACCATGAGTCTTACAGTTACCCAGACACCTCTCATAACTTGAGAGTGGTCCTACTCTTCACGAGAAGGGAAGATACAAGAAACCAGTAAAGAGAGAAATACCATCTGTAGTATAGTCACCAAAAACTGGTAGACTTATGAATAGGGTAGGAATATAAAACATCTTAGTAATCATATAAGTAATGATCATGATTTGGCCAAAGACTTAGGATAACAAAAGACACCCCTTATTAAAATTTGGCAATGCGTCAGGACATGAAATAATCTTAACAGGATAGTCACGAAGGTAGGCCTTGGATCTACCTGATCCCTACAGTACCCCCTTGAGCACTTCTCATGTGTGATCCACTACCTAGGTTACCTAACCCCTGTACAGGTCACTCCCTAGTCCAAAAACACATTTCTCAAAATGTACCCTTTTTCCCACTAGAAATTTACAACATGACATCTCTATCTCCATGTTAACAACTTGGGAAAACTAGAACTAGAACACCAACAACACCAACCTTCTCGAATGTCCCATACCACCCTTTCACATTAATGCTATAAGGATCCTAATCCTATTATGTTATCCCCAAACAATACAAAACAAACCATAAATAGGACACAAGCAATCATAACCTTCTTAGGTGTCCCATACCACCTAAGGAAGTCATTTTTGCAAGAATGCTAAGCCTAGTTTGCTATCACATGCAAAAGACTATAATTGTCTGTAATAGTTTCCATATACATGTTTTTAGTTATACGTGTTTCAAGTTTAATAATGATTCATATAAGGTTTATAAACGATAACAATCAATATACAAACTGTATCTAATATGTGAAAGTACAATGTCTCCTAATCCTCATAATTTTCGTTAATTTGCCTTAACTTGTTTAATAATGATTACATCCTTCCAAACTAGGAGTAGCACTCAAGCAATAACAACTCTCGTAACTGCCCCATATAAATTATGAGCATCACGATTACAAGAATCTTAAATCCCTTTTGACATAGTCATATCTAATCTATAAGATATTCATTGATATGTCCAGAAAACTTATCATGCTCATAATCGAAGACATTCTCTCGATCATAAAATATAATCACTAAATTTACTTCCTGCAAGATCTAGAAAAACATGCCATATACATGGTCATATCATAAAGTAGATTCCAAATTCTACTAAAATCATAATCAAGATAAATGGATTACTTTTCCATAGTTAATGATTCCACTGAATCATAAGTCAAAATTATATTGCTCATCCTCTAGAGCTAGGTTCTGATCTTGGGACCTGTGGGTTATAAAATCCATTGATTTATAACTAAGTCATATAGATTTGCATTTCATAACTATCCAATTTTCATCAATACATAATCAAGATATATTGAGCATTGTAATTACCAATTTGAAATTTCCTAGTTGCTTAATTATGACATATTCATTGACCTTCATCAATAATTTAAGTTGCAGTATCATCTTTGCAAGGTACAAATGTATTCATACATTGTTCACAAGAATTACTCATTTAATTCATTCCATGTATTTTAATCTAATAATCTCTTACTCTCATATTGTTTAACTCATTGTACTTACCTCATAATCATCCTTCGTTGATTTACACCCTTTTGCATCAGGTCATCCAAATCATGAATATTAATCTCATTCATATAATATTATGCATCTTGTATAAACAATTCACATTTCTATGACAACTATTTCATTTTTCAAACATATTCCAAGTGCAGAGCATGTTGTCTATATTGTCACAAAACATTAAATAGTTTCACATTGTTGTCATTGAGTTAGGGATGCACATATAACTCCTCATATGGTTGACATATTTCATTTTCTCCTTTTTGATATTATTCTTTTAAAGTATATAGATATCTTCTCACTTTCCTAAATTTCTTTTTATAGTAGGATATTTGCATATAGCAATTTATGATTCCCTCAAGATTGTTATCATCTGATTAAAACATATAGTTCTCCTTTTCATTATAAGCTATGGTTATAGGTTTTCCACCTCTCATACCTATCATGCTCAAGTTTGGAAATGTTGACAAGTTTAAATCTTGTTTCAAGGTTTATCCATCGTAATAATCCTCTAAGGGATAATTTGACATAAAAGCTTAAAACATATACTTTCCATTCCCATGTCAATAGGTTAGTGATACCCTCATTTAAATCTCATGATTCCCTTGCTCATGATTTATCATACTCTATAATGCCCCTTTCCGGCTCTAACTGAAACAAAAGGGAAATTGCACAAACCCCAATAGATAGTAAACTGAAAATTATGACAACCAATTGAAATTTATGACAGCAAGGTACAATAGTCTGATTTTTATAACAACAGCAAGGAAAATGCAATATCTCTCAAAAAATGCATCATTTACACAATCCAAAGCATGTAGGGAACCTTAGAAATATTTTAGAACAAATATAAACCAAGAAATAAGCCTTCAAACCCCAGCTGAATTTATTTAATTAAATTTAATAATAGCAGTGAACACCCTTACAAAGATGGCTGGAAATGAAGGATTCCAAGCCCCAAATTGAAGTCCAAATGTAGATTCCAACTGCTAAAAATAGGAGAAACACAATGATGGCTGAGTTTGATGTTGCTTTGTGCCCTAGAAGACCCCAAATGCCACCTTAGGGCAAGTCGCCACCTTAAGAGAGGGCTGGAAATGCCTTTAAAACTGAAAATAATTCCTTATGAGATCACCTTGTTGCAAACTTGAGGGGTTTCGTCCTCAAACCAACCCACTATTGAGAGGTTTCGTCCTCAATGGAAGACAAAGGAAACAAACATGGTCCAATTCCAAGAGAAATAATTTTCAAAAGATGCATAACCTCTACTAAGCAAGCGACTCCTTTTTATCGCTTGATGTGGCACCAAAAACCAATTAGAGCCTTCTTAGGAAGATTGACCTCCTTGGGGAAAATAATAGTCCCCTTTTCCTTCTATTGACTTTTCTTCTTTCCTATTTGACTCCGACTATACTTAGAAAACTACTAAAAAAGAACACGAAGCTCACAAAAACATCTGAAAAAAACATGACATTAGCTTCCCTTGCTCATTCCCTTTTTGCCCACGGGAAGTGGAATGGGTTCAAGGTCTTCAAGGAGGACTAGCGTTGAGAAAGGGACATTACATACTCTCAAAATACATGTGAATGTGTTATAGTTTCTAGGTTAGTAATACTTCTTGTAGTTTCCCAAATGTTGTAAAAACATATACGATCATTATCTTATCTCCTGATAATAATAGAAGCGTAAAAGCATATTACTTCGTGATCCTTATATCCTTATATGTCGTAACTAGTTTTAAATATGATTAAATCATAATACGTCATTAGGGGTTTTCATCAGTTACCGATCACTCTAGGTGGTTAGATTATAGTCATTGTCACGTCTAGTCCAATGGCTCTATCTCTTGGTTTCTCAAGTATAATTGAAGTCTCATGGCTAATTACTGTATAATATCAAACTGGTTTCATGTCTCTAGATGTCATAATGACGTTCCATGTTCCAATAAATGACTATTCGTCTTTATGGTTCCTTATCTATTACTTGCAAAGAAAGTCCTTTTATAATCTAGAAATTAAGGTGGACCTCATCTGATCCAATTAATCTTTTCCCAACATAATATCAAAACCCTAACTTGGTTTAATATAATATACCTCCTTTTAACTTCATAATAATAATAGTTTCCTATTAATCTATTATGTTTCAAAAAGGACATCTGAATTCCTTATGTTTCAAAAGGATGTAGGGAGGGAGTCGAACCTGTGACCCCTCCCTTTGAATCTAAGTTCTTAGCCATTCAACCACACCATCTAACTTTGTTAATAGTGCTTCTAGTTTTATTATCAAATGATTTATTTCTATTTCTAATCCTTTATTAGGCTTTTAACAAAACATAAGGGGTCGGGTGTTGAACCCACGACTCAATGCTTCATAGCTAAGTGTTTTGGCCATTCGGCCACATTAATTTCAATGCAATGGTCATTGTTAGGTTTAAAGTGTTTTATAACAAGGTCTAAATAATCAGGCAAAAGGGCCTAGGTTCAAATTTGAGACCTTGATCCAATAGATCTAAATGACTTAACCGTTACAACAAAACAGAGTCATTTATTCAACTTTGTAAACCAATTTATAAAACTAAAGGAAGAAAACTTGGTTTGCTTGATAGAGGTTCTCACTGCCTGTGCGTGCTTTTCTTTCCTTGTATCCTATTGTTATCAGTTTGAATCCCTCTTCGACTCCAATCTTTTACACACTGTGCGTGTCAACTCCTGTATGTTTTCGATGTATCCCTCTTAATGGTTTGCTTATTTCTTCCTTTTATAAGCTTAGTCGAGCTAATATTAGCTCTCTCCTTTGTTCTTTTGCAAACTTTCTTTGAGCTATTCTTAGCTTTGCAACTCAATTAAACTAGAGATTTTCTATAATTGGAGTTAACTCATTGTCTTACTTGTTTACATCATGTCTAGTTTAACAACCACCTTTGAATCTAATTATGGGTTATCTTTTGTTTAGATTGTTTAGGAACTCGAGTCTAATGTTATGCAACTAATTGGGTTATTTGCTGCTAGGCTTAACTCGTTTGGCTTCTCTGTTTATTCAAGTCTAAATTTAGCTTGATTGTCTAATTGTTTACGTTTAGCTAATTTTAGTCTTTCGCTAATTTCAGTGGTAGTTTTAGCTGGACGAAGAGCTTATCGGATGGCTCCACGTGCTCTGATTTCGCGACCAATCATGTGCTCTGTTTATCCGACCAATCATGTGGCTTCGGGGTTACGGAAGAAATGTGGGCTTGGTGTTGAGAGAACTCTTTACACGAGATGGCGACACTTGGTAGAATCCCTTGTGTCCAGGGTTTAATTGTTTGTGGTCTCTCTTGTACCGAGGGGCTCTTGATTGGTGCCACGTCACACCAATCGGTGCTTCTTCTGTACGGCTCGTTGACAACTCTAGAAACCTAGCGGTATGGGGCTCCCAATTGGTGCCACACGACATCAATTAGTGCTCCCATGTCCCTTGCCCAACCCTTTCCTCGAAACATTAAGACCCTCAGGTACGTTGATGTGCGACACGTAGCACCATTCGCTTTCCAAAACCTAGTCCTACATTCAACATAGGTTCGGCCCAGAGATAGTTTATAAAGTTCTGTGCTAATAATCAGACTTGGCGTATAAGGCATTTTACACCGGTTAGCTTGTGCGACTCACTCGGCAAGTAGCTCGAGCTTGATGATTTGGCTTAGTCTTAGCTCCACTACAAGCTTTGTTGCAAAGGAAGGTAACTTGATTGACTTAGCAACCAGGTTTGTTGGAATGTAATTCGGTTTGACGAGTTGGCTTATCTTGACAAGGCAAGGTAGCTTGAGCTTGACATAAACAAATGGTTAGCTCGGTTACTTGGTGAGCTCATTCACAAAGTATCAATAATATGAGCTATAATGCAACTCGACTAAAATAATGCAAATGAGTCAAGTTATAAAACTTAAACAATATCATTAGGGATATAATCCCAAAACCTTTTTAATCCACCTTAATAACTCTTTTTACTTAATAACATACTTATTGCAACATATACGTCAACAACGTAAATGCAAGCTGCTCTAAATACACAAAGCGATGTTGCGCTCTTCGCCACAACGAGAGCGTGCAACACTAACTTGCGACAATGTGCTGTAGCTCTAAATAGGCAAAGCGACGTTGCACTCCTCGCCACAACGAGAGTGTGCAACACTAACTTCCATCACAATGTGTCCTAATCTAGACCGCACGAAACACCCTAGACCCCCTTGTACCAGGCTGGGTATGTTTTGGGTACGGGTACGCCCTAGGTACGTTGTGGGTACATACATACCCACAAGCCCTGGTACATCCCGGTACAAAAATTGCACCGAGAAGTACCTAGGGCTTGTGGGTACATACCCATAGAGTACCCACAGTTTTTTCTTTTTTTTAAGTGCAAAAATAAATAAAAAGAGTACCCACAGAGTACCCAGAGAACACCTAGAGAGTACCCACAGTTTTTTCTTTTTTTTAAGTGCAAAAAAATAAATAAAACATGAGGGCTTTGATTGGAATTGAACTTTGGAAAGTTCGTGTGAGATTCAATATTGCCAATAGGCTCTAAAGGGTCGAGAGAGATGAAAAGGACTTCATTTGGTTGACTTACTATTTGGGGGCTTTCTTGTTGCTCCTCATGGGTCCTTTATTCTTCAGTCAATTTGGAAGGCATGGGAACAAGTGAAGCACTTGGTGGTTGGGCATCCTATCTTCTCTTCATTTGACATTAGGTGCCAAGCCTACAAATCGATTTCGTCGAATCAGAAATATAATGACAAGATCCTTGCCTTGACAAGAGGCTGTTCTGCCCTCCTTTGGTTTGAGAAAGGAATTAAAATATTTCATGACTTTAAATGTTTTTTTAATGTCCAATGATACGTGTAACTCAAACGTAAGGCATTAATAATGAATTATCAAATCTATAATACGGTCTATGTTATTAACTATTATGTTTTGGACATTATGAATCAATACAAACTCAAGTCTCAATTCTCAAGTATTGGAAATTTGTTTTCCATGTTCTATGAATGATTTTAAGTTGTATGAATATTACATTTCAATATGTATGCAAATGTTTCTTTAAATTTATAATTTTATATGCACACACGCATGCACGCACACACACACACACATAAAACGTACCCAAAAGCGTACTGTACCGAGGTTATTAAAAATTTGCTGTTTCAGCATACCAAACCCATACTCGTATGTGTACCCGTACTTGTACCGAAACAGTCTAGGTCCTAATCCATCCCGTCACATACAACTACAAGGCTGAATCACAAAAGGGAATCTATGGCCTCAACTTATGGTTTTTGACACTGTTTCTCGCATACTGAAACACACATGGCTAATCTTTCTATCTGTACTCATTTAGCGCATCTATCCACCTCTCCCCAATGATACCCTTTCCCCCTCCAGAGAAAACCTGCATATATGTAGACAAAAGTACCTAGTGCATTATCTGTTTCATATAATCAAATCAACTGAAATGAACGAAACATCATAAATAAACAGTAATCCAAAACTGTAATGTAAATCCACAATATCAGTTATTGAAATCAAATTAACCGATAATAATGTTTTATCCCCAAAACATGTCATAATGCTAACTTAAAGCAATCAAAGCAAATATGATATGCTATAGCAGATGTGGCAACAACCAACCAAGCAACTAAATGTTTCCAAAACATATGTCTGATATTTATCATTTACCAACTTTTGCAAAGATATGATACATTTTTATGGCCCATCAAAATGCAGAACTGTCTCATTGTGATCTTTGATAAATATGCCAGGATGTTGGTTTCATTAACTGTGGCCTAAAGGATGTCTATTAGCAATATTGTTTCCAACTGTCTGTAATCACTAACTGCTTTCTCATCATTTAGGAGAAATCAACAGCTCGTCTTAGGAGAGAATAATTTTCTAAAACTTTTGTCGCTACAAAATCAAAACTTGCCTATTATTATTATAGAGGTGGGCAACCTATCATATTGCATACATGTATTTCCAAGGACTTTAGTCTCTGAATGTTGGAAATGCGTTGGTCTAGAGCAACTATTTACATTCTTGGTATTTTCAGTTGTATTTTTAGAAGGTTTTATGCAAAATGGTATAGCTTATAAAACCTCTTTTCTCTGAGTGTGCTCATCACTTTACACCATTTATAAATTTTTATTTGACTGCCTCTTCTTTTAAGCAGGAAATGACGGAAAATCTTGAAGATGCCAGCAATGAGCTCATACTGGCTGATGAAGAAATTGTAAGATTTCAGCTTGGGGAAGTTTTTAGCCACATGCCAAAAGATGATGTTGAAAACAGGTTAGAGTCACTCAAAGAGGAGACCACAAAAGAACTTGAAAAGATAGAGGAAGAAAAGGAGTCGGTTTTGTCACAGATGGCAGAGCTAAAGAGGATTCTTTACGGAAAGTTTAAGGACTCCATTAATTTGGAAGAGGATTAATAATTAATTTTCTGCAAGTTTTATCTGTAAGAATAACATTTTTTTGCCCTTGAGGAATTGGCCCATTTATTATTCCTTCTTAAGTTCTGTATGATTTGGTTGCTAGGGTGTCATACAGAGTGCATTTTTACTGAATGCAAATAGGATATCTTTCATTAGCATCTCAAGGGTAGGGAGAATTTTCATTAATTTGGAAGAGGATTAATAATTAATCTTCTGCAAGTTTTATCTTTGAGAATGATTATTTTTTGCTCATTAAGGAATTGGCCCACACATTATTCCTTCTTAAGATCTGTATGATTTGGTTGCTAGACTGTCATATGGAGTGCGTATTTACGAATGCAAATAGGATATTTTTCATTAGCATCTCAAGGGTAGGGAGAATTTTCAGTCTTAACGGATGTGTGTGGAATGATTGCTAGGTCTATGTAATGTCTGTGATACGTACAATATTAGGTGATGATTCTACAATAGTGAAAATTTAAAATCAATGTACAAGTATTCTCGAAATCTGCTTATCATTAATTTATTTAAATTGGCCTGCGGATGAGGGTAGATTTTTTGCATTTTCTCAAAAAACTAGATTCACCATATACCAGATTTTTGTTAAATATCAAGCAATGTTTTTGGATGAAAAAAATCTCGATTGACTATATTTAAAATTAAAAATATTAGTCCAATTCTTTTGGTACCATTTTCTTAGTATTCTTTTTAATAGGAATGTATCAGATTCTGCTGGATTGGCCCTACATATATATCACTTAGCCAGAGTGAAACAATCGACCTTGTCTCAAGATAAATGTCCTAACTGGTTGTGTTGCCCTTTTGGGTTACTATACATATACATTTTACATTATAAGTTTGAAAGTTTTGTCAGCTGTATTACATAAAATATTCCTTGCCTTGAAAAAGTTCACCTTGCTGCATGAATTGTGCAGTTAATGTTGTGTGATTATTTAATTGGGTTGAAGCACACCAGAGAAAATTACTTGACATGTGCTTTATGAAGTTGATTGCCTCGAACATGGAAATGTTATTGATTATTCATCATTGATTGACTATTTAAAAATAAAAAATAAAAATAAAATTATCATCCTAGTTTTAATATAAAATGTACATTCTCCAAAGGTTACATGTATCAATAATAAATTATATGCATTTCCCCAAATGTCACTATAAATAAATATGAATAAATTTTTGCTGTCCTAAACATGAATAAGTTTGTTAGTTTTGGCCAATTTCTAAGTTGCATTTCAATTTTGGTAAAAGAATAAAATTACTATACAAAATAAATGGATTACTTTTACATGGTGATCCAATGCAATCCTCAAAACACATTTCTAGTGATGCTCTTGTGCCCATTTTTATAGCTTGTGGCAATGATGGTTAATGTTCTATGGTTTTTGGTACTTTCGAACCACCTTGAGGTTAGTGGTATCTCAAGTTCATCGATTTGGCTCCATCAAACATCTCACACTTCTACAATGGTTCAATGTAGTACATGTAGATAGGATGTGACAACATCCACATTTGCTAACTTTTATGCAGGCTTCTGTAATGGATTTGTCATGGTACCAAATGCTGATATAGACCAAAGCATCAAGGTTTACTTAACATTGAGTACTGTTGAATGCTGGCAGTGTTACTACCTCTGTTACTAAAGGGGTAGAGGCTTCCATACAAGTCCAGGGGCAGCGCCCTTTGGCCAGGTTTTGACTGTAATATGTTTGTTCTATACATAAGTGGAAGATAGATGTTGACATAAATTGAGTAGTACATATCAATTTAAGAGATCTGATTGACCTTAACTGAAGTTGTTATTTTGTGATCCAATTAAAGAAAAATAAGTGGGTACTATATTTCGAACACACAATACTTAATGTGGAACATGAATATTTCTTAATCTTAACTTCTTTGTTATTGATTATGAACAATTGCTACATTCTGCTATATTTGTTGTCTATCATCTTCTCACTTCTCTATTACATATTTGTATACTTGTTGATACATACTAGTCTCTCTTAATACTCTGTGTATACATACAACTCTCTCTTTATATGTCCTTTTCTTCCATGTACATATATCTCACTCTATGGACATTTGTCTCACCACTAGTTTAGATTCTTTTGTAGTGTTTCAAAGTTAAAGGGTTACATCTATTCAGTCTTTAGTTAATTTTGGTAACTAATAATTCATACTAATTTACCTTAATACAATTTAGAGGGTATTTTCTTATATGCATATTTATTCCAAGTATAACCAAGAGTGTATAAACATAATATTACTCTCCACATGACAACATCAATAATGTCTTGACAAGATATGATACGAAGGGAGATGTAATATGTTGTGAAGATTTGTATGATGCCACACGTCCTAGAGTGATTCTTCATTTTTTTTTCTATATGTTATCGGTATTGTCATTGTGGTATGCTTGTGGCTTTTGCGGTACACATGAACACTTATTTGGTCTTGATGATTTGTTTGTTTTTCATTTAAATGCACAAAAGAGTTTGTGAAGCTCAGTATGATGTCACATAGTTTCCCGTTGTTGATGTGACATCTTTGGGGCTTCCGTGGTGAACAAGAATGCTTTTCTAACCTTGATGAAGTGTCTTGCTATTCAATAAAAAATTCTACAATTCCTACCATGCAATCAATCTAGAAACGCAAATCTAATTTCACGCATATTTTCGCCCATAATGTAGTGATAAAGGTTGTGTAATGCCTCCGCTCTTTAAAAAAACAATAATAATAATAATAAAAATAAATAAAAGAACTAAAATTTAAAAGGCCGTGATTTTCTTGTGGGGCGGAATTAGGGCTCGGACCCCACTTTGTCATTTTCCCTTTTGTTTTTTTTTTTGTTGTTGGTTTGCATCTTTCTGGTTTGGTCGCTGTTTTTTTTTGGAATGGGCAGCTGTTTTGGGGGCGCAGGAGCTGCACACCAAAAAAAAATGAGTTTGTTGAAATGGCCTTGGAAACTTTCATGCAAATGCTTGATTCACGCAAATCCAGACTCCACAAACGTCCAAAGACTCGCCTTGCCGCGCCACACCCCGTGTGGGAAAAAACGAGCACATTGGAGAGGGGGTTTGTCAGATGTTGTTGCAGACGCCAAAAGCTTTGGGGACAGCGTTTGGACATTCATCGAAGCCAATGGAGGAGGTTTTTTTGTGTGTTTTAGCTGGTCATGTTGCCAATATTCTCCCAGCCGCGCCCAGACCTGTGTGGGCTCCCATCCAAGCAAAAACAACAGAGGAACTGGGTCAGATGTTGCAGCCACACGTGCCCTAGTAGATACTTTTGTAAAAACGTGAAAGCATACGCTTGGCATGTGAGTTGGGTGCCTAAAATGCCTGAAAGAAACATGGCTTCTTTGACTGCCACGGCTGTAGGTGATGCACAAAATGGGTTTGTTGAAAAGGCGTTTGGGCTGTGTTAGAATGCCTCTAAGAAATGCGGTCTCATGGAGTGTCGGGGTTGTAGGATCTGCACAAAATGGATTGTTGAAAAGGCTTTAGAATCTTTCAACCAAGTGTAAACAACAGCAACAAAACTAAATTTAACAACCGTGCCAGCATTCTCACTGCCTGTGCCAAAATAGAGCTCTTGAAACAGAGTATGGACTTCCATCAAAGCATAAAATAATGGACTTTGTCAGATGTCGTAGTTGCCAATGTTCTGTGCACGCTGTTACAACATTTGACCAAATGAAATAATGGGACAATAGCTCTCTAGAAATGCAACAAACAGTTTCCTCGTGGGACAGTCACATTGTTTGGCGTGTGCAACAAACAGGTCTCCAACCTGATAGTTTTCTTTCCCAACGTACTCTAGCCATGTTAAAATAAGAGCTTTGATACAGGGAAGGGACAAGACGTATGGCAGATTTTTGGAGTTGCAAGTGTTATAGTATATAGGTGGCTGGAGGGGCAACGTTGGTTGCTCTATATGCCCAGATGGGTTGTTTAAAAGGGCTTGGATCCTCCCTAGCCAATGCAACAAACAAGTTTCCAATCTGATTAGAGTTTATTTGTTGCACACGTTGGAATATGGTATGTTTGGCGTGCACATCAACCTGTTTTATCAAGGCATAGAAAACAAGATGTTTTGTTTGCAATGCAACTCCCCTGGTAGACGTGTATGCAAAATGGTGGAGCTGTGGATGCTCGTGAACCGGATTGACGAAGTGCCCAAGCAAGAGACTGAACCCAAGCTTGCGGCTTCGACCGACTTCGTTCTCCAGGCATGGTTCTTCTTTCCCTACCTCTCATAATTCTCGTGTTTTAGTTCTCTTTTGCAACTAAATAGAATATTAAGTTATTAGATTTTTAATACAACTAAATGTCTCTTCAACTCATTGCAAAACAATAAAGTGTCGTGTCGCAACTCTCGAAGCCATTATAACTCGCCTACTTTAAAACATGAAGTATCACCCTCGCTTCAAGATGATCTAGAAAACTCTTACTCTTTTGATCGCTTCAATATCGCTTTTTTGACCGACAAATTTGACTCTCCATTGATTAAGTTGACCTTCTTCCTGCTTAAAATAGTTAAATTTTGCAATTTTCGGAGACTCACTAAGTACCCTTCGCAACTCTGGAAACGAGATGTGAAGTTTCATTCGGTACCTTGGTATATGAGGAGTCGCCTTGATTTTTGGTTTGACCCGAAACGATCATATGACATCCTTTTGACGCCCTTATAGGAGCCCTGTAACACTGGTTTACAACAGTAGAAAGTTGTTAAAACTAGAAAGTTGGCTTTCGTTTTGGATCGCCATTTGAAACCTGGAAAGAGAAATCACTTCCCGTCTTCACAAACCTCTAGCGTTTATACTAGACAAATGCATGGAACATTCAGTATAGGAAAGAAAACTTTTTGGGATAGTTTGGCGAAGCCATTTTGTAGGCCTCCGGTCACAGTTTGACGAGGTCAAACTGGTCCAGTTTCGTCTTGTCGCTCCAGAAAACTTGTCGCCATTTGAAAATGGTTAACTAGTTCTCAGCCCCGTCGATTCTGATGAACTCTCCTTATGTAGGGGAACTAGTAGGAGATGTCTCGTTGCGTGCTTCCCCTTCGAACGTCAGTTATGGATGCAGTTTTCTGGGCCCTCGAGTTAACTTTTGTCTTTTTACAACTGGGTGAACTACGACCAGTGGTCCCGGAAAACTAACCGCCAAACGCAAACCGTGCGCTCCTTTTCAATTCCGTCAGTTGCAATGAGCTCTTGGTATATCCGGGACACGTAGAAAGTTAATCGTGATGTGCGTGCTCATCGGAAGATAACCTTTGGAAGTAGTTTCTTAGCCTCCGAGCCCGTTTTGTACGTTTTGCAGCTAGTGAGAAAATGTAAAAGTAGAAAGCTGCGGACCCTCGTAGGGTTGTCAAATCACCCTGGAAACTTTTTACTCACGTAAATAACTGTTTAAAACACTATAATGAAACTTGTTGTGTGTTTTGGGACTTTTGATAAAATGATATTTTCTCTCTCTTCCCTTCTCTTTCTCTCTCCCGGGTTTATAAAATGTAGAAAAATGAAATGCAATGAATACATGTTTCTAGACTTTTTATTTCGATTGGCAAATTGTAATTATTGTCTGATGTAAATGGGAAACTGAAAAATGACAATTATGATTGATTAGGGTGGATACCATGCCAGCGAATTATCGCTGATATCATGCTCACGTGGGTTTTGCAGGATGGATGAATGACGACGAAGAAGGCGATGTGAAATTTAATTATTATTTTTGTAACTCTTATAGGTCATTGTAAAATGAATAACTGTGTAATGTAGTCTCTTGTTACTGAAAAATTATAAATGAGATTTGTTAACATGCATGATATGCTAGTTTTTAAGGATACTTATGGAATGTACTTCTAATCACCAGTTCAATTTGATTTTTAGTTGTGTATGGCAAAAAGGTGTTTGGTTTATACTTAGTAAATTGAAATCGAAGTTAATACATTGTAGTACCTTCTCAGTATTTAATAAATGATTAAATTAATTATAGGGTTACCTTCTTACCTTGCAAACACAATAATGAGTTTTAATGGGAACACTCAACCCTAATAAAATATTCATGCATAACTTGCCTGTATGTGTGATCCCTTCCTACCATATAAGAAATTTAAAACCGAAGAACGACCTTAACCTTTGCACCTGATGAGACCTCATAGGTTAGGTAAATAAAACCCCTCGTTGGAGTTTACCGTCATAGTCTTTATGTCTAGCGACAGTGTCGCGAACCCATATTTAGGAATGTCATGGTCCAACCTATCTGGAGTATGCGTTTTCCTTCTAGATTTGGCATTCGTGAGAAGAATGTCCTCTCTTCAGGTCCAACACCAGGCTGAGTGTTGAAGACCGCCTTAGAAGTCACCTTATGAGTCCTTGTTCGAAGGAACGACTAAGCAGTGCAACCCTGGATTCTATCAAAATAACACCTTGGTATGTCCTTGAATGTGGTTTAGTATAATTTTGTCCACCTGCCTTAAACTCTTATATAGTTGAGGCATAGATCATTGAGTGCATAATGGAAGAAACCAAACCTCAGCTGATTAGGAGGTGTCACTTGTGGTTCGTGTATGGTTTACAATTCTTCCGACCATATACCCCTTCAAGATGGTAGTCAAATACTTATGTAACTCCTGATTTCACAACAATGCTATGAACGAGACCATAGTGCGATGTATAAGCATATCCTAAGATGAGAACGAGATTGGAGGTTAGGATTGAGGTCACTCATGAAGTCCTTAAAACTTATGTAAAAATAATCATGTGTCAGTAAAGAATATAAGTTACCTTGGTGCGACCAAACTTTGAGAAAACAAAAGATATGCATATATAGATATATATAAATCTTATAGGAATTCAATAAGCTTTCAAATTATAATGACAATGGTAGAAAAATAAATCCAAAGATGAATCGAGAAACATTTTGGTGCAAAGCTGCCCTCAGAACTAAATCTCTCACAATCCTTTGAGTGCATTTTGGACATCAAGTCTCTTTCGCTTGAGTTGTAAGGGTAAAACTGTAGACATCAAATAAACGTTGGAGAAGAATATTTTTACATAATAGAAGATGGTTAAGTATTTTGTATGCAATTTGATTTATGCCAAATATGTATGTCGATTATGGAAATTTATATAAAGTATAAGAAGCCAACTTGAGAAGGTCGAATCGTATGTTCAACCGCGGAATAAGTTTAAGAAAACGTAGGTGAACAAACGAGAAAATTTCTCCTTGCTCGTAATGTCCTTGGAATGTTAACTTTAACCAAAAATACATTTAAAGAAATGATGTGTTATGGGTTCGCCGTCCCTGAAGCCATGTTCTTGTGGTTGTGTCTTTACTAGTAACCTTCCATTGGGAAAAGTGTAGTGTCAGCATGCCTACTTCATTTTCGTGCGTCTATGTGAGTCGATGATTCTTGTGATAGCCGTATGCGAGTCGAGTTCTGTATTTGAAGCCCATGTTGTGTTGTGTGTAGTGAGCAATGCAAGTCAAAAATAAAAATAAAAAATTATCCTGGTATTTTACTGTTGTTTTTGTGTGTGTAAAGAGTGGGCACTACAGGTTGTTGCATGATTATTAGCTACAAGTTAACTCCACATGCATGGTGGAGCTTGATAATGAAATATGTTTTGTACATAATGCCCTAGGTTGGCATGAAGAAAGTCAAGTATAACTTTGCATAGTACATGCTGAAAGGAATAGTTCACATAATGCATGAGGTGCATTTAATGGAGGGTGCTTCCAGATGGGGATTGCACCTTTTCTAAATCTTAATGTGCAAGTAGGGATTCTCAAAAATAATTCGTTTACCATTGTAATAGGTCAAGGTTGTTCACAATGAGATATGGGAGATGTGTGAAAATTAGATAACTTCTACCTACAAGCTTAAGATGAGTAGGTGATATGAAAATGTGGTAGCAGTATTTGGAGACGAGTATGCAGTCCCACCAAGGATGTGAGAGGCTTATGAGGAATTCATGCATTTTTGTGTAAAGGTACAAATTTACATTGAAAAAAATGTAAATAAGAAAGGAAACTTTGTTAGTTGGATGAAACTACTATATGGAGTGTTTGCATAGTACATAGAGAGTGCATTGAATAAGATTAAAGATTCATTGTGAGCAAAGATAAACACGATAGAGGTCGACACAAAATATTGTGTTTCGAAAGAAGTATAACATATTTGGACATAGGGAATTGTTAGGTGATGGAGAGTTTGATGATATACGAAGAAGCTAGCTACAACAATGGCAAAGAAACCAAATACAAATTTGGTCGATCAAAGGGTTGGGTGGTGTTCGTTGATAAAGACGTTGTGTGCCACAAGGAAGAGGAGAGACTGAGAAGCTACGAGAATTACTAGATGCAAAAGGAAAAGGTCACCACAGTGGAGGCAAAGTCATAATCATCATACAATCAATAGACTATGAGACCCCAAACCTATCGGTGCAGGGATGGTGTGCATTGTCAAAGAGTTTGGGGAAGAAGACTAGTCGATCCATTGGTAGGAGGAATTACATAGAGAAAAGTGTCATTGCAAAGAACAAAACTAGTTAAAACCATGGTGCAAAGATAAACATGAGTGAACTTAGATCAAGTAAGAGATATACGATCTATTGGTGTTCAAGAGCAAAGAATTGGTGCATATAACGAAAGATAACTGTAAGAGGTGAGACCAAGTGTGGGTGTGCAAGGCCAAGTGAAAAGTTGGTTAGTTAATTGGTACTTGATGCGGAAAATATAAACAGGCTCAAGTGGCCTCTCGCTAACACATGCTAAACTTGTTTTGCGTAGACATGCCATTTTCCAATGCTAAACTTGTTTTGCATAGACATGCCATTTTCCAAATGGAGTTTGATCTCGACTCAATTAACTTGTAAATGAAAATCCACACTAACACACCAAACCAAGGTTCACGAAAAGGCTCTACAATGATTTGATCGCTTAATTTGCGCAAAAACGTATTGTAATGAAACCACTAACAAATTTGACATCCTTAGAATAAGCTTGCCAACTAGGTGCGATTGGGGCGGGGCACTACACCTTTGGTTCTCTTGGTCCACTTCTCTTCCTATTTCTTTGCTTTAATTGGTCTATCATTGATTATATTGTCCATCTTAATTGTTGTGCCTTTTATTGATTTCCCTTGATTTCTATTTGATTGTAATTTGTGCATCTTTGGAAATTTTATGAGAAATTGAATGCTTATCATACACTAGTATAGCTAGGGCTCCCTTCTTTTATGCAAAATTGATGGAGTCGATGGCTCTATGTGTGTGGAAGATTGCAGAGGAGATGGAGTTAATGGGGGAGGTGGATCTATAGCTATGTCTGGAAAGGACCCTAAATTGAAATCCTTGTGAAAACACTAATAATTGGGAAGGTCCAAACATAAGAATTTCAAGTGTCAAGACTGCCAAAAAAATTTTTAGTGAAGCACTTCGACAACAAGAGGTGACATTGCTCTCTCATTGGAGCGAAATTTGTCAACTATGACCCTTAACTTTCAGGAGCTTGGGATGGACAAGAAAATGAATGAGGAGAAGGTAAGGGCCTTAGCTGTCCTCTTACCCTACATGTTAGCCCTAATGAGGATATGTGTAAAGATATACATAACAAAGAAAATAGACTAAAAAATATAGTAATTTTCTTTGTTTACTTGAATGGTAATGAGATTCCCTCTAGAAGATTTTTTGATAATTGGATTAATGTGGTTTGGGGAAAAAATGAGGATGTATGTTTCCTTATGTAGAATGGTGCAAAAGGGGTATTCATTGTCCTGTTTAAAAATTCTAATATGCAGAGAAGAGATATTAGCAAAACTTTGTGGAGCATAGGGCAATCCTTGTTCAAAGCCCTCCCTTAGAACCTGAGCCTTGATTGTCAAGAAATTTATGTCAAAATGGCCTTGAGATGGATTGACTCCAAAATGTGCCTATGTAGCTTTTATACCTACCGCTAAATGCCCTAAAACCGATTGGTGAAGCTCTCAAAATTGAAGAAACCAAAGTGATCCTCGCTAATATGAATGCCATAATTATAATTGCCCTTAAGTCAATGACCCTCTCCCTGATATAATCTCAATTGGCTATCCTAATGTGATATTCTCGTGCCCATTGTTAAGGTTGGAAGGCTTGAAAGCATGCTTTTTATGCAAAAAAAGAAGGGCATATTAAAAAGAATGCATGTTGTTAAATAACAATAAGAAGCTTATAAATAGCCCTAATAATTCTAGGGGTGAAAGGCATGGACATGGTCAACATTGTTTTTACCCTCGATGTAGATAAAACCTTAGGGGAAGTAAATAACGCTTGGGGGTTGAGGTTGAACCTATGTTGTGCCCTGCTGCCCTAGCCAAATTCTAACAAAATAATTGATTTATGGAAATAATATGAACTCCAAAGAAAATAGATCTCCTTCTTCATTATCAATAATGAATTAAAATGTTTCCTAAATAGGAAAACAATTCCCAACTCGAGTTGTCCAAGTAAACTCTAACTAACTTTGACTAAATCTACTCTAGGTGGCGGAAATTACTATTTTTAAAAATGAGTTCTAGAACTTGCTATTATTAGTAAGTTCGCATGCTTATTCGTTAGGAAATAAATTGTCACACATCTTCTACATCCCTAAATAGAGGAATTGCCAACTTTCTAACTCATAATGCAACTAATAGACTAAAATTAACTAATGCCCAAAAATAGGAAAAAAATAACTATAACTTAAATCCTATTTTTTAAGATGGCGGATTTAGGGCCCAAAAACGTCCACCAAAATCACTTGCCCCAATTGGTAGGGTGGCTTGCCCTCCACGTCTCTCTCATCAAAACATGTGGTTTAAAAAACGGACTCAAACTCTACCCACAAGCTCAAGTTATGACCTTGTCAAGTTCCATTAATTTTGGCGCATCAATGACCTCTAGAAGGAATGAACAATGGAATGGTTGATATGGAAATTTGTTCATACCCACCTCGAAATTCACCTCGTTGCCGCGGGAATCAAAACATTACCTCCCCCACTTGATGCAATGTAGAATATCATAGGAATATGAGGTTCTACTAGCCAAAGCAGTTGAAGCCCCCTACTTAAAACCATTGAATGTGCTAGAATTTTTGAAAAATGAGTTCTTGAATAATGATAAGGGAAATATTATGCCCCATCCCCACAAATCAGGGGTGGGTTTGATTCTCCTAGAGATTAGATGGCCTTCCCTAGCCCCCCGAAAGGGAAGCAAAGTGATAGAGAACATGTAGTCTCAAGTGAGCTAGACCCGTGGAACAAAAATTCCAAGACGGGGTCAACAAGACAAAAAATAGAAGTGTGCGTTGAGTTTGGTGCATCTGACTCCCTCAAGGTGGAAGAGGATAGGAAAAAAAACCCTAGTCAAGGGGATGGAAAAAAAGAAGGATGGTAAAATTCTTCTTTGCTTATATGGGTTGTATCAAAATAAAATCCCCTTAAATCCTTTTGTAAAGGATGTCAATGGACCAAACTAATCCCTTATTTATGAGAATCAAAAGTTGGAACATTAGAGGTCTGGAATCCCTAGATAGAAAACCGATTATTAGGCATTTTAGAAACTCTAGACAAGAGATAGATTTCTTTCCCTGCAAGATGTTAAAGAATACGACACTTCCTTAGACCTGGCATTAAAATTTATTTGGCCTGGGTGTATCCGCCTTCACAAACCATAGAAAAGGGCGGGGGCTACCTTGCTCATAAATAAAGATTACCTTGCTCATAAATAAAGATTGGGCTAAGGGAATGATCAAACATGGGTCTCCACCATTTGACACTGTGATATGGGCTACCTTTTGTATAGAAAATCACTCCTTTAACATATGTTCCATATATGAGCTAAATGACTACAAAGACATAACTAAATTATAGAATTGGATGTCTACTTCCTTACTTGATGTCCTATGGATTATTGGAGGTGACTTTAACATGATTGAAAAAATAAATGAAGAATTCTATTGTGGAAAGGAAATGAACAATTCTTTTGGTCCAAAGCTAAAATAATACTAAAAATCAAGGATCCATTAGCTGGAAAATAGAGAATGAGCAATAATATATGGTACTTGGTGTAATAACCAATAAGGGAAGAGAGTTTATTCAAGGCTAGATAGATTCTACCTTAATATGGATTTTTCATTGAAATTCAAAAAGAGGAAGCTAATGATGTGATTGTTCTTTTGTTCCACTCTTTGAGATCATTCCCATATGAAAATTAATGGAAAGTTTAATGACAACTCCATGTCTAATGAAGGAAAAAAACTAGAAAGGTCTTTATGAGTTAAACACCTTTCACCTCTGAGACCTTGATTATATGGAGGGAATTAAAGCTTCATGGATCCTAGTTAAAAGGCTCAATAAAGGTGACTCAAAGATGTCCTCTTGGGATAAGTCAATTAACTTTTGTAAGAATTTCTTGAGGGCATATGGCCAGTCAAAAACAATCTTGAGAACTAGGAAGCAAAGAATGGTTGAAGAATAGTTGCTCAAAGTGGAAGCCTCATTGTAATAGGACCCTCAAAACCCTTCTTTGCTCAATGAGCTTGTTAATATCAAGCATCACCACATGACCCAACAATACATGGCTAGAGGATCCCAAATCAGGTCTCGTATGGTTTAGTTAAAAGAAGGGTACAAGGGCAAACGTAATTTTATTAGAATATTGAAAGTTTAGCACAATAGAGAGTAGACCAAAGAAATTGATATAGGAGGAAATATCTTATAAAGTATTGAAGAGATTAAAAAACCATTCTTCTCCTTTTACTCCCTCTTTATTGTTGATGTGATTAGAGATGCCATTATAGCTAACACAAATATATGTGCTAAGTGTCCCTGTTAAATCTCCCCCTATTGCTAAAAATGGCTTAGGCGTAGATATCTGAGTGGATGAAATTATCTTAGTAATTGAATCGCTTAAGAATGAGAAATCCCTTGGGTGTGATGGGTTTCCTACTCAATTTTACAAAATCAATAAATATTAGCTTGCTCTTGAACTTTTAGAAGTCTATAAGGAGGTTATTTAAGTGGGATCTTTGGAGGAAAATATCAATAGAGGGGTGATAAAGTCTTTCCCTAAAGAAGGTAAACAAATTAAAAATTGGAGACCTATTACTCTCCTCAATGTGTCATTCAAAATTCTTGCAAAAATTCTAGCCAAAAGAAGTGCATTTCACACAGACAAGATTTGTGGAAGGAAAATATATACTAGAAAACTTAATCACTAGTTGGGAAGGAATGCATTGGGCTAAGGAAAATAATTAGAATGCATGTATGACCTCATTAGATTTTAAAAAATATTATGATAGAATTGAATGGCCATTCATTGACCTTATGTTAAAAGCTATAGGGTTTAAAGATAAATTTTGTAGAATGGTAAACATTCTATTTTGTGAGGTTTTACATATGTCAAGATTAATGGAGAATTGAAAAACCTTTTTGGTTACAAAGGTCTATAAGACAAGGTTACCCCTTAGCTCCCTCTCTATTTGTAATAGTTGTAGAAGCTTTGCACTATCTCTTTAATGATACCTCACTTGGCCCCCCCCCCAAGTGAAAGACATTTCACTACATGATAAGCAAGAACATATTGATGTTTTTTTGTTATGACAATTATTTTTGCTACATAGATGAAAACAACTTCAAATTTTTTTGAAAAGACTTGACATTTACTTTGCTATGCCTTTGGATCATTGATTTCAATTTAGAAATCATTGGTTCGAGGTTGGGACGAATCTCCACTTGATTAGTTCTCTACCATAGGTTGGTCATGGGGGGTCCTCACAATATGGTCAAATATCATTAGGATTCCTCTCACCCTCATACTCTCCTTCAAAGAAATGTGGGAATGAATATTTAGTAAAATCAACAAGAAAGTAACCAAATGGCAAGGAGGCTAAAGGTTCTCTCCTCCTTTTCCATCTACTATGTCTCATACGGGCTATTAGACAACTCTCAAATTGAAAAACTACACAAAATTATAAGGGACTTTCTCAAGTCGGATGGCAGGGGAAATAAAAAAGACATCATGTGGCTTGGAGAATTTTCTATAAAATGAAAGCCTTAAGGGGTATGGGGCTCAAAGATTTGAAGCTTTAGGGAATTTCTCTTACGATCAAATGGAACTTGAGGGCCGCAGGGGAATGAGCCATGAAAGTATTGTAAGATTAGAGATTCCCACAAGTAAACCATCTGGAAAGGACTACATATGGCTAATATAATGTTTGGCTCATTCTCAGTTAAGACTATATGGCTCCTTTATTTTTACTTCTCTTTGGAAGGCCTGGGAAAAGGTAAGACATTTAGTGGTTAAACAATCCCTATTCTCTTGGAAGGGGGCAAGGTGTGAAGGTTATAGGTCTATCTAGTGGAACTTTTCTATAATGATTCTCCTCTTGCCAAATGAGAGGCTCTTCAACAAATTTCTGGTATAAAAATGACATACAAACAATGATTGAAATAATTGAAATGATATGATGTTAACCTAAGATGAAGTTAAAAGGAAACTTTCAACTCCCTAGTTCACACCTAAGAACATATACTATCCTAAAAAAGGCTAGTGATGCCCTCCCCACTAATCTCACTTTAGAAAAAGATGAATTCTTTTGGCCCTGTATGAATTGGATTAAGGGGATTATATGAAATCTCTACCAACCAACTGCAAGATAAGATTTCATTTTCTCATGAAGTCCCTCTTTCCCCAATAAAAAATGGTCATTCTATGGTCTTCTTACATTGAACCAAAAAAATCTTGCTTTAGATGGTTGTTGATTCACCAAATGTTGTTGTTGGAGCTAAAATGGCTAAGTTTGGTTTTGGAAGTCCCTTTTTCTCATTATGTAATGGAACTAAATATCTTTCAAAACGTTTTTTCTTCCTTTTCTTAAGTTTTGTTGCTATGGAAAAATGTGTGAAACCATTGTCTATTTTGATTGAAAATGAAATTACTTGGTTAAATGTTTTATTTGGGTTATATTTACTTTAGTCTAAAATACATGTTTTTTCAAAAAAATTGGTGGCTTATGATGTATATGAAAGTCTTATACTACTTGTGGAAGCAAAGGAACCTCAAAGTGTTTGAAGGTAAAGCTAGGACCTTTATTGACTTCTAAAGATAAGTCATTAGTGGAATTGTTATGTGCTTATTGGTGGCTTTACCATTAAAATTACCTAAAAAGTACAATATTAACAAAATTTATAAACAAGGCTTGAAGATGATAATTGATCCGAATATACGCAATCTGAGAATCGAAGGAGATCCACAAGTTATTGTCAATGCAATTATTAACATGAAAACATTATCTTGGAAAATCAATTTGGTCATGAGAAAAGTGCTTTTTTGGCTTTCTAAATTTTATGACTAGTCAATTAATCATAATTATAGGGAAATAAACAAATGTGCTAACCTATTTTCCATTTAAAGGAATAGAGCACGATTTAGTTGAAGTAATTAGTCATCATTCTACAGAGTGTTCGAGACATGAGAACCTATTGGCTGACGAAGGGGCGATTACATAATAATTTGAAGTTGGGAGAAACATGCGAGAAGACAAACATGGTTTATTAAAGCATTTGCTCGATCGATCTTTCCCATTCCTCTTCCACTTTGAATCCATTCTATTTAGCATGGAGAATCCACATTACCCTTTCTTGTTGTTTGCAGGGGTGGTTAGGGAAATGACCTTCTACACCTATGTGTTTCCAAGAAGAGATCGTAAACTATTATCAAGGTGGAGACGCCGAGGGATCTGGAAGACAACAAATAATTGGAGCGTATTATCTAAATTTGGAATGAAGGTCGAGGGTGAACGCAGAAGTAACTGCCACGTTTGTCGGTCATCTACTGATTATTATACCTGATAAAGCTAGGGTAATTGAATTAGGCCGTAAATGGATAAGGCCTTGTCATAGAGTTGAGATGGAGGAGGTTGTGTAATGCGCCTCTTTGGTTTCTTGGTCGTTGCTTTCAGAGGAAAGAATCTTTTGGGAAGGTTTGGTTGACAAGGTAATATTTGTGGAGTTGGAAAAATGGTTCAAATCTCTGCTAGGATTCACTGAATCAGTGGTCAAGTTTTGCAAGGGTAAGGAGTCTAAGGTGATTAGTATTCCTTGTCTTGACCTAGATGCTCTAAGGGCTCCTATGAAGCGGGAGCCATTGTGGTGGGATTCCATTTGCAGCTTGGGTTATGATGCATATGATCGGCTCGGGAAGGAGCAAGCCTTAACAAAGAAGAGGAGGTGAAGTTTGGGGTAGGACGAATACAAAGTTCGAATCCAAGGTGGAGGTGATATCAATCCCGTCTGATTCAGAAGAATGAAGATGATGAAGTTAGTTTTTGTCAATTTTTGAATAATATTATATTTTTCGATTGTGCGAGAAGTATATTTTTGACTATAATGTAAAGCTTTATCTTTCTATGTAGAGGGAAAGGGACACTTCAACCTTAGTTTATCTATAAAAACAAAATTAATAAACAAAAAATATTAAAAATTACATATACAAATACACTATTTAACATTTATAATTTCATATAATCATACCATTAAAAAAATATATAATTTTTATTAAATTTCATCATAGCAAAACCAAAACATTTACCAACAATAATCTATATTATTAATAAATTGTTAATATTCATAAAAATATATAATCTTTATTACTATTAAAATTTTATTTATTAAAAATAACAACTGTCTTTTAATATTAATAAATCAAATTGTTTTTACTAATTTTTTTAAAAAATATAACATTCAACACATTTAAGATAATTTTAAATATAGCTTTCAATCTTTTTTTTTATAATCAAATGAATTTTTCTTTTATTGTTAATAAGTTAAAGGAAAATGAGTTACATTAAAAAATCAAAATCCAACCTCCCCTCAATCCAACATTTCCTCCATTAAAAAACAATTAATTGATTGTATTTTTCAGCTATTACAATCCTCCTAATAATTTAAAATACTTGTATCCTAAAAACATTAATCCCAAGTCAATGAAATGGAACAACAATTTCAAGCTTCTCTTAGCTTCGAGAATTCTATTCTCTACTGACAAGGCCAACCACGTGAAGGTGGAAGCTTTAACTGACCTCAAAAAATGCTTTACTTAAAGGTGAAAGCATAACCTTCTTGCAAAACACACACTTTCAAAACAATAAACAAATTTTATTAAAATTACATTTTACAAATACAACATTTATAAAAACATATCATCATCTAAATATAAATAACATATCATTAAAAATATCTTTTTTACTCTTTATTAGTAAAAAAATCTATTTTTATATTATTATAATACATATTTATTGTGTACTATATTGATTTCTTTTTGTTAATTAAAAACAATCAAAATATAATTATTAAAGCCATAAAAACAATTTCAAATATAACAACATTCAACACAAAAAATTGTATTTAATTATTGATTTTAATATAACCAATTTCACTTTAAATATTTATTATCTATCATCAACAAAAATTTCTTTTATTATAAATAAATTGACCACCTTTTCTTCTCCAACCTCCATTTTCCTTTTCCTTCTAATCCACATTCCTTCTTTTCCCTTTGACCCCCATTCCTCCTAATAATTTTATTCCTTTTTTTTACTCTAATCCCCATTCCTCCTTTCCCTTCCCACCTCCATTCCTCCTTTTCCTTCTAATCCACATTTTCCTTTTCCTCCGACCTCCCATTCTTCCTTTTCCTTGTTATCTTCCTCCTTTCCCTTCCAATCTCCATCCCTCCTTTTCCCTCCAATGTCCAACCTCCATTCCTTTTTACTTAAGATGAAAGCATAACCTCAAGTTTGAAAACACACTTTCAAAACAATAAGCAAATTTTATTATACTTACATTTTACAAATACAACATTTATAATAATATATCATCATCTAAATATAAATAACATATCATTAAAAAAATACCTTTTACTATTTATTAGCAAAAAAAATACCTATTTTTATTATTATAATAAAAAACTTTATTGTTTACCATACTAATTTTTTTCGTTTATTAAAAACAATCAAATCATAATTTTTAAAACAACTAAAACAATTCAAATATAACAACATTCAACACAAATAATTGTATTTAATTATTGATAATTAATAAAAATTTTCACTTTCAATCTTTATTATCTATCTTCAATAAAAAAATTTTTTTTATTATAAATCACCACCTTTTTTCTCCAACCCACCTTTTCCTTTTTTCTCTCCAATCTCCATTCCTCCTTTTCCCCAACCTCCATTCCTCCTTTATCCAATTTCCATATCGCCTTTTCCCTACAACCTCCATTACTCCTTTTCCCTCAATCTCCAACCTCCATTCCTATTTTATTTAAGGGTGAAAGCATAACCTCACCGCAAAACACACACTTTCAAAACAATAATCAAATTTTATTAAAATTATATTTTACAAATACAACATTTATAATAACATATCATCATCTAAATATAAATAACAATAAATAAATACCTTTTACTCTTTAGTAGTAAAAGAGTAAATCTTTATTGGTAAAAGAATAAAAAATACATTTTAATCTATTTTTCATTATTATAAGACATCTTTATTGTTTACAAATTTTTTTGTTAATCAAAAGCAATAAAACATAATTATTAAAACAATAAAAATAATTTCAAATATAACAACATTCAACACAAATAATTGTATTTAATTATTGATATTAATAAACCAATTTCAATTTCAATCTTTATTATCTATCATCAACAAAAAATTATTTTTATTATAAATTCAAACAAATTTTTCTTGAATCACAATCCTCCTTTTCCTCCAATCTCCATTCCTCCTTTTCCTTTTTTTTCCAATATTCCTTTTTCCTCAACATTTATTCCTCCTTTTCCCTCCAATCTCCAACCCATATCATTATCTCCTTTTTTCCTACATTTTAATCTATTTTTCCTTATTATAAGACATCTTTATTGTTTACCCCAAAAGCAATAAAAAATTAATTATTAAAACAATAAAAGTAATTTCAAATATAACAACATTCAACACAAATAATTGTATTTAATTATTGATATTAATAAACCAATTTCACTTTCAATCTTTATTATCTATCATCAACAAAAAAATTATTTTATTATAAATTCGCCACCTTTTCTTCTCCAATCTCCATTCCTCCTTTTCCTTCCAACCCCCATTCCTCCTTTTCCTCCATTCTAAAATTCGTGCTTTTACTTAAAGTGAAAGAATTGCAACACACTTTCAAAACAATAATAAATTTGATTAAAATTACATTTTACAAATACAACATTTATAATAACATATCATCTAAATATAAATAACATATCATTAAAAAAATACCTTTTAAAAAATAATCTATTTGTTATTATTATAATAAATCTTTATTGTTTACCATATTAATTTTTTTTGTTAATTAAAAAATCAAAACATAATTATTAAAAAAATAAAAACAAATTTCACTTTAATTATTGTATTTAATTATTGATATTAATAAACCAATTTCACTTCTAATCTTTATTATCTATTATATATAAAAATTCTTTTATGATAAATTCACCACCTACCTTTTACTCTTTATTAATAAAAAAATAATCTATTTACTTAAAGGTGAAAGCACAACCTCATTGCAAAACACACACTTTCAAAACAAAAATAATTTTTATTTTAAATTATATTTTACAAATACAAAATTAATAATAACATATCATCATCTAAATATAAATAACATATTATAAATTAGCCACCTTTTCTTCTCTAATCCACATTCCTCCTTTTCCTCCAATCTCCATTCCTCCTTTTCCCCATTCTTCCTTTTCCCTCCATTCTTCCTTGCTTCCCCCAATCCCCATTTCTACTTTTCCCCATTCTTCCTTGCCCCCCAATCCCCATTCCTTGCCCCCCCCCCATTTCCCTTTGCCTCCAATCTCCAAACTCCATTCCTTTTACTTTACTTAAAGGTGAAAGCATAATCTCACCGCAAAATACAAACTTTCAAAACAAACAACAAATTTTATTTAAATTACATTTTACAAATACAAAATTAATAATAACATTTACCATCATCTAAATATTAATAACATATCATTAAAAATACCTTTTATTAAATTTACATTGTACAAATACAACATTCATCATCTAAATATAAATAACATATAATTAAAAAATACCTTTTACTTTTTATTAATAAAAAATAATCTATTTACTTAAAGGTGAAAACATAACCTCACTCCAAAACACTTTTCAAAACAATAAACAATTTTTTTAAATTACATTTTACAAATACAAAATTAATAATAATACATCATCATCTAAATATAAATAACATATTATTAAAAAGTACCTTTTACTCTTTGTTAATAAAAAAATCTATTTATTATTATAATAAATATTTATTGTTTACCATATTAATTTTTTTGTTAATTAAAAGCAATCAAAACATAATTATTAAAAAGATAAAACAATTTCAAATATAACAACATTCAACTCAAATAATTGCATTTAATTATTGATATTAATAAACCAATTTCACTTCAATCCACATTTTATCCTGCTCCAATCTCCATTCCTCCTTTTACCTCCAATCTCCATCCCTCCTTTCCTCCTCCAACATTTAAAACAACATTCAAATACAAAATTAACTCATCTAAATATAAATAACATATCATTAAAAATACATTTTACTCTTTGTTAATATTTTTTTAAATTTATTATTATTATTATATATTTATTAAACCATAATATAATTATTTTGTTAATTAAAAACAATCAAAACATAATTATTAAAACAATAAAATAATTTCAAATATAACAACATTCAACACAAATAATTGTATTTAATTATTGATATTAATAAACCAATTTCACTTCCAATCCACATCCTCCTTTTACCTCCAATCTCCATCCCTCCTTTTCTCTCCAACCCCATTCCTCCTTTTCCCAATCTCCATTCCTCCTTTTTCCTCCTACCCGTCCATTCCCCCTTTTCCTCCAATCTCCAACCTCTATTCCCGCTCTACTTAAAGGTGAAAAACATAACCGGACTGCAAAACATACACTTTCAAAACATTAAACAAATTTGATTAAAATTACATTTTACAAATACAACATTCATAAAAACATATGGTCATTTAAATATAAATAACATCTCATTAAAAAAACCTTTTTATTGTTTATCATAGTAATTAATTTTTTAAATTAAAAATAATAAAAACAATTTCAAATATTCAACATTCTACACAAATACTTGTATTTAATTATTGATAATTAATATTATTAAAATTACATTTTACAAATAACACATTCATAAAAACATATCATCATTTAAATATAGCATACCATTTAGAAAATACCTTTTACATTTTATTAGTTAAAAAGGATCTATTTTTATTGTTTATCATATTAATGTTTTTATGTTAATTAAAAACAATCAAAACACAATTATTAAAACAATAAAAACAATTTCAATTAAAACAATATTCAACACAAATAATTGTACTTAATTAATTATTGATATTTATATACCAATTTTATTACTTAATTATTTAATTAATATACCAAAATTTCACTTTCAATCTTAAATATTTATCATCAACAATTATTTATTTATTTATTTATTATATCTCACCTTTCATTCTTCCTTTTCCCTCCAATCCCTATTCCTCCTTTTCCCTCCAATCTTTAACCTCTTCCCTGCAATCGCCATTCCTTCTTTTCCCTCCTACCTTCTACAATTAAATCTCATTTTTAAAATTTATTATTGTTCAAATGGTAACTCTAAAAAATTAACGAATGAAAAGAAATACCACTTATTTGTCATTTAAATTGGGTAACATGTTGATGTTTATTATTAAAAATTTGTTGAAAATAAATATAATTATTTTAATTCTATAATAATATTTTTACTTTAAAAATTAAGAATAATTCAAATAAAATAAAATAACAAAGAAATAGCAGGACCCACACTCAAAATAATATTTTATTAATAAAAATACTCTAACAATATTTAGAATATTATATGGTAAAAATTGTATATTCAATTTAAACTCTACTCAAAAACTCAATTTACTTATAAAATACAAGTAAGCTTGGGTAAAAGGATACATTTGTCAATTATTGCCTCTCAGCCCGGGCCTTCAAGGATTCTCAGCCTGCAACATGGCAAACAGCAAAAAGAAACAAATAAAAAACATAGCAAGAAAAAATAAACATTAGATTGTCAAACCCTTAAATATGGTTGATCAAAATTTATTAGCAAAAAAACCCAAAATGAATATAGGCTGGTTAACAATATCAAGGCCAATGGAATTAATAATGTTAATTTGATCACATAAATATAAACATTTCAGTTTCTATAAATATGATTCTTGAAGCTTTTCCTAGCTGGATTAAACTTAATGAAATGAAACTCTAAGGTATATCTGATACATCATGGCATTTGGTGTAATTTTTTATCTTTTATGTTTGGCTCTTAGCATTTTTTAGGATTAGATATTGAATCATGGTTTATCAAGATCTTTCTATGTTCATTTCAAATTATGAATCCCTTCAAATTCTGTTTGATCCGGCTATGAGTTATATATGATGGGTATGTATCATTTGATTTGCTAGTACTTTTGGTTCTTTATTTTTTGTACAATATATACTTACTGTTCCTCTTCAAAAAACAAGCTGTGTCATTGTAAACTCATTCTGCTGGGAAAATTGTGCATAGCACACATGCTTGGGCATAGTTTGGGGGTAAATTAGTTGGGCCAGTTCAAAAGCAATGAAAGCACCCTTTAAAATACAAACTCACTAAAAATGCATAACTGAACAGTAGCATGAATACAATCCCAACTGTCACTATTCTGTAAGGAGGTTTGACAAGGAATTATTGAGTGAACAGGAGCAAAGATTATCACATTCTGGGAGATCCATATTGGATATAAATCATAAAGAGGCTTACTACATGATTCCACAAAATAAGCTTGGTCAGGATATATTTCTACAAACTGTTGAATTTGATGGGCAGCCAGAAGTTATTTGCTTGCCATCCGGAGATATGGTTCTGCATCAAAAAGCATTTTGGATTCACACTCTAAGGGCAAACCTGAGCAGATCGCCATCAAAACTTATAGCCATAGTAATTGGAGATGTAGAGGTGAGTAGAGTTAGCAAGGAGAATATTATCATGTTTCGGTATATCTCTAAACTCATGTTTATTGGAAATGTAGTTACCTGCAGCAGTTCATATTGTCCCTCAACAGATAATGTCCGGTGAAGCCCAACCACACGAGCATAATTTTTTCTTATGATGGGTCATGGTGTGGAGTTCTTCAGGCAGCCCAATTCTGAGCATGTAAGAGATTGTATGGAGACTGTGGGGAATAACAATCCCAACTGCAAGATTGTGGTGACTATGAAAAATTTCAAACCCATTCCCAATCCAAATCCCAATCTCCCGAGGAGTCAGTGATGGGGAGACTGATTGCGAGGTAACTAAAGAGAATTCTGTGGTGGAAGTCCACAGCATTGTTGATACTCTGCTCAATTTGTTACATAGCATAGATGATGCAGATCGCGTACAAAATAGGACATTTCAGAAGCCAATCAAAGTTGGATTGAAAAAACATAAAGAGCAGAACAAGAAAAAGAAAATGAAAACAACCCAGAAATCATTGTCTCTGAGAACCCAAGATAACCTAAGGAAATCCCATTGAACTTGTATCTATAGATTTTGAGACAACCTCCATACATGATATGGTGCCCAAAAACAAATTGCCAAAATCATTCTCAAATATGTGAAGGTCACAGGTACCCATTTAGCCTTGGTATAACCACCTCATGTAATACTATGAGAACAATAACAAATGCTTTGTTTGCCACAAAATACTTATGTGGAATAGTAAACAGCTGGCGGTTTTCTCTGAAAGAACAGAGGCATGAACTTGTCTATATACTTGTGGGCAATAATATACAGTTGGTGCTTCTCTATGAAAGAACAGAGGTATGAACAGCTTGTCTATAATATATATAGACCTTACAGGACGGCCACAAGACCCTATGGGAACTCTTTATCTTGTTCTAATAAACGAGTTTCCTTCTCCACAAGGGAACAAACAGATGGAAGCAAACAAATGACTTGCAAAAACGAAATTGTGTCATTTATCTCAGTTTGAAAAACTTAGCAACAGAATTCCACAAACTTTCTTATGAAGGGAAGTGTTAGTTGTCCAATTCTATAAAAATGCATTTTCTAGAAGCACTTCCATAGAATCTCACTGTAAAGTGCTCAATTACATTGATGACAAGGGGCTTACACTAACATCCATGTCTCTTGCAGATATCATTGATTTTGCTACACAACAGGGCATGCAACTTATGTCAACCGCAAGAGCAATTCAAAAAATAACTAAACATAATGCTAAAATAGTTGCATCTCCATTTACTAAAATTGCACAATTTGGTTGTCGCAATTATGTCTCTAACCCCAAACGCCACTAGGAAAGAGTCGTATTTTGCAAGCATTTTTCTTTCTTAAACACCACATCCCAACACCAGGATATCAATTCTTATGTCGCCGTAAATTCCGGCCTCCTCAATCCAAACAAGTCATTTGCTATATTTGTAAGCAACTTAGTCATAAAGCACCTGACTACCGTTGCAAAAACAAAGCAGACAAGGTTGTCTATTTCATAAACATAGCAGCGTGGTGGGGTACAGTAGAAGAAGAAGATTTGTATGAGTAGGACGAGATATATGAGCCAGTCATTGAAGAATTTGAAGATGATGATGAAGAGGATGCAAATATTAAGGATACAGATGAGCTAGACCAACTGATGAATTAAAAGAACCTGCCACCTTCATATGACGACCATGGACTCCAAACTATGATGAAGCAACTAGCAGCTATAATTATTAAAGCAGCAATCAAAGGAGATGGCCTTATAGGGGAAATAAAAGAGGAAAGAACCGAGGAAGGGGTTTCCAATCCAATTATCAAAGCGGTTTCCAATTCTAGGAGCTCTGCCATTGCTGCTTCTTCAGAGCTTGGTTTTGTGGTATTTTCGAAGTCCTTCAAGCATAGCAGCAAGAACAACAGCGGTAGCCAGTGCCACGTATGTAGATTTTGTAGTAGAGCCTTTAGCTCAGAGCTGGGCGGTCATGCGAGAGTCCAGGGGGATAGTTAGTAGGTGTAATGGGCAGTCCTCTAGTAGTGGAAATGTTTCGGGGATGATCGTTCATCAACAGACATCTGGATAAAGAAAGCCAGGTACCCACAAGTAGATCCAATGGCAATTCCAACTGGGTCAGAGCTGGTAGTATTGAGGAAGAAGGGGAAGAAGAAGCAGAGGAGGAAGAGGACTATAAGGTGGTGAAAAATATGAATATGGATGTTGGACAGGACTCTAGTGATCACAGGATGGTGCCCCTCTACACGCTTAGAAGGAATCCCAAGCGGGGTAGGAAGCTGAAAGATGAGGAGTTCAGCATAGATTTGACTGCCCAGAACAGCAGAGCCTGTGTTGAATGTGGGGAGGAGTTTCCCTGGTCCAAAACACTGTTTGGTCATATGAGGTGCCATCCTGAGAGGGACTGGAGGGGAATTCAACCCCAGATATGGTCGTGTTATTGATGTTGCTATTGCTGCCCCGAACTGTATCTTTTCTCCAGTGTGCTGGCAGAGCTCTGGGGTATCCAAAGATCTGGAGGAAAAAGGAGAAGAAGAGGAAGCATCAGATAATGAGAGTGATAGAGAGAGCATGAAGTCAGGGAAGGCAGCTCAACAGCCAGCCTCCCGCAGCCTCTTCACCTGCTCTGTCACTGCAAAAAGAGGTAGGAGAAGGCCAATTAGGCCTATTCAACCTCAACTGGAGGAAGATGCTGGTGAAGAAGGAAAAACAGAGGAAAACACTGCCCATTTCCAAAAATAACCATGAAGAAACAAAGGCTTTCCCGTTGAACAGAAAATAAAACACTTCATAGATCAGATCCCCCAGATTTATTGTAGAATTGATCAAACAACAGATATCCTAACGGGTCTATTTGCATTCAATACAGGGTTGTTCTAGGTGCTTATTCTTCTGCTCCTCTCACATATTTTATGGGATTGTTCTGTACGTTGTGGGTTGATTTTCTATACTTGTTATGCGATCCTAAAATGGTCTCAGAGAATATAGTATGCAACACAGAGAAATAACATTTACAGAGCAGGAATAAAACTCACACCATCGATCTACCACTGAATAGAAAACAAACATCCATATGACAATCGGTTCTACAGAAATCATGTGATTAGCAAAACAATTCAGAAGCAGAAAACCAAGGTTAAAGAGAGGCTTCTCCTGAAACAATAAAGCCTGATTCTACAATGTGCACATACTTCACAAAACATATATAAAAACAATTTTACGAATCCTTCACCAAAAACGAATGAAACACCAGAAGACAAACAATATTAAGACAGAGCAAAAATAAATGAACAGCGGTCAGGAAAACCTTTTCATACCTTTTCAGCTTGCCCCGCCGCCTTATTTGTATCTCACTCATTTTGTCCACTACTCCAAATGCATCCATGGATGTCAGTCTGCTCCGATCTGCTCTGTTCTACCCTCAAAAACCAAAAACATTGAAGACACAGACCCCAACGAAACCATTCAAATCACACAAACACAAAGGAAAAAAACAACTCAAGTAGCATGGCCATGCAACACACAGACACACACACACAAAATTAAAAAAACATCAGACCCCAAATTGCAGAGCACGAAAAAACCAGAAAAAAACGCAAAACAGAGTATTTCACGCTCCATTGCACGCTCCAAAGGGGTTTATATTTCCTTTTCATCAACGGCTCTATTTCACGCTCCTATCCAGCTGTCCAAATTTTTTTGATATCCGCGCCCGGTTTAAAATGAATCTTCTAAATAAAAATATGACTGTTTAGGGGATTCCTATATTGTTTTTAAAAAGGTTCTCGCTTATATTTTGTTAGATCACTTTAATCTTGGTTCGAATAACAATATCTCTATTTGCCTTGTTTCCCAAGTAAATTTTTAGTGTATTTCAAGTGAGTTTATTGTTTAAAATATGAAATGCGCGCTATGAAGTTCTCAAATATCCATTTCTTCCAATCGAAACTTTTGCAAAAACAACATATGGTATGAAAAGCATATCTTCCCTAAACATGTTAAGTACTTTATATTCAACCTTTCTTTATTAAAAAAATACTTAATTTGTAGAAATTTTTCTGGCATAAAAAACCATGCCCCGAGAAAGATGGGACATTATTTAACATCAAAAAAATTTTACAAAGGGCTCGTAATCTTGAAGTCCTCAACATGTTCGAAGTTGGTTGGAGTTTCTTTCAAGATTAAAAGATTGTTGAAGATGACTCAATTTTTCCTCTCCCCGACACTCACATCATATTTGTTTCTCCACCACCATCACTTTACAACATGCATACCTAATAAAAGTGGATCTCATTAATGAATCCATTGTTGAGCCCATAAAATCGAGCAATGTGAAAAGAATGAAGTTTGAGGAAATTGAATGTTAGGAAACCGATTGAGCAAGGGGGAACTAGGTGGATGCATTTGTAGAGTCTCCTTCAGTACCATCTGCAAATAGGGAAGCATGCATATGTATGAATCCCTCATGATGGCCTTGATCCTTCGATCTCTTTATATATGGTTGCATTGATAAGATGTACAACACAATATTTAGAAATGGATGGGTGTGGGTTGTATTTTCTCGCACAGGCTTATTTCAATCAAGTAGTTCTCCCCATCCTATAAATTCCATTGGTGTTCTACACACTTGTGATACCTTGTTCCCACACAATGATGAAAAATGTGTTGAAAATATTATTTGTGGCTTGCGACAAGTTGATGTTAGGTGGATGAGATTCAAAGCAGGTTGAGTCAAAATCAGTGTTAGCAACGATGTGTGGTTGAAGGCATTGTCACTTTTCTTCCACCTTGGAAAAATATGGCTCCCACTAGTTTTCTTTCTCAACTGCTCATAATAGCCATCATGGTGGGTGCCTCGGTGTAGTGTAGTATAAAGTTGAAATCATGGTTGGTAACGAGTCTCATCTGCATGACCTCTCAATGGATATGCCATCTCACCATATAGCTAGAGGACCAAAAAAATACATGGGATGGTGCGGATGGGGAAGTCGATGGATTTCATAGAAAATGAGACACCACTTGGACAATCTTGATAAAGTTGTATGTCATTGATTTCTTAAAAGAAATCAACACCATCATATATCTATTGATTGTCAATGGGAAACACCCTACTTCTAATTGAGAAATGTCTATCAATGTAAACATTTTAAACGATTTAACAATAGAATTTAAAAAACAAATCTATCTACTCAATCTCATTTTTACTTTTCCATTGCCATAAAAAGCATGTTGTTAAACACTATAATTTTAGTATGGCCATGCACATTCTTAACCACTGTTTGTGATATATAAAGAATGATATATGTCATGTAACAAGAATGACCACATACCATTTTTGAATTGAAATAGATTTATATTATTTTTGTAGACGCTTACTTTCTATACAAGGTATTTATTAGTCATAAAATTGCATTATTTAAGGATATTTTTGTCTTTGTCAATCTAGAGGAAGTTCACATTGGTGTGTTTTTGTGTCTTCTTGTTATTTTATATTATGTCATATATTTTTTTATCTCTTCACTATGTTTCTTCATGTGTATTGGTGTTTTCCCATGAATCATATAGTTGCATTTTTCGATTATGCAAAAGTATATATAGTCCTTGTTCATCGGAATCACAATTGTACCACTTTGGAGTTTTAAATTGTATATGTCAGATGTGGTACTCCAACCCTTCTTTGGATCCCAAAGGGTTTATAGTCCTTATTTGTTTGTTTTCCCACATGTTGCATGTCAACTTACGTGTCAATAGGGTCATAATTTGAATTCAATAAGTCTATAAATAAATTTAGGACCTCTTCATAAGAAAAATAATTAAAGAATGCATTGTGAATTCAAAACATTTAGAGCGTGGGAATATATATTTGAAACATTTGTTTCTTTATCAAACATTCATTGTTATGATCAAACATGACTGCCTAGTTGAACTACATTATACTTGGTTTATTATTTTTAATATTGTACATTGTTGAGGGAATTCATAAGTGGATGTTTTTATTCAAAACCCTATTGACCCAAACACACAACCCCAATTTTCCTCATTCATTTTGTAGATCAAGTTGTCCTATTAATGTTTAGAGGAAGAAGAGAAGTTTCCCAACTATTTATTATGTCATAAGGTTTTTGGACCTCTAGATGTAGTAAATAAATTTCTCAAATCCGAGTTCTCTAGCACTATATTTTCCATGCACATATAGTTTCGGTCTTAGAAGAGAATATACATGATTATGGGGAAATCCTTCATTTAGCTCGAGTTATGTGGGTTCTCTCAACCTGACCATAGACCCTTTAATGTACTACATATTACTAAGATCTATTTCTATATTTATGTGCAATCATATATTATTTGTAAACCCCTAATATTTATTATTAAACTAGAAATAATTTATATAATCAAGTATGATTTTACTATTTTAATTTTCTTATATTTAATTATAATGTATATGTGTAGATGTATTGCATTTATGATGTAAACACACTTCCCATAAGATAAAAATAATTGTAAAATTTTCACAAAAAAGATAAAAAGAATGGAATCATGTCCCAAAGTCCTTTATGTTGTTAGGTCAAAAGAGTTAAGAAAACAAAAAAACATTTGCGTGGAATCAAGGCCCACTCTACATAAAAAAATATTTATTTGTAGAGGATAAAACAATTCCCTTATGAACCAAAAACGTTCCTCAAAGCACTCTTTATAGCAAGGAAGATCCAAGTATGTAGAAATTGAACCCTCGTAAGGGAAAACAATCAAAAATTGGAAACTAAACCTTCCTTGGGGAAAAAACAAAGTTAACAGATAACCTTAGAAGCCTTAACAAGAAGGGGAACCCACAATAAACCCATGTTATACAACAAACATGGAAGGAAAGAAAAACCTTCTATAAAACACAAAAAATACCAAACCAAAACAAAGTAACGCCTTACATAGCAAACACAAAACAACCAACACCCAAATTGTTGTATCATGGATCAAGTTTTTGCCTCACAAGATGAGATGAGTATGACAAGTTGTTGTCACTGTATACAACATTGCCAAACATATCCATACATGAGAATAAATTACTTTCCATATGTACAACACATTGAATAGATCCATATGCAAAGGTGAGTAGAGTTAGACCAAGTTGAACATAATTGAACCAAATAAAAAGAGACATATAACAAATAGAGTTAGGATCAGATTTTAAGCTGCTCCACAATCCAGTGTGCTCAAATTATAGACCAAGGTACCCTAGGCACCTAACCCTTCCCCAGTGCCCCGGTTTGGCGATTTGCCTCCATTGTAATTTTTCGAGGCTCATTACGACGCTCTGTTCCGCCACTTCATCACTTTGTTCAGGTCCCATATCGTTGCGAGGTAAGTCTAATTTAGGTAAGTACCTTTCCTATTTCATTTCATTTAATTTACAATATCAAATAAGTTACTTAGCATCTATATTTCATTATATTCCATTTATTGCATTGATGTACTCTTATATTCGTAATAAAATTCAAAGTTTATTAAATCATTTTGGTGAAAAAAGAATATAAAAATTTACCCTAGGATCCACTAAAAACCTAATGGCTAAGGATAGTTCTTCTCCTTCTCGGCTCATCATGCCTCATGTTAGGGTCAATCCAATTTATGACAAGGCTACTATCACTTTGAGCTCACGGATCTCTATAGCAATGTTACTGTGTGTCCAATGAGATTAACCAAAAATCTTATCCATCAAACGACATCTACCTACTAGGTTTGAAAATTCTATTATTGGCCTTGTTTTTGATGTGATGAACTTCACTCATTATACACCACATTATATGGTTAGCCATGATCCTCCTGACATTTCCAAATAAATTCTAGATGATTCTCTTATTGAGTTTATACTTGGTCTTGACGATGGTACAAATGCACATATTGATTCTCCTCCTAGTCGGACCACTTTGTTATAGTTGCATCTCATGCTTCTCCTATTTCGATCTGTTTCTCATGATCCATCACATACTAGTTCACATACTCCATATTGTGTTGATGATCCAATTGATGATACACTTAATGAAATTTTTATATCTCGAGTCTCTATCTCGATTTCGATGAAACATTTGATAGCCATGACTCTACTACTTTACATACTGCTGAGTGTGAATCTCTTGTTCCATTGTCATCTTCTCCTGAGATTATATCTACCATCATGCATGAGTCATCCCCATATATTAGTTCATCTTCTCCTACCACTTTACCTCCTCCTATCACCCCATCTCCATTTACTAGTTTGTCTCCTCTTATCATCGCATCTCCATCTGTCGCTTTATCTCCAAGGGATGTTTCTGATGCTAATCATACCGCTTCTATGGATGTTCCATGTCCTTCATCTCCTATAGATTCTTTGGCACCTACACCTAGTGTGCATTTAGCATAAGAATCCCCTTTTCTCATCTAGATGTCCCTATGATTACTCATAATGGCAAGTTACAATTGCTTAACACATTACTTGTCGTCCTATACTATTCCTTCATAGGACATCTTATCTCTCATGCATGTTGTGGGTCACTTACAATCTTAGGTTCAATCACTTACATTAGAAAGCAAGGCCTACTATGCTTCCATTGATAACAATTCATTACATGACAACCCTATTCCTAAGAAAATTCATAACTCAACATTTCCTAAGGATTTTATCATGCCTACCTTTTCATGTTTCGATGGTACTAGAAACCCTTACTTGCATCTCAAACATTACCGCATGGTTATGGATTCATATTCTAATGACCAGTTATTTCTTAAGGTCTTCCAACATAGTCTTACCAATGATGCTTTACAATGGTATACTCACCTCCCTTTTGGATCTATTAGCACTTATTGTGAGATGGAAGAGGCTTTTCTCCATCACTTTATCATCAACAATGGCCCTAGAGTTACCTATGATCATCTACCTACTTTACATCAAGGAAAAACAAAACCAATCATGGATTATATTTTGCGCTTCAATGCTTGTATGCACCAATTAGTCTTCCAACCTATTGACTTAGAGAAGCAATTTATCTTCTGTCATGGTTTGATTCCCACACTAAAGAACATATTGAAATATGACACATGTGATTCATTCCCACTTCTATCTTATAGAGTCATTGATCTAGAACAAGACCTCATTGCTACACATGTTATAAATCCTCCACCTATTGTTACCACTACTACATCATCTATTTAATCTCCATAAGCATCAATTGAGATTCCTACATGATCCCCATCTCTTCCTTGTAAGCAAGTCCAACATAATACATCACGAAGCGTCCTTCTTCTCTACTCCGCCGAAGGCTACACCTCAATATTCTACACATGTTTCACATGAGCCATTGCATTTCTCTCATCACACTTGACCACATGATGTGCTGCATGATTTTCTCGATAAGAATTTAATTTTCTTACCCTCTAACCATCATCATCCACAAAATCACTTACAATGTCAACGTGATTGACCCTATTGTAATTATCATCGTATCAATGGCCATAGGGACAATGATTTGTTTGCCCTTCATGATCATTTGCAACAGTTAGAGGATAAATGAATAATCTCCTTTGGCTCTTGCTCACGTGAGCGGTTCATATGTCGTCTCCCTCATCAATGAGTTACTATTCAGTTGAGTTATCTCCTTCATCTAGTGCTAAGGTCATTATGTGTCCATCGCCACAGGTTGTCACTCATGCGTGCACTCCATTGCATCCATCCATCACTACACCATATTATCCACCGCATCACCCTATTGCTTCACATTGGCTTCCACATCCCGTGACATTCACACCTCCCACCGCCACTCCACATGATATTGATTTGGCTCATATGCTCACGTTGCTATCATTTCACATGCTTCCACCACTTCGTGCCACCTTGGTCTTTGGTAGGTGATTGCTATCGCTTACCCCCGATGACAGACTCATGTTCTTACATTCTTACTTGACTATTGAGGGATATGATTCAATAAAAACCTCTCTTCATGTGCTTCGTTGATTCATCTAGCGCACTCTATCGAATCATTTCTAGATGACACACTCTTGTTTTAGCTCTTGTTTAATTATTGTTCCATATGGTTAAGATCTAGATCTGGTTTATGCACTGCAATATATTTAATCATCTGTTATGGATATGGAATATCTATTTAATCATGCTTACTCCTTGAACAAGCTGACATAAAAGAGGTACCTGGTACCCTTGTGTGCTTCGGGCGAGTGCTTAGTTCAAGCTGAGTGATGTGCCAATGTGCCTTGGGTTGTTGGTGGTAAAATCTAGGCTACATTTTGTATAGCCTAAGTATGAAGGCATAGAAGGATTGGGTGTGTGGGCACAAGGCGCGGAGTTGTGTGCGGAGTTATAATAGAATGGGGCGTGCCCATGAAGGTTTAAAATCGGGACTTGACTGCTTTTTCAGATTGAAGCTAATTATAAACATGGAGTGTGGAGCACATTTTGTAGAAGACTTAAGGAACACATGAAGGCTATTTTGGGACAAGTAAAATATTGAACACCATGCATGGTTTTAGAGCTATTAATAGGATTAGACTGTAGTTGTATTATTAGATAATCTATTAATAATGCACTTGCATACTTTTGTACTTACGACCATGTAAAGGCACATGACTATTATTAGCATGTGGCCTATTTTTGAAATGTGCATGGGCGGTGAAGGGAAAGTACCCATCCCTATAAATATGTATTGATTTTCACAGTTTAGGGATCCGATGTTATTGTAGTGTTATCTTTGTGAGGTTGTGAGCGCGCATGACTATGGTGATTATGTTATGGATATATGAAGCTTCTGTGTTTTACATTGATTAATATAATGGATCTTTGTGGATGGATATTGGTGTTTGACATAATTGAGCATGGATCTTGTATGGTAAATCTGATTATAGTTCTTGTTTAAGTATTCTTGCATATGGTTAAGATCTAGATCTGGTTTATGCACTGCAATATATTTAATCATCTGTTATGGATATAGAATATCTGTTTAATCATGTTAACTCCTTGAACAAGCTAACATAAAAGAGGGACCTAGTACCCTTGTGCACTTTGGGTGAGTGCTTAGTTCAAGCTAAGTGATGTGCCAGCGTACCTTGGGTTGTTGGTGGTAAAATCTAGGCTACATTTTGGTTCCGTTGCCAAGAACTCTTTTTAGTTGTTTGTTAGGATGTTGTATGATGAAGACGTACCGATTGACCTTGACCAGTATTGAAGAGTAGTTAGACGATTTAGAGGAAGAGTATGCTCACAGATTTAACATTGGACCTGATTTCAATGCATGTGTGTGGGTTGAAAAAATTTGTATGATGCACTATACGAGATGTTCTTCACTATATTTCCTATAGAGTTGTACGAGTGGAGTTGCTTATGCATCTGAGAGAAATTGGAAGTTTCGTACACTTATTTGGACGCATGAAGAATTCCAAGCCTTATATGATGCATATCGACTTGGACGCGCGCTACGGATCATTGGTGGAGTCATGTTCTAAATAGCTACATTCGGAATACACAGCTTCTACTTACTCTTGTCCAAAGGTCGCTGAGTTCTAATTTTTTTGCGAGCCCAAAGGATCCTATTTACACGGTATTCCTTTAGTAGTTAAAATCTTGATCGTGACACTAGCTTTGGAAGAGAAACCTATGACTAGCTAAAGCCCACCATGCGTGGGGGTAGGAGCATGTGTGGTGAAAGATGGTGGACCTAGTGGCAGAAATATAGAGAGAGGAAATGCGGCTTAAATTTAATGAAGAGTGTGAGATGGATTTAGCAAAGTAGTGAAAGGTCACAAGAAGAATGGTGTTGCGAGAGAGATGGCTTTCGAGGGATTTGGAGCTCACGTAGAAGACATGGATCATGAGCATCCGGAACTCCCCATTTGGGAAAACATGGAAGAGAACCCTCTTCACTTTTAGATGAAGGTATGTCTAAAGAAAGATTGAGAGCGACATGTGTGCATCTGATCCTACCTGGCAACCTAACCCTTGCATTTGGTTTTCCAGCTTTCTATAGCGATTAACAATAAGTAGGCTAGTGTGGACAATAGAGTAATAATGGCTAGAGTTAATTTACAGTCAAGTTCGAGCATTAATCAAGTAACTTATTCATCTATGGCACCACAATTGTCATTTGTGTTATTTGGAGGTCCATTTTGAGGTATCTTTTCTGGCACGTCATTAACTCGTAACGTGGGTGCATAGAACATTGGCATCACATCCGGGAGTAGTTCAAATTTGTAGATTATGGGAGTCCAGTTTAGCACAACCGTTGGAGCACAAGGCAGTGCATCCTCTGGTCTATTTCCTACTTCAGGAGGAGGATTAGGAGGATTAGGTGGCTTGGGATCTAGTGGATCTGGTGGTTCTGGGGTGGAGGAAACACAAGAGGAAATATAGGTTTTGGATCTGGTGGGCATGGTCCACACCAACCCCAACAAATTTATATAGAAATGTCTCTTTGTCTTCCGTAATACGAGAGGATAGAAGATGCAACTGAGCATGTATACATGTGTGAGATACTATGGCACGCTAAGGGGATTACAGCTCTAGAGTGTAAGGAAATTTAGTTTACAACCACATTACAAGGGTGTGTGCATAGTTGGTACAAGAAATTTGATCCAGACCAGACTTGTGTAGATTATATCACGCTGTGGGATGCTTTCTTGAAAGAGTTTTATATTCCTAAATTTGAGCAGAAGAGCATCAACGCGATGAAGGACATCAAGCAGGTACAAATGAGAGTGTTCGGGAGTATGATGCATGGTTCAAGACCCTTTTATCAAAATTATCTTATGACATACATCCGAGTCAGCATGCTCAATGGTTCATTGGAGAACTTATCACGCCTTTCGGAAGGGCGCTCTCACACAAAACTTATACGTAACCGCAAGAAGAACTTGAAGTAACCCCGTGTGCTAAGGTAGTGGGGAGCGTAGACACATGAGTGAGCCCATTTTTGGAAGCTTAAATTGCAGCAATGGAAAAATAGTTAGAGAAATTGTTAGCTAACTCGAATGCATGATACACGCAGTGGAATTTGGTGAATAGATTGTGAAGTAGAGGGCATACTAAGGATAATTGTCCTTGTAAATCAGTGTGTGCCATATTGCTAGACTACGATATTTGTCACTTAGATCATGATTCAATTCGGTGGTGCCCATTGTTGTAACATGATAAGGAAGAACATTTCTTGTTACTACAAGATTTGTAAATCTAACACTCATGATACTAAAAATTACAAGTTGATTGATCAGATTCATGATGCCATTGATATTGGTGTACGTTAGACCAGTGTTACAAATAATTCAAAGGAAAAAGGTGAGCATCATGATCATGATCAAAATGAAGGGCACTTTGATGGAAGCCGTGGTAGAGGTAGAGGTTATCGTGGAGGATTTAGAGGTTGAGGTCGACGCGGTGGAAGAAGTGAGTTCCCTCATGGAACATGTTATAAATACGGATCCCCTGATCACTATAGGTGTGAATGCCCTCAGAACATTATTTGTTCTTTTTGTGGAAAGAACCATAACTATGAAGAATGCCTAGACTTGTATGAACATTTGAGTAAGAAGCATAACCAACACAAGGGCATGAGAATGGTCAGAGTACAACACACCGTGGAAGATTAGTGGATGCCAAAGTTAGCATTGGATTTTGAGTTGGTACCTGTGAAGGTTATTACACGTGCTAAAAGCTGCACATGCTAGAGAAGTTCTAAAACAGGCCGCCATTACAAAGGAGGAGGGCACCACATACAAAGTATTTAGACCCTATGCATTAGAAGGAAGTCTATCAAGAGACCATGGAGGTGATTAGGAATTTGTAGGGCGAGATACAATTTTTGAAAGAACAATCACGGAATTTAGAACAAAAGAAAGCAATTGAGCTCCATCGATGGATGGATGTTGATGATCTAAAGAAGGTTTGCAAGATGTTGCGACAAAATAACATCATTCCTTTGTTGGGGGAATGGTTAAAGGAAACACCACCATGTGCTTTGGAATTGAGTGCGAAAGATATATTTTGCATGCTAACCTCCCTCCTCATAGTTTGGATTATGACAATGAGACCACTCACGAACACCGTTGTTGATGGATGGTTCTTGAGTAAAATTTTAATTGATACAGTAGCAGAGGTGAATGTACTCACTTTGGACGCATGGATTCAAATGGGTAGACCACCATCACAACCATCTTCAAATTTGTTGTTTATGGAAAATAGAACTAAGGTCACTCCCATTGGTGTCTTGAAGGATGCTATAATTACTATACACAGGGGGCCAAGTTTACTAGAGACTTTGAGGTCTTGGTGCTTGCAAAGGTAGATAATTTTTAGCACTACTTGGGCACCTTGGTGTTATGCAAACAATGCTAATCTGCGCTTCAACAAAGGATATATAAGTTTTGAGAACAAGGAAGAACACATGATCATTCCTTTGATAGATGGAAAGGCTGCACCTTATGTAGAACCACTAAGTGAAGAAGATTTAAACATAATTTATGTGTGTGCCATTAGAAATCCGAAAGTACTTGAGCCATCTAAGGAAGGAGTTCTCCAATGGGATGATGCACAGTCCATGAGCGATACTACAAGTGTTGCATGTGAAAATTGGGCACATGACACTTATGAAATGGTTGGGCGCGAAGTGAGAAGTGTAGTTACGCACGTAAGTAGGCCGTGCTGTGTTAGGCATTTGGGAAACAACCAGGTACCAAGGTATACTTGTGAAGGAATTTTGAAGTGTTCTTGCATGCTATAGAAGTTCAATGGATAGATCAAGTTGAAAGAAGGAATATGCTAGTATATACTCTACACGGGATGAAAATGTGCTAGTGGATGGTACACAGGGATAATATTTTGGAGTGGTGAGAAGTGAGAATCACATTCTCTATAAGGTTTCTTAGGAGAAATGCCCTACTCGGAGATGTGAATTTCATGGTAATGATCCTATTCGGCACCACATTTAATAGTGTGAGAGACTCTGGATAGAGGGGCAGAAGTCTTACCACCTTCGCGGTGGGCACACAAGCTCTACTTCACCTTGTAAGGCTGCACGTGCGCATGATATATCTATGCGAGTTTAATAGAGAGACTAGAAATTGACAATAATTGACTACAAGTATGATTCAGAACTTTGACTATTTTTCCACTAAACCTTGATAAATGAGGCGTTATAGGTTATGAAGCACTTAACTATGGGAGATAGTGCAAAGGCTAAGGGGATCCTTCAAGAGTTACTCGGTGAGTTAGAATTGGAGGCACACTTTGAAGAAGAGAAGACAAATTCGAGAATAACTTGGGCATGCTTACCTATAGAAAGAAAAGGGTAAGATGGTCTATGTAATTGATGATGAAGAAGTAGAGAATCTGGATGTTGAGCATATAGAGGGTATGTGCGAGGTCCTAGACAATGTGCAGATGAGAAGGCATGCACCTATCATGAGTCCATGAAAACTAAGAAGGTAAACATTGGAACAAATGGTGAACCTAAGGAGACCATCATTGGATATTATTGGTCTGACTCTGAGGTTGCTAAGATAATTGAGCTGCTGCGTGACTTCCAGGACTTGTTCCCTAGGGACTATCATGAATTGAAAGTGGTACATGAATATTTGGGTGAGATGAGAATCAAGCTAAAGGATGGGGCACTCCCAGTTAGGAAGAGGCCTTCTAGGATGAATCCTAACCTGCATGACAAGGTGAAAGAAGAAATTAACATGATGCTAAATTTTGGAATCATTGAGCCCATTGAGGAGTCGAATGGGTTATCCCTATGGTGATCAATATCAAGAAGGATGGAAGAATCAGAATTTGTGTGGATTACAGGGAGTTGAATGCTTTGCATGTGTAATTGATCCCTTTCCCACACCTTTTATTGAAGAAATCTTGGAAGGCGTTGCAGGGTGCAAAATCTACTCCTTCACTGATGGATTTTTGGGTATCATCAGGTGAGGATAGCTAAAGAGGATCAAGAGAAGACAAATTTCACCACCGAATGGGGAATTTTTGCATACATGGTTATGCCCTTTGGATTAAAGAATGCACTTGCAGTATTTTCGTGCATAGTTGTGAAAGAATTCCAAGATTTTATTCATTAGTTCTTGCAGGTTTATTTGGATGATTGGACATCATGGACTTGTGAAAGATCACTGCGATAACTTAAGGCTTATGTTTGAGAGATGTCAGAAATTGAGCATCTCCTTAAACATCAAGAAGTGCATGTTTTCTACACCTTTTGGGACTTTGCTAGGACACATCATCTGTAAGGAAGGCTTGTTAGTGGATCCTGCTAAGGTTGCTATCATTTTGGGCTTAGAGGAACCTACTAACCAAAGTGAGGTGCATGGATTCTTGGGACACAGGATATTACAAGAATTTTATCAAAGGTTATACCAAGATCACTGTTCCCTTAGAAGAATTATTGAAGGGTAAAGGAAAGTTCTATTGGGGTGAGGTGTAACAATGCGCATTTGAGACATTAAAGGAAAGGATTACTACAACACCTATTCTACGCTTTCCTTCATGGACCAAACCTTTTCATGTGCATGTGGATTCCTTTGACATGGCCATTGGTGCAGTATTAGCTTAGCTTGGAGAAGGGATTTTTGATCATCTTGTTTGCTTTGCGAGTAGGAAGTTAACTCCAACGAATAAAATTACACAACTATAGAGCGCGAAACTTCGTCTATGATCTACGCGTTGTATAATTTTTGACAATCTTGGCCCGGTGACAACTTTTATTTTCTATACAGATCACATGGAATTGAAGTACTTGGTAAACAAGCCCGTTTTGCGGGGTGCATATGTTTGTTGGATTTTTTTATTCCGGAGTTTGATTTTATTGTGGTGGTTAAGCATGACAAGAGTAATTCTAGACCAAACCATTTATCAAGGATTAATTCAGGTGAGGATGCGTAGAGCATTGAGGACACAATGTTGGATGCACAACTATTTAGATTAAACCATGCACCCTCTATTTTAGAAGATGTTGTATTTTTGAGGACCGGTGTGGCGCTTTGAAGGGATGGAGGCATTAGAAAATAAACAACTTGATATTCATGCCACACCTTACATGTTGATCAGTGGAGACTTATACAAACTAGGTTGGGATGAAGTTTTATACTGTTGTGTACTTGAGCATGAGTGTGAAGAAATTATGGAGGAGGCTCATGATAGTATTACAGTGGATACTATGTAGGAGATTCCACTTTGTGCGCAAGATTTTATTAGCTGGTTTGTGGTGGGAAACATGGTATAAGGATTGCAAAGAATATTGTAAGGTAGGTGGCCATTATGCATTGCCTTAAAAGCTCCGGGCATAGAGATGAAATGCCTTTAAGGCCTATTACTAGTGCATAACCTTTTGAAAAGTGGGAAATTGACTTTGTGGGCCCAATTTCCCCAATCGTGCACAGAATATATCGCACTACATTATAAATTGTACATATTATCTTACAAGGTGGACATAAGAGATGCCTACAAAGGATTACATGACAACTATGACAACAAGGTTTATGTGGGAAAATATTATGAGTAGGTATGGGTGCCTACTTGAGTTTGACAAGTGATAGGGGTACTCATTTTCTTAATGAGACCATTAGGATACTATTGGTAGAATTTATGGTTGCACACCATAAAATAACACCCTATCACCCTCAGGTAAATGGAACTGTTGAGGCCTTCAACAAGATATTGAGCCATACCTTGACTAAAAGTTTTGATGTTGGAAGGAAAGACTGGGATGATAAATTCTTTTCGTAGTTTGGGCATACATGAAAACCTACAAAATGTTGAATAAAGCCACACCCTTTCAAAGTAGGGGATGAGGGGAACCATGGTAAACAAGTCTGACGATCTAGAAGACACCATGGAGAGGGTTGAGCTAGCACAACAAAAAAATGAGGAGGTATATTATCTATTAGACTTGGAGGATTGATTTGATGGAGAAGAGCCCATGGAGATTACCACCTTTTATGCTCCATCATTCATCTTATAACACCAAGATCTTGTTGTCAAGGAAGCAAACATGTAAGAACTTTCTATTTATGTAAACAGTTCTCTTGAACCAAGAATAGAGGAATTGAATATTATATGTTCCACATTGAGTGAGCAAGGAGGAGAGAACAAAGATGACCCAATTCTCATATCAGTCATCATGGTGGGAGATCAATTGTCTCGTAGATGAGCCACAAGAAAAGAATCAACTCGAAATGACCCCACTTTCAAGGAATTTCTGCAAGAAGACTTTCTCATTGAAGTTGTAACTTAGAGTAGCGGGAAAATCTGGTGTGGACCAGGCCATTCCCTATCGATATCTAGCTTCATTGGAGCTAAAGGATGAGCCACAACTTATCATGCTTATTTCCAAGCATGAGGATGAGCCACAAAGTGCCAAAGGTCAACACCAAATCCTCTAGAACCCAAACAACGAGAAACTTGAGGATGTATTATTATTTTTGATGTTGATACTTTGGCTAGTATGGTGAGAAATTATTCCCATGGAAGGTTGTCATTCATGTACATGATCACACTCATTGCCAAATCGAGTTACATGGTCTCGGATTATGAGAAAGGGAAACAACTTCACCTTACTAGTGTCGATTTTTTTTTTAAGTTTCCCATTTCTCTAGTTAGTGGAGGGTAGTTAGGTTTTCTTTCCACGGAAGAAGTGCTTGTGCACACTCTGCATGTCTCACTTGGGGCATGTATGATTTGTGTCTTTTGTATATAGTTTTTTTTTTTTTTCGTGTTTTCTCCAAAGATAGTGCATCAAGTTTCCAAAGAGGAACACTATAGAAGGAAGTTCAAAGTTGCAAGAAATAGTTGATGTTCTCAAAATATTTCAAATGGAGAGCAAATAAACTTGATTAGGGACATATTTCAATGTGTTCCATCTTCTTGTTCCTATAGATCAACAATAGAGCCTTCTAATGCCCCTTGTAAGAGATCTAAAAATCAATTCGGGAAACTTATCATGTCACAATTGTTCGTAGTATTTAGAAGAAGAGGAAAATTAAAATTTAATAGAGTTCCATGATGTCTAGAACCAACAAGTGTTTTACTCAAAACTCTGCAATGTGCTATGCTTGCCAAGTAATCATTAGTTCTAGTGTGTTTCATACTTGGAAAAATCAAGTTTTGGGACAGTTCGAAAGCCCATTTTTAGTCCATGGACAAGGATTGTAGGGAGAAAAGAAAGAAATTCAAATCAAGGCAATTTTCCACTCTCACAAAAATCTTAATTCAGAAATCTTATAAGTGAGATGGTCAATTTAGGTCAAAATCCAGTCCAGTGATGCTTTAGGAAGGCTCAGAGGGTCAAATTTCAAGGGTTTAGGTTAGTTCATGCCATTATCGGTGACTCCATTTCCCAATGGATGTTATAAGGCTCTTTGGAAAACCACATCTAGTAGGTAGATGTCCCCGCAAGTCACCAAAATTGTTATCCATTTTTACCCCGAGACAAAAATGGACAACGGGGTAGATTTGACCCTAGAACTGAAAAAAGGGTTTCATGAAGGAATATGGGGATTTTAGGCCACAATCATGTTTTTGGAACATTTGTAGGGGTTCTCAAGACGTTTGGAATCACATCGGAAATTTTTCCTCTTCTTGGTCGTGAGGAAGTCTAGAGACTCAATCGAGAGAAATCATCCTCCCAAACTCACTTCCATGAAAAAATGAGAAAAAATGGGCAAGATCGATAAATCTAGTTTATGAGAATTTCACAATGCCCTCCTCAACCCTCCAAATCAAGAAATTGGGAAAAAATCTAAAAACATTTCAAAAATGGGTTAAAAATTGCCAAAATGACCTAAGAGGGTGGCCGAGCCAAAATGGTTCATTTGAGCGGCTCGGTGAGCCAAGGAAGATTCACGGGTCGGGCTCCTCAAGGAGCTCGACAAGCTCATTGCATTAGCAAACGGATGGTTAGGATCTTAGGGCTTGTGTGAGTTTAATCCCACATGGGGTGAGATTAGTTTAGAAGTCACTCACTTTGGTGGTGAGCGGGTTGAGCGCATCGTGAGAGTTGGTCGCGTTGGGGCTTCACGACATAGAGTTCGGCTACGTTGAGTCTAGGATAAGAGATGCATTAACATGGTGTATATCATGAGGAGACATGCGGATGCTCAATGGGATTTGAGCCCGCAAGGTATGGATGCGGCTCGGGTGGTGTGTCAAAATGCGTGAGGTGAAAACATGGTTGGCGGGCGGGGTAGAGAATGAGGTTCGGGTTCCGAGCCCAAATGACATGATGGGTGAGTTTGTTTGAAGTGGAGCCGAGGTTGCATTGGCTTGATGTACCTCGGTGAGTTTGCATTCATGCAAGGAGGAACTGGTTCCACGAAGCATGGTGACAAGTCAACTCGGGAACTGGCATATGTGGCGAGTCGGTGGTAGAGGTAAAGCATAAGGGGGTTTAGAGATACACATGCATCATGCATGGATCGCCAAGGGGTGTGTTGTGAAAAACACAACCCAAACCTACATTACATGCCAAACACCGAGTTATGAGGCTAGCCGCCCAAGGAGAGTTAAGTGGTGTGGTTGGTGAGAAGTGATGACGAGTTAGTGAAGAGCTCGATGGGGAGTTGAGCTTTAAACTAAAAATACACTCCAAATTAAAACAAGCATAACTTCCTCATTTTTAATTATAATCTCACAAAATAATACTTGTTGGAATTTTAATTCAAAACCCCACATCTTGAAAACATAAAAAATGGAAATTTAATGGGTTATGAGGGATAGAAATCATGGGTGAAGTCATAGGACCATAAAGGCCATGCCCGAGATCTAGAGTGAAATGATTGAAGGTATGGAGGCCATTCCTTCTTCCACAAGGTAGGGTACATTGGAGTATGGGCTTTGTAGACTTTCCCATCACTCTTGCAAGTGTAATGATGAATTTTTTGGGTGGTTTGAAGAAAGCTTTTAGATTTCTCTCCTTCTCTCTCATCATTTCTTTTATAAAATGTAAAGGGGTTGCAACATTTAAAAAAATTATTCATTTCCCCCTCTAATGTACCCCTCTTCTTGGGACATCAAGCCTTCCTCCCAAATGTTGTAATGGTAAATCTTGCCTCTTTATGCAAAAATGGAGTCTTGTGTATATTAATTGGGTAATGAAATGGTGTTTTGTGATTCGTTTGTCTATCCTTTGCATCATTTCTGTTACTTTCTCTTGCCTCTTATTGTGCTTGTAGGATTTGTGCATATTATTTGTTTCACTGTAGGGTTTGGGTGTTTTGTGCTTATTTGGGAATGGTGAGTGTGTGTAATCTGGTCAGTGGTGCTTGTCCACCCTCTCCTAGTTCATCCATTCTCCATTTTGCAAGCTAGGAAAGTGTCTTCCAACTCCTTTTCTTGGTGTATCACCGCTTATAGTATAGGTTTTATTTCATGCATCTCTCTCCACGTCTCCTTGGAATGTTAGAATAAGTTTAGATAAGTATTTTCTTGCATTAGGATTAGTTGTGGCAGGTAGGATTAGGAAGAGGATCCGGCCTTCTTGAAAGAGCTATCACATTTTGTAAAGTCCTACACTTTAGGATAACTCCATGTTAGCAAATTACACTTTGAATGCTCCAGTTCCACATGCTAGCCATTCGGTGGGTCTTTGTAATTTTTCCATAACAAGAATCACATATGTATATATCTATATATAATCAAGTTTTTATATAATTTTGTCACACTCTAGGTGTGGTCAAAACACTCATGCAATGAGCACAAAATCCCAAAAAAATGATATATGTGTCTAAAACTATAACTATGCAATAAGGACTATGGCCTATCCCTCTCTACGGGATCCAGATGAAGGTGAGTTGTTGGGACTCCTGTTATAGCTCTTGTGATGGGAGTGAGAGCCTCCATTCCCTGATCTATGAGAGTGACCATGGGATGATGAACAGGAGATCTGCCAGTGGTGGCCTTTCGTGATAATTCTCTCACCACTCCCTCCTCTTGGCTAGCCGATAGGCACCAAGCTCGGTCCTCATCTTGGTCACCTCTCCTACTACAATCCATGTCATGGAAACTACATTAGTGTACCACCCCACATGCCTCGATTCCTTGAGTCTACAAGTAATGTGTTTGGATTCATGCCGATAGGGTGCATAAAGTATCAACAATAATGTCGTGAATAAGATCTCGTCATCCATCGGCGGTGGCTATAAAACACAAGTGAAAATAATGGTGAGGTAGAAAACTATTAAAAACAAAAAAGAAATGCAATGCGTAGTTTTCACTAAAAATTCTAAATAACAAGTTGAGGGAAGAGTATTTATATACTCGGATCTCTCGGTCACCAGTGTTGGGAATACAGATCATGGAATAGTGCTATGATTTAATAACAAACAAAATCATGCACATAAGATCTAAATAATTCCCCAAAAACCTACAACAAAGTGGAAGTATAAACTAGAATAATCCAAATCACACAAAAGTACACACACCTAATAAGCATGTACCATGGTTCACCCAAGAAAGATATCTCATATATATATATATATATATAACATAACAAGAGATTACAAACCAACTCTTACGCACAAGAGTACATGTATCTCTACAAGAGTATCTCCTCCTCCTCTAGATCTCTAAACGGATCTCCATGAGTGCACTATAACCGTGTCTCCAAACTCCACTAGCAAATCTCACATAACCAGGAACTACTGCATCTCTGAATTGCTACCAAGTTCTCTGTGGATCTACAAACAAGACCTCTCACATGGGTCTACCATATGTGCAACTATGACTATGCACCAAGAAGTAAGTCTGTCTCTCCATCACTGCATAACCTATGCAAACATGAAGACAACCTCCTCTACAATATCTAGATCTACATGGATCAACAATACAATATGATCTCATGGATCTACAATACAAGACTAGATCTACATAGATCTATAATACAATATATCACCAACATGTGGATCTACAAGAAGAAACCCTATGTGCTTTGCATACTATGCAAGCCATTACAATGAGACAATAAATATACAAAGGAAATACAGTAGAAGACGTTACCCTCTTCTCACCATTTAGATGTACCTACTATTTCCTTCTATCCAGCTCCTCTCCATGGAGACTCTGTCTTCATGTAACCTATTCCCTTTTTCTCTTCTTCTTCTTCGTCTTCATCCTCTCAATCTCGGAGAATCAAGAATTTAATCGATCCTTCTCTTTCCTTTTTTTCTAAACCCTAGATTTCATGCTTATATAGGCGTATATAAACTTAGGGAACTTAGCCATGCAATTGCATCCAATAAATCTACTTTAATGCTAAAGATAGATTTAATTCCCGAGAGTTAATTAAAACATCATCGCACAGGTAACCGGTGCTTTAGTTAGCCTTAACCGTGGCCGGTTCCTACTTTCTCTAACCAATGTCGGTCATGTCCGATGACAACGGTTTTGGGTGACCGATGCCGGTTCCCCCTTGACCGATGATGGTTGCTGTATATTCCAACAAGTTTCCATTGCATGCTCCAATGAAGCTATTTAGCTCCACAACCTAACACTAGGATGGAGTGCGGGAGGTGTAGGAGGTGGTGGTGCTGCCATAAGTACTTGCTCGGCCGCAATCTCCTTAGAGGCCACTTATTATCCCATCATAGAGTTCTCATCTCATCCTCTCTCATGTGTAAGAGGATCCTTTGAATAGAGAGTCACATCCTTGGCCTCATCCTCAACCCTACCTGCTATAGAAACCTCTATGCTGACTCTCCACTCCATGTACGTGTCGGTCTCCTCGTCACCCTCCTCCTTAGCCACCTCCTCGTCACCCTCCTCCTCCTCCCCACTATTTTTGGGGATAACCTCAATCTATAGGATTACCCAAGGACTAGTTGAATCTAAGTCAATCATGGTGTGGTAATTAGGACCCTAACGTGATAAGGGTCCATGGGAGCTTGCTCTTTCGGGTGGTTCTAACCTCTCTAATCCCCCAGTATGTAACTAGATCTGCTGCTTAGGAGAGTCGATATAGGGAAACCCAAACTTCTAGGGCACCCTATGAACTGGATGGACCTCCATCTAGCCGGTATCTTGTCCACTAAGTAATAGTGTTGTATGTCGCCACAATGGCGACATCCTCACCCCATAATCCAGCCATGTCTAGGTACGGTTGTGCGATCATGTCATCTGTAGTGAGTGTAGAAGTAGGCTGGTGACTCCCCTTTTGGAGGCCCATAACTTTCCATCTAACCACTTTGATAGTCCTAGTTTCATCTATCCCGACACTCCTCTGATAGGGGATCATACACTCAAAAACCCAACTGGTAACCAATGTAGGATGACTAAGGGCCTTGCCACCGTAGTTGAACAAATCTTTATAAATTATGGTAGGTAGAACCTAAGATATCAATGCCACGAGGCATAAGTGCAACTATGCTTCGCTATGCTTTGAAAGATAAGATCCCAACATTAAAGTAACTTGTCCCCTCCCTTGTCTCTAACCAAGCGCGAATCCAAAATACCAATGATGGCCTTGCACAAATATGGGATAGGGCGGTGGGAATTGATAATATCCTCGCACTATGAACATATAGAAATTTTCTATGCTAAAACAAAGCTAACACCTAGTAGCTCCAAAGCAATCAATCAAACCTACTATATAACCATCAAGATAAGATCTTATGAGAAACAACTTCTTTAATGCATGAACAATCTCAAATCAAAATGCTAAGCTATTTCTTACTCTCTAGATTGCTAATCTAACAAATGAACCTATTTAGATCACTTTAGAAATCAAAAGGGAGTGATTTCCTCAAGGTTTGAAGATGGATCTCACCAAAACATGGCTATAAGGCCATTTTTGGATCTTTCCATGATCTTTAATTTGAGAGAATATATACAAGACGAAGAAGCTATTTACTATAATGGAGAATGGCTCAAGATCAAAATGCCTATAGTTTATCCTAGGGAAAATGAGGTGTAAGAAGAAAGGTAAGGAGGGGGTTTCTTATATAGCTTTCTGAATCGGCAAGGCTAGTAAATTGATGAATGTGGGATAAACCCCAAAGAGAAAATACAAAGGCCATGTATATTTAATAAAGTATGTGCACTTTATGGGAGTTGAAAGGGGATATAATTAATCAATGGTGATTAATTAATAGAAAGGGTATGCCTATAGAGGATTTAGAAGAAATTTAGTATGATTTAGGAGATTTTAAGAGAGGAAATGGTTCAATAAATGATGATTTATTGATTTAGATTAGCGGTCGTAATTAATTAAGAATAATTAATTTACCTAGGTAAATGCAAACATTAATTAACGAAAGGTCATTAATCGACATCTGAATGATAAGAGGGGTAATTAATTAGTGAAACACAATTCATTAATGATGATAGAGGAATAATGGTGGTTTATTGACGAAGTGTCATCAATTTATGGGAAAGAGGATAGTAAGTGTAATTTAGGTATTAAAATTAATTGATCAAATTCTAGGTGTCTACATTTGCCCCTCTTTGGGGTGGCGTAAGTGACGCCACTTCAAAGATAGTAGAAAATTATAGACAAATGAATTTTGAAGGGATAGATGAAAAATTAGTAGAGTGAAGGATGCCCCCTCGAGTGTCGATGGGGTGATGAAAGAGGTCGATCGATGATTGAAAAGATGAAGAGGAAAGGCCAAAATGGGGAAAATATTGCTGCAATGGAAGATAGACAGAGATATACCGAATATAAAAATAGAGTAGAAGGGTGGGCATCGATCCCTCATAATACCGTATAAACTCTTTTGTTGGAAAGTTCATGTGGACATCATTGTGAAGCACGAGAAATGATTTTCTTAACAGATTTGTAGAAATGATTAATAATAGGTGATCTCTATTGCCCTAAGTGAGTTGGAAGAATAGTGTTGATATAAGAGAATGATATGGAAGAAAAATGAAGATGAAGGGGATGGAAATAACATTCATCCAACTGATGTAAAAACCACATTATGTCATCATATTACAAGTGATCTACATCATCGGTCCTTATTAAAATATACGCATTCAACAAAAGTGTATAATGACATGAAAAACCATAACACAAACATTTGTTCATTGCCAAAGTACTAACTCAATGCAACATACAAAAATTCAATGCAATACGAGAAAGTAAACAAGCTAACATGATAGGGAAACAAGTACAAACACACATACTCAAACAAACAACGTTCAAGATAGTTATACAAATGTTTTTATTATCAAGCGTTGATTTCGACCTGTGTGAAATAACAACAAGGGTTAAGAATGACACCCCAAGAAATGATACATGTGAGGTGAATAAATGAAGGATGTAAAATTCCAATGGAAAAGCAATTGTGCCCTAGGAAACGACCTAAGCAATGTGTTCATGCAAAGGAAGACAATGATAGCGAGCAAACTAACTTTTGTTGATGGAGGGTAGATCCAAATGATCCGTGAGTCACGAACAAGAATAGGCAAGATTCAAAGAAAGATGTTTTGTAGGATAATTTTTGATGTTTGAGTACAATGCATTTGACACAAATTTCAGCTACGTGCATGTTGTTTACCAATTTTTGAAATTTTTATTTTTATAATTTTTTTGGATTTTTAAATGATTTTTACCCATTTTTAGGATTTTTGAATTTTTCCAAATTTTTATGAATTTTGATTTTTAGAAGAATTATTATAGAGAAGATTGTCTAGAAGTAAAAAAAAATGCCCTAGGGAGAAGAAAGGGGTGTTAGGTAGCAAAAATTCCCCAACATAGTGAAAACAAATGAAAAATGATTATTTAATAAAAATAATCATCACGACAGGTGGTAGAAGAAAATAGAATGATCATGGTGGTCACACCGCCTCCAACGATCATTGCGGCAGAGTGAAAATCACCGTGGGGGTGGGGGTGGGACAACCTATACATACCATGCTAGGGGGTAAAATCATCGCTGCGAGTTATTGTTACCAAACTCTTATAGATTTTTGCTTTGATGTGTGGGAAGATGGCTCGAATTTAGGTCCAAACGAGGCGTGCAAACATTGTTCGAGAGTACATGCAACCTCTTGGCGATGGACCCCGGTATGTGAATCAAATTTTTTTCTCTCCAAGTTCATTTATTGCTAGTTATAATTTAGCACGACAACGTATGTGCAACCCTTGGGAATGCTTATATGTTGTTGGGGGCCTTACATGCACTAGGGTTAGGGGTTAGGCAAGCACACGGGCATGCAAGTGCAAAATGGGGTACGCATGCACTAGGGAAAGATGGCCATGTGCATGGGAACACATGCACCAAAAGGGGTGCGTATATGCGAGGATATTTGAAATGTGCACGGGTGCACATGTGCTAAATAGGGCACACATGCGCTTAAAGGAGCGTGCGAGATGCTTAAAAGCACACGATGGTGGGAAAAAGTTGTTTTTAGGCTACCTTAGAAGAAATTAGGAAATGTTTAGAAGAACATAGGGATGAATAAAAGAAAATTAGATGTTATGTGTTAGAAGAAATGAAGTTAATGAGTGTTTTCTGGATCTTCTAGAGTGACCTACCTATCTTGGAGATGCGTGTTGACATGTGAGGTTGCACTCTTTCCAGAAACCTTCACTCGTCATGAGTAGATCTATCTAGAGATGACCCTAGACATGAATGGAATTTACTTCATGGTGCAGATGCCACATATTACATTGGATCATAGCCTTTTGATAACCTTGGCTGAGAGATGGCACAACGAGAGTCAACGCTTTCAATTTATTACTTTGGAGAGATGACTATTATCTTAGAGTATGTGTGACAAATTCTTAGAGTTCCAATCTTGGGAGGACTGATAGAGTATGATGGGGATGGTGCCTGCATTACATAGTGCCTTGTAGAGATGTTTGGCCTCCGGACATACCCTGACGAGTATGGTAGTTCGGGTATACAAGTGTTTTTAGGATCGTTGGCTATCTCGTGTAGCTATATATTTGATGGATCTTGTCAGTGACATTTTGTTTCCTAACAAGATTTATACCTCCTTTCCATTAGTCCCGATTCATGTGATTCATGGACTTATCCGTGGGGAGAGATACTGCTAGGGACAATGTCTATTAACACACTTATATTGGGATCTTCATCTTATTACTTACCATAGTTAGAATACTGTGGGACCAACTACTCTTTACAGATATGGGTATGGGACCATATTGCCATTGGTCACCATGTAGGAGTACTTTGAGTTCGGGCTCCGAGATGAGCCCTCGGTTTCTTTGCACGTGCATAATCCGTTCGATCTTTACGATATTTTGTTTGCAAACTATTGGATTGGGCAGCCTTACACGACTTAGATTGAACTATTCGGCATGGTTACAAACAACAAGACAATGAGAGGACCCAATTGGGTTGTGGAAAACTTAGATAGAATTTCGTAGAGGGTCCCAACATGGAGGTGTAGGATCGACGATACCTTTCAAGGTTCCACAAAGATTGAAAAATCACCCGATGAACTTATATCCTTTTTGCTCTCAAGGATCTTAAGGGACTACACTCTACCGAGGTAGCCAAAAGCATCAAAATCATTGGACACCAAAACTAAGCCTCCCCAAGCATTTATCAAGATAATCGATGCATGTGCACAATACGTTCGATGCTTTATGAGCTTCCGTTTACAAAATATTGCATTGGGTAGCATTACACTTACATTGGATTATCTCTCTCGGATTATATGAATATTCTCTTTACAATAAATATTCATTCGTCATGAGGAAGAACGAAAATATTTTATCTTGGCAGTCCGATCGCTCTCCTGACTCAGCGAAGAAATTTCGCTGGTCAGTACACTATTTCTCTTACACATTTGTCTTTGAGTACTTAGGATTCATTGCGGGTGTAGAAATCCCTGATCTAATCTCTCTATCTATATCTTTCACTCTCACACTCTCTCTTTCTCATTATCTCTTGTTAGTATAGGAGGTCATAACGTCCTTAGAGTATCTTTAGGGTTCATTTCATAATGTTAAATTCAATCCAAATATTCAAAAATTCAAATTTAGAGTAGGTATATGTAGGGAGTCTAGATGGTTTAAGGGTTGGTGTCAAGTGTCTAGTCTATTGAAGAAGTTTTCAAACTATTTATGCCCCTATATGCCCTGAATCTATACCAGTTTGTTGTAGACAAGATTGTCTCAGGAGGAGACCTAATTTGTAAGAACAATTTAGTCAAAACAGATGCTTAAAGTTTGAGTTTGAACTGAAACTTCTTGGGAAAGTGAAATAGGGAAAATGGTATCCTAAAAGCTCTTGAGTTAGTCTTGAAACCCTCTGAGTGAGAAAATAAGTTTGAAAAACCCTCAAGGAAGGGCTACAAGGAGAAAATTTTAGTGTAGAAGGAGGGGGTGGTAGAAAGTAGGTCTAGCCTTGGAGATGGGAAATAAAATTTTGCCTACACCTTAAGGGGCCTAAAGGGTGTCTAAAACATCTATCGCTTAGTCTTGGAACCTTGTGGTTTATTCCCAACATGAACTCATGAATGACATTGTTTCAATCTAAGAAAAATAGGACAATCTAGGAGTTTGAGTAAAAGCTAATGTTTACTTTGATTCTCATCACTTGGAAAGTTGTCATGGTGTGAAAAGAACAAGGTAGAAGACTCTTGAAGTGAAAAACTTAGTTAACCTGTGCAAAAGAATCAAATTTTGTTCTCTGCATCAAGTTACTTCTCAAATACATGAGTAAATGGATGAAGAACTATATCTAACCATCTTCCTTAGAGAAAAATAAACACTTTCATTCAAATAAATTGATCATGCAACCAAAATAAATTGTACATCTTGCATTGTATTCTCTCGTGCTCTCTCTTTCTCCTTCACCAACTCACTTTATCTTTCTCTCACTCTCTCTTTCTCTCTCACTTTTCTCTCTCTCTCTCTCTTACTTTCTCTCTCACTCTTGGTGATAAATTTGTACTTTTGGTAAATATGCTCTTTATTAATTTTGATTGAAAGAGATGAAATCACATAAATAATGAATATGGATACTTAGTCATTATTATTATGAAACCACTCTAATGAAACCACAAAAATATAAAAATTCAATAATATATCTTATAATTTGAATTGAAAATTTGAACCTCCTCTAGAAAAGGTTCTCTAAACATGTACACATTGATAAATTGAACGAATAATTACTCGATTAGATAACTCTTTATATATGTTATATAAATATTTCTTTAACCAATTTATGACTTGATTTCCAAATTTTCATGCATATTATACATTGAAAATGATAGTATACAACACCAATAAAGAAAAAATATCCATAATGTCATATATTTTCAAGTGCACATCATATTAGTCTAGATATAATTATAATCTCGAAATGTAAGGTCTCATAAAAACATATCGAGTTCCAAATAGTATTAACATGCACAATAAATACAAATATGTGAATAGGTCATATAATATCAAGTCAATGCCATATAGGCGTACATACAATGTTGACGTATACAATACGATGCACACATGCATACAAAATAAATGTCATACGACACACACACACACACACACACATATCCTATTCATCAAAATGTATCCCTCTCTTTTCCTTGCTCAAAGAAGGCTCTCCCTTATACGTAGATGGAGATTTGTGAGATGACTTGGGATCCTCCATGGCATGACTATGAGTCCTCTTACGCTCAAAACTCAACTGTAGTTGAACCTATAAATGCATAAAATTTTTTTGCCAAAACTTAATGTATAAGTTTTCAACATGTATATGACCATGCTTATGAAACTATTTATATATACATGCACTTACCACAATCCTCGATAACGTTGAATCTGCATCTCATGCTTAGTAGAGTCAATGGGAGCTATTGGGTCACAAACCGAGGTTTCAAATGATGAGCTCGAGGAGTTCTTACCCTCGAAGAGAAAATGAAAGGGTTGAAACCTACATACACATAAGATTACAAATTCAAACATCAAAATTATCTTGTAGAACTTTAGTAACAATATATTTTTGAATGCACATCTAAACATTTACGCCAACTAAGTACATGTGTAATGACAATATTTTAACTAATTTTATCAATATACAACTATTGTTTTTACTGCCATGCCTATGAATCATATGTAAAGGGTTGTTACTAGTCGTAGATAACTCTTGCATATACACAATGCATTCACGTTGACTATCTACACGATGCTAAAATGAGGGAAATTATTAAAATAATTGGAAAATATGAATTACGTGAGCTAGTTAACGCAAATACATAATTTGTATACTTCAAAGAGTTACTACGTAGATGAAATCACAGTGGAAACACATTTTTCTACTCCTCGTAGAGATAGTGGTGTATCTTGTGTGGTCATCAAATTTATAAAAAATATATCACGTCAAGTTAGTTTAGCATATATAATATATATACAAGAACATACATATATAGATTAACATTCTAAATTACCTTTGTGAATGTATACGATGATGCATGGTACTTGACTGAACTGTGGTTGGGATGATGATGTCCCTCTCACACGTTGTAATATTGATGCATACATGTACATATGTATGTGTAAATTAATTAATTTGACTAAGTTTAAATACAATTATTTTGAAAATTTAACATATATATGTAAATCAAGTACTCAAATATTTTTGTAACATGTAATAAAAAATAAAAATACCTGTGAAGGTGTCATCGATGTCTGAAATCCAAATGTATCACTAAAAAAGTGTCAGACATAGCCACATCATTATGTGTACCACTAAGGCAACAACTCCACCAACACCATTCTACATGAAATTATCATCCTCATCGGGTCCCATGCATATGTTACCACAAGATGTACAAAGATATGGCCTCATGTTACTACTACCTAGAGGAATACTCTATCTACCTCCACCGACATAGATATCAGAAACCTCCCTCATATGTTTGAAAAGGGTATCAGAGAGTACCTGATGCATGTGCAGTGTATCAATCTCTATTGTCTCCTTCACTACTACAGGGATAGTCTCAAGATGAGGGGGATTTTGTGTGGGGACTCTAGCATGTTGAATATGAGCACATTTCACACTGATATATTATGTGCAAAGCATTTTCCTTGGCCCTGAAACTTGTGGTAGTCAAAATAGTTTGGGATCTTGTTGAGGATAAACTCACAATAGAGTTTCCTCAAAAAGTATAGTGGAACCTCATTGTTATTGCAAGGTGGTATATCAAATACCATCCACCATCAGTCCCAAAAATTATTTTTATTAGATCATTGTTGCACTAGTGGATTGGAAACCGTTTACATGACAACGGAACTGAAAAATTGGTTCTAGGGTCCATGAATAATGCACATATGAGGTATTTTGTAATTATTATTTTTTTACATCTGCATATGATAATTTATTATCATAATATTCCCTACAAGTCTCTCTATAAGATGTCCACTAATCAATTTGACTTGTTTCGCATCAACCTAAGCCAATAATGCCTCCAATGTGTTTGCAAGTGAGGCACGATGGGGGTTTGTGGAATGGGGATCCCTCATTGTTTTAATCAATTCCTCAATTTCAATCTTATTTTCCACTATATGGGCTGCTAAATCCTCCTGACTACCTGGAGGATGTTCAACAATTATAGGAGGGCTATGAGGGTTGTGAGGATTTGCAGGGTTTTGTTGTGGTTGTGGAGGAACTGTAAGAATAAAAAAATGTATTTAATTAAAATCTATAATACAATTACCAAATTTGATTGCAATTTAGAGAATTTTTTTCCCTACCTCTTCTCCATGGTAACATTGTCGAATCCACCTCAATCCAACCTTCTATGTGATATGTAGATGTTTTTGGAGAAAAACAATGAAGAAAAAAACACAAGTGCATGGTTTTATGGTGAATTCATGTTTGGGGAAAATGAAAATGGAGAATGTGTTTGATTTTTTATTTATAATATGGGGAAACATATATTTGTTATAATGTGTACGCATTATGGTTTGGTATTTACCAAACCAAATATTGCCCCATCCTAACTCCAATTTTTGTTTCTCTTGCATTTTGTCCACTTTTTGGCCCCCGCATCCATGAACTTGCTATAAAAGATACATCATTATAACATAGTTATGAATAATATTAATTGGGGATAGGTATCTCCAAAGTGAGTTAGTGTTAATGAATTATTTGAGTTAGTGCTCAACATTGGGGATTGATTTCTCCATTGAGTTTGTACTTACAAATTAGCTGATTCGGTGATCGGCATTAGGTGTTTCGAGATTTGGTGCTCATGTGTTGGCTAAGTTGGTGCTTTGTATTGGGGATTTGTGTCTCGAGTAGGTTGGTGCATACAAACATTTGTAAAGAAATTAATTTTGTGATTGGATTTGGACAGTAGATCCAAACAATATTTTCTATAGTTTTTCTTCTTTAAGGGTTTCCACATAAATCATGTGTTTCATAATTGTTGGATCTTGTATGATTATTGTTGTTATGGATGTTAAAGTTTTAAATAAGTAAAAGTTTGTATAATATTGATTCACCCCCCTCTCAATATTAGTGTGTGCTCTTCAAAGTGGTCCTCTTAAATATACATTCTCGTAGGATTTTAAAGTAGGTACTTCTCTTAAATATGAATCTAAGAAAAAACTAGGATTCAACTCCATGCTCATGGGAAAATTCATGAATCCAGTATATTTGAGAAATTGTTGCTACTGTTATCCCATTTTTGAGTTCATCGATAAAATTGGGATAACCAATCAAAATTTTATTTTTGGACATGTTGAAATCCAATGTAATTCCAAGTTTTTTCCTTTAAAATTCCTTTTTCCATGCCTTTTTCAAATTTTGGTTTGTCTTTTGCATTTTTCACGTCTTTTGCAAAATGTTTCCTGATCTCAAAAACCTGACACACTATAGCCTTTCAAGTTTTTGGTTATCAAATTATCGGGACATAAAAGTTGAGAAACATATGCTTCATGTTATGTGTTTTTTGAACCTAAACCCCAAACACTACAAAGTGTATCGGGTTTATGGACTTTCTTACGATGGAACATGGGAATGGATTTTAATGAATTTTGTTTCTGTTTTCTAACCCCGAACCCCGACACACATTTAGTTTCCTTTGTATCTAGGTTTTGTGACCTGATTACATGTTTACATGATGTATTTCGTGTGGTCAAACTTCCACCCCACGAGTCAATGCAATTAATGTGAGGGTGGAGTTGGTGACCACAAGTGTCATCTTATGTGTAATTAATGCAAGAAAGTTTATAAATAGATGGATTTTTCACGTCATTTGTATTCTCACGTACGATTTTTTAAATTTGAATTTCTCTCGCATTTCACACCCCAAAGACTGATTGACAATTTCTTGGCATTTTTGATCATTTTTCTTTGATTTTCAGGTCCTGGTCTTTCTTCTAGTAAGTGTTTTTCTTCTTGTTGGTTTATCATTTACTTTGTGGGATTTTTGTCTATATTTTCTTTATTATTTTCTTATATTGGGTATTCATGCTTAGTTTTCCCATTTTCTTTCTTTCTTCCCAGCTTTATTTTCCTCCCAAAGTCGTTGAAACCTTTTTATGATAAACACGCCAAAAACCCCAACATAAACTTGTCATGATTTTTGACCTGTTCATCATGATAAAAATCCCAAATTAGCAAGGAGAAAGAAACTTAAATTTTAACTTCAAATTTGTTTCAAGATTTTTCGGTGTCAAAACAGTTCGAGTCCTGACAGGCATTAGAGTTTCTAAAGTGTAAAACAAGGCTCCAATCCTTGCGGTATTTTAGGATTCTTAAATTGAAAATCAATTTGATTTTTTTTTCTAGTGTGTTAGACTTTTGGGCTTTGAAAAATTTCGTAGTCCCAACAATGTATTGTGTCAACTAGGTTGTTTAATAAGTTCTTCTTTATGTCAATATATCGAAAATTCAAAGTGCAAAGTAGGGTCTGTGTTCTATCAATATATTAGGATATATAGGTTGCAAAGTAGGGTCATTCTTCTTCTCAAGATATCAGGTTGTTCAAGTTGCTTTACAAGGATTAAAACACAATTTCCATTTCTGTCACTTCGTGAATTTTTGGGTAATTTTCTTCACCAAATTCCTCATGTCTGATTTGGGGAAAGCAAAGGGAAAGGAATAATCTTCTAGATAAATGAAGTATAAATATCAAGGAGTTATGCCCCCTCTAATATCAATTCGACATTGATATTAAAGACACTGAACTTGGGCACATTGACATGGAGGATTTCTTGAACAGGGCAAAAGGTTCCTCTCAGATTGCATGGATGTAGTGTATACACAATAGTGGATTACCCCTTACTCTTTCCTTCCCTATATCCGCTCAACACCCAAAATTAATCCTTGTTGCTACCAATCACTATAAACCTAAATCAAGGTCTTTTAAAACCAACTTAGTGAGGTGGTGATTCATTTTGATTCGATTATTTTAACGATCTCCTCAAGTTGCCTAAATTTGTTACATATGTCAACATGGATCCTAGGAAGTCCTAACAAGCCTAGGATGAAAACATGGTCGATTTTATCAAGCATGTCAATAAGAAATATCTGATATAGCCCAAACCTTTTATAACTAGGTTACCCAAGACCTTTCCTCAAAGCGATTTCATCCTTGAAATCAAGTAACATCATCACACTTTTGAGCAGAGTATTTTGGCTCCCTAAAGCTAAAGAATTTCAAGGTTGGATATATCATTTGCAAAAATGATAAATTCTTTTATTGGGGTGAGTTCATGAGTAACACAATTGATAGTCAATTGAAATAAGTGACGACTACTTTAGGGAAGTTCTACATGATGTCATACGCCACTTATGTAGCGGTTGGAATGAGAACATATCTTGGGCTAACCACAAATGGGTTCCAAACCTTCTAATTATGTTTACACTTATTATCCATAGCTATCTCTCGAAGGGAAGACAAAATTATTTTCGAAGAGTAAATGATGCTTTCTTTTACAAAATTATTTGTAGAATGAACATAGATCTTTCCGGATATAAGGTCGTTGATTCTTCATAGAATGCAATTTCTTATTGGGGGTGTATCTTCTTGCAATTTCCCACATTCACATATCTTTGGGTAGGGGCATTCCAAGGTTCCAAGTTTAATCTACCCAAATTTTCAGTGTGACAATTGGGTCCTTATGGAACTAGTCGACAATTGTTGGATCTTCATAAGTTCTAACAATTCAAGCACAAGTTAGGAATTTATTTTCCCATCTCTATTGGATCATATACTAGTACATCAGTCGTTAAGGCCAAGAATATTGACATTAAGATGAAATAAGAAATCAAGAAGACTATTCCTCCTGTGGCTGGTTTCAATTATCATGGTGTTTTGAAAGCTTTTGGAACACTGTAGTTCCATGTCCCAAACATTGAATATATTTGGGTTGATTGCAAGGATGAAGTAGAAATCAGGAGGAGAGATAACTGTCATTTGATTATGATGAGGTAAAAACTTTAAATCTTGCTTGACATTCTTGGAGATGTTATTGATGATGGAGAAGTCTTGGACCCCATGTATGTGCAAATGAATGTTGAGAGTATGGGGTTTCCTCCTATTGATTGGTCGGTCAAGGAATTTCATCCATCAAGGAGAGAGCTGCTCAGATTCTTCTTCAAACCAATTCTTGGTTGTATTCATCAAATATTCAGCCTAAGGACCCCAGTTCCCAAAATTAGTAGTCACTTCTGCGTCAGAGGTGGGCCCCTCTCAAGAAGGAGATAAAAGTGAAGTGCTTGAGAAGAAGTTAAAGTTTAAGTTCTACAACAGTGGAACCAAGACCCCTCTTTCTTATGCTACTCCATCCACTTCTGTTGTTTTTGTCGATTCCTCTTCTCCTCAATATAAGTAAGAAAGATCACCAACATCATGGTCACTCTACCTCCTCCTTCTTCTCCTCTCATCACTCACATGATTCCCATTTTGACCTTATTGCCATAGGTGGATCTTTCTATCACATATCCTCCACATATTTATTCTCCTCAAGTTTCCTCTCCGCCACCATCTTCATCCTTTCGAGATATCATCACTTTCTAAATCCATTGCTCCTATTTCTTCTCCATCACCCTTGTTTCCTCACGTGTCACTCATGGCACAAGTCTTCTCATCCCTTTCTCCTCTCTCATATGGGATAAGTATGACTTCGGGTTCTCCTCATACAAACCATTTCCCCTCTCCTTTTGCTTCTCTTTCCATCATCCCTTCTTATCCTCCCTTATCCTTAGTCATGTCCACTCCCCCATTTTTAGTGACCACTTTGCTTACTCCACCTAGTACCACTCTTATGATTACTATTCCACCATAACAAACATTGTCCTCTTGTTTCATCTTGGCTAACCATCAAAACTCCAAAAAATAGGAAGAAAACCATCCCTCAAGCGGATTTTTATTTTATTTCATTAAATCCAAGCCACATCATGCACATCCAAGAAACCAAATACCATTTCCCACATCACCATTGATACATCTAGTTAGAGGTTTGGTGAGATTGTTATGCTGTTGCCGACAAGATTGTTGGAGCTCAAAATTGCACCCATCCCAGATCAAGATGAACTAGGGATTTGAGGCAACATGGGATTGTCTCCAAGTTGTGGGAATTTCACTTGAGACAGACCTCTGGAGAAGGAAAAATTCCTCTACCTATTTCTACTACTAAAACTACTCATAGGAAGGGAAATGCAACTACCTATCACTACTCTATGATTCCAAGGGACTAGGGTGAGAAGGAGATGCATGAAAGGGAAAACTAAACTAAGGGGAGGTGATAGCACCAGAAAGAGGGGATGAACACACTTAGCTAAGAGAAAACAAGGGAAAACACGCATTGGGAGGGAAGGAAAATGTGGCGTAATTTGAAAAACACTCACACACTCATTTTGATGGAGCACAACAAAACAAAACTTGCAAGGAAATAGAATGATGTAAAAAAATAAACAATGCAAAGGAAAGGTAAGAATATGCAATAAAATGTGAACTAAGGCAGAGAATAGCCACAAAATAAGATTTTATTGCTTCTAAATAATGCACAATCGATTACAATGGTAAAAGAGGTAGGAATCCACATGAAATGAACCGGATATGAGGTTTGTAAATCTGAAATTGTAAAGGAAAATGCTATGAACAATTAACTTAGAAAACCAAGAGGGTACAACCTTTTATAATAAGCATTGTTCCTTAATTTATAGAAGAATGGGAGAGAAGGAAGGGGATAAAGAGAGGGAAACTTGGATTCAAACTTTAAACCACCAATAACAAGCAATAAATTCTTGTAAATGCACCTGTAACATTATCGATCTGCCTCCCCATTTTTTCTTAGCTTGTAAAAGAAGGAAGTAGACCAAATATGGGTGGTTGAATCAATTGGATGTGTGCATTAATTGTCTCTTCCTTTTTTCCACCTACCAAATCCCACCAAAATCTGATTTTGAATAGCCTAGAGTGTAGCCCATGTCGAATATTTCCAATAAGACTAGGCTCGCATGTCCCGAGCTCGCAATAGAAGTAATGACGATCTAGTGTTCACAGTACAAGCTGAACACGTAAGACACATATCACGATCTAGTTAGTGAAGGATTTGATTGAATGTCTATTTTTTTTTTTTTCGCCATGTGTCATATATTCATTTGATGTGAGGATTCAGCTTCAAACTGACATGATTTGATAGGTTGCATGTTATACACTTCATCTAACAAGTTTAAATGTGGCACTCCATGACTAGCACAAAATATTTCACTTGACACATGCAAAAGAGCAAGAGGCACAAGAGGGAAGAATGCAAAGGTATGTGAGTGCATGTTAGAGGGTACACGAGGAGTGGGAAGAAAATTTGCATGTCTCGTAAGTTATGAAAGTATGTGTAGAAGAAGGAGAACACACAAGATAAGGGTGTGCGGAAGTAATTGTGCAAGGAAAATGCAAGAAGATGGAAGGTGAAAGAGGAAGTGAGTACACATGAAGGGATGCACGGAATATGGAAGGAGGAACATGCATGGAAAAACATGCTAGGGACTTAGCTAAAATGGAAGGTAAGCCTACATATGTGTGTGAGAGGGTGTACAAAACATTTGGAATGAAAGAGGATTCACAAAGATTGCACGCACGGGGGAATAGAAGGAGATAGAGGAATATATGAGGAAGGTGGGAGAACAAAGAAGAAAGTGAAGGGAAGGAAAACATAAGGGAAAATAAGGAAGGGAATGCAAGGGCATGCACAAAGAACTTTAGCCATGAAAAAGTACCAAGGTATACAACCAAGAACATGCGTAACTCGAAAACTTGAACTCGAGCTAGAGTAAAACTTTAAGTTTTAAAATAACCAGGGGTGGTTATTTTAGATATCGATTTAGCTTGGCAAATTTTGGGGCCATCTTCCTACTATATTAAAGAGAGTAGTAGCCTTAGAAGAATTCATTGGGCATGGACTCGGGCTCAAAAACATATTATGATATGCAACTTGAAGAACACCCCTAAAGTCACTAAGGGAACTGTTTGAACTCTATAGAAATATTTCAAACTATTGGAAAGTGCATTTTGAAAACCAGATCGCCATCTTAGAAGTAATAAAGAGCACATGCAAGGGAGTGTGAGAGAGAGGAAAGAGATATGTACAATCTAAAAAATGTGCACGAGTGCACTCGGAGGAATTGAAACTACTCTAATATGTACATGATGTAAATAAATTTAATGGAAGTGTTTGAGATGAATCCAATTGACTGGGATTGATAGTACATCTCCATCAAGGTGAGAAAAATCAAAATATTTAACCTCCGTGTAAGAACTAACGATGAATGGGCCACTCCAAAGTGTATCAAACTTTGAATGGTGTCCTAGTTTGGCTCTGTTAACATCCCATTTTAAGACTAGATCACCCACTTTGAAATTTTAAGGCCTAGCCTTTCACAAACCACTACTTTGTTGATTGTTGATACTATTGCAAATTGATCATGACAGAGTTTCTCAATTATTAAAGTTCAACCAACTCTTCCATTCCGATTTCTCTTTATTTTGTACCCTCAAATTCTAGATGTTGTGCTAGCTCTAATGAAGGCTATTCAAGTGATAAAGGAAGTCTAGCCTCCTTACCATAAACCATATTATAGGGTGAAGTACCTATTACTTTCTTCATCGTGATTTTGTTTTCCTAGAGTGCGTGCGAGATCTTTGTGTGCCACTACCTTTGGTTGATATTCATTTTTGCCTCATGTTTCGATTAGGTTCTTATTAGTAGAATCTACCAAGCCATTTCCCTGAGGGTAGTAGTTGGAAGAAGTCTTCAAATAAATTCCAAGGCTAAGAGCCCAATCGAAATCCTTGTACCAAGGAAGGATTTTACATTATTAGAGATAATGGTCTGAGGAACACCAAAACTTATTACAATACCTTCAATAAACTAAAGGATGACTAACTCAATTGATTCCTTGACCATCTATTTGGTGAAGTAATTCATAACTATCAATACCCACTTGTGACCAACTCTCAAACGAGGGTTGATCATGCTAATGAATTCAATACCCCATTGTACAAAAGGATGATTCACTTGGATTAGGCGGAGAGGAAGCATTGGTAATTTCTTCTTACCTACAAAAGAAAGTGCATTCTTTGCATTTCTTAACCCACTTGTGCGCATTTGAAAAGAGGGTAGGCTAAAAATATCATGCTTTTATGATTTTCATTATTGTTGCTTTCATAGATAAGTGTTCACTAGACAATCCATAGTGAAATTCTGCTAACACTTTGTTGACTTGCATGCCATCAATGCATCTCATCATCATGCCATCAATGTTTCTTTTAAAGATAATGTCATCAATCAAAGCACATACGTAATTCACCGCAACCTTAGATGTGACCTCTTTAATTTGTTTAGACCAGGAGGGTATGTGCTAGAAAAAAGAAATATTGCCATGTCCTTGAACCAAGTACACACGCTAGTATCTTCATTCTCCGCTAAGGTTTAGTGCACGAGAGCTCTTCATCTAGAAACAATGTAGTTTCCTATTCATTTTTGCATCCTCAGCAATTTTCCTATAAAGTGCATTGCCTCGATCAATTTTTTGGCTTTAATAGTTGTTGGTCGTCAAATAGGACTTTACGAAGAGCAATCATATGGGGACAAGAAGTCCCTCCTCTTTAATGGGAGAGGTTCCCTTATTCAGAAACGAACCTATTTACAAATATACAAAACATGATTTTCTGGTTGAACTTGGATATTACGAAAGTGTTTACTATAAAGATCATCAATTACAAAAGGACTGAGGAATGAGAGTACGAGAATGAGCAGAAAGGCAACATGCAGAATTATAGATAACAGAGTAATTCTTTATGTATGCGAAGTTATAGTGAATTGAAAACAAGATCATTCGTATCGTATAAATGAGATGGAATTTAAAGACACAAAGTTCTGTAAATAACATCTACCAGAACACAAAGTTTCTTAACGTAACACAGATTCATTAATCAAGGACACAAAGTTCCTTCTTGGTTATACAAGATCACCATGCTTGCAAAGTTGAAAAGTATGCAATCGGAAAGACTAACAAACTGGAGACAAATGATCTTCACAAAATTTAAATGAAAGCTTAGAGATAAATGGAGATCAGATAGACAAAGAATGGAAAGCCCTTATGTATTGATTTCTTTATGATCTATTTACACTTTCAGAAAATAAACCCAGTTCTTCCTCCCTCTCAAGAATGGCGTAGAGAGGCCATTATATAGCTTACAAATCAGTTACTCTTCGTAACCGCTTCTTTTAACCAAGAATAGTTAAGGAATGCCAACAGCAATACCTCAACTTTTTACAAAGAAAACGGAAAAAGAATGGGAAGAAGAGAAAAGAATAAGGAAAAGAAGACAGTGGTCGATTCTGGGAGGGACCCACTGACTTCAAAATCCATTGCCTGAATCTTTTCAACACCTCGGCTATGTCTCTGCCACGAGGGACTGATGTGTTGGTACCGTAGATCGACCCCAAAATCTGAGACACTTCTCCATTTCTTTATCAAACTCGACATGAGTATGATAATATTTATTTGCTTCTTCGATGGTAGATTGAAGAGAGAAAATCTCCTTCATTTTCTCCTTGGAGATGGAACTTTCCTTGAATAAGTTATCTTTGACAAAAGCTCTGAATTGAGCTTTGATTTCTTGCAAGGAAAGGGGCACACCAGAAGTTTCATCTTGAAGATGACAGTGTATATCTTTGAAAGCAGATACCACCAGTGTCTTGAAAGCCTCTCCTTTCTGCCAGCTATTCTTCAGCTCTCCCAAAGCCTCCTCCAGGACTTTGATCTTCCACTCTATGCTGTAAACCCAGGACTTTGACAGATTATCCTTTGCATCATCAAAAACCTTATTCGCCAATAAAATGTTCTCATCTGTCTGTCCCATGAGACGGAGGTCTACTATGCAACTACTCCAGAGTTTGAGCTCTTTATCCATGACCCCGATAGTGGAGGAGAGCTTCTGTTGCAAATTTTTCACCTTTCCATGGAGTTTGAAAGCTTCATCGATGAAATTCAATCCTGCAACAAGCATATCTTCCACCATGGCTTCCATAGCCCTGTCATAGACAGAATACTTGTGCATGTCTTTGATGCTCTGTATTTCATCTTGGCTCAAAATTACAGGAGGTGGAAGAGTAGTCAATGGGGTAGGGTCCAAAACTTTGTCCTTAGACAAAAGAGATTTGATAAAACTTGTGAGAATCTGGGCCTGTTCCTCCAACTGTTCAATAGTTTTCTGCCCTTTCTCTACCCTCCCAATGACTCGTGTGACCGTTTCCTGGAGGTTGTGGATCTCACCTTCAGGAGTAGACTCTCCCATTGGAATTCTTGAGAGCTCTAAGTCAGATGCCTGTAAGTCCTACTCTGATTTGTCCACTGTAGGCTTAGCAATCTCCAAGAATTGCTGACCTTGAGCATCAGACACTATTCTGGAGGTGATTTTGGCTTTCTTGGCACGAGAAGGAGTAGTGCCCAATAAGGCTGCGACAGCATCAAAATTTGGCCCTGAGCTCCGAGAGGAAGATTTCCTCTTTCTACTGTCAACAAGAGGTTGAACCCATGCAAAAGAGGAAGAGGAAGCAGCAAGAGGGGCAAGAGGACCAAGAGACATAGAGCTCATGACGCTTAAGGTTTGCAGACAACATTGAGATGTGAGTAGGGCGCTGGATACCTTGTGTTGAAGAATCAATAGCACTTGGAAGTTTAGTGCTCTGGACTTCCTTATCTTTATCTGCTGGACCTTCGGAGCATTTGCAGGGGCCGGCACTTCACTCTCTTCGCTTTCACCGAGAACAATGATGTTCTCTCGGTCCCATCCAGTTCTACCTTGACTAACCTCCTTGAGTTTCTTCCCTCACTTGAGTGGATGAAGAAGGAGTGGATTCTCCGGAGTCCTTGTGTTGATGAGGCAGGAGGGGTTTGCACTTTGTTTCGACTTGGGAATCGATGCTTCCTCCTCGGTGTTGAAACATCCTTAGGATTCTCCGAGTGCCTTCCGAGCTCTCTCGAACTTTCCTGTCAAACCAGACCTTAGTCCTGACTAAGACTGGAGCAAGGATCTCAGCCAGATCATCTTTTTCTTTCCTGTTCCAATCCAAGTCCTCCAAGGGGGTGTGCTTAATCACACTTTGTCATACTCATATGAGTATAGATCAGAATTGTCATCCTGGAGTCCTTCAGGAACTTGGTACAAGCCGAGTTCTTGGATCAATTGCAGAGAGAACCTGCCACAGTGCCTCCTTCTAGCTTCAAAATCATCTGCACAGTCAGCCCAATAGTCCTCTGTATCTACCCTATGATGATAGATTATCTTGATGTTCTGCTCAATGAACTTCTTCAAGTCGAAGCAAGTTCTTGGCTTAAAGAAATGAACGGTGATAGGGACCAGGGCTCTCTCTATGTTCTGTGCGTCCAGGGCTGTTTTACAAGTGTAATTTCCCAAAGAGATGGGAAAGTGCAAACCAGAAATCTTCTTGTCTCTGCAGGTTCTGTGGTTTGTCTAATTGCCTGCATACTTCAATCAAAGCCATCTTATCATTGCAGAACATGGGAAGCCTCAGAGGGGTGCTCTCATAGCCGGCAAGCCTGATATAGGAGAATTTTCTGAATTGTATGAAATAAGCACCGTAGCGCGATATCAGATTCATGGCTTCATCAGAAAATCTCCTAGCAGTATCACCTTCGAGCAGCCTGACCACGTACATGGTGAAAGCATCATTTACCCTTCTGAAATTGTGATTGCTGGTCTCTAGGGTGAACTGCGGGTAGTAGGCATATATAGGGTCATCCTTGTGGGCATCAATGTAGGAAAAACCAAACCATTGCCTTGATGCTGCCAGAGTATACATCAGGTAAGAAGTCATGTAGAACTTCTTTGTTTGCTGTACATTGGACAACTGATCTGCCAAATTCATGCTGATGATCTCTACCCAGTTGATATTTTGTGTTCCCTCGCACACCATGCTGATGAGCGGGCACATCCAGAAGTGGAATTCGTTGGTAGAGGGTAAACCCATAACCCGAGCCAGTAGAATTATAAAATCTGACAATTCTTCATTGAAATCTACCCGAAAAGAGTCTTGGACAGGCGAGATGCTCCCTTCTTAGGGTTCTTGAGCCAGGACTTCGCCACCCGCGCCTTGTATTTATCACTGTCTTGGTTAAACAGGGCCTGTGCTTGATCCCGGGAAACAACTATGGCATTATCCGTCTCTGGGATCCTCAAAGCAGTGCTAATGGCGGCAGCATCCAGCTTGGCGATGAGTTCCCGTGTATATTGGTCAATTCACTCGAATCAGGGTCGAAGTGAGCTCCGCACGAAAGCACAGTATCAGCACACTGTACCGAGATCGGAAACCTCCAGCAAAAGCCAAACCACTGTCATGAATCATCTGCACCATAGGTGTAGGGTTTGCATCCGCCATCCTTGCCCAAAAATTGCTGAAATCAAGATGACGAGCTTCACTGTCCCCAATATTGTGAACGGCAGATTCTAGTGGAGAGATTTGCTCCTGTCCTTGAAATTTGATCTTCATGTTGACAGGAATTCGGAGGACAGAGATGCGAACTTGACTTTGGGAAGGAATTACAGAGGAAAAGGGTACGTGTAGGAAATTATATTGTAAGGGTTCGAGCAAAGGATAGCGTGTAAGCAGTGTGAAAAATGCAAAGGGGGGATGCCCGTTATATAGCCAAATAGGAGAGAGAAAGACAATGAATGCGCATTTAATACATACCTACCAATTTGAATAAGCATGATATTTGGGTAGAGCAGGAAAAATAAGCATGAATGGCACTTGGTTCATTTGGGACATGTGAGACGTGAATGCGCGAAACACGCGACTCGGCCGGATCGGACGAAAAGGTGACAATGGGTCCGGAAGAGCTTGGGACATTTGGGACGTGAAAGCGCGAAGTACGCGGTTCGGGCGAATCGGCCGAAAATGGAACAACTTGCACAATTTGACTTGGGACATTTGGGACAAAAATGTGCGAAGTACGCGGTTCGGGTGTTTCGGCCGAAAATGGAACAACTTGCACAATTTGACTCGGGACATTCGGGACAAAAATGTGCGACGGGCCCGAAAAAGACAAACTTCGGGAGATCGGCCGATCGGGGAACAGAGCGCACTTCTGAACTTGGGACACGCGGGACAAAAATGTCCGACAGGCCCGAAAAACACATGAAATGACCCAAAAACGCAGATTTTCTCAATTTCACGACTTTTAACACTCTCAGCACAACAGAGAAGACACTTAAAACTCAAAATTTTGAAAATTCACTTTCCTAGGAGCAGGGAATTTTGAGTGGACAACAATAGTCACATCTTATTCCATGATTTTGGTCACCCATCTAGCTCTCTTCTCACTAATTTCGATCCCATGATGAAGTCACTTTCACCCGAGTGTGAAACTAACATTTTTAAATGATTTGTGGAAAATATAATTTTGAATTTCTTTAGCGCGCACATGATGGCGAAGACATGTTTCTCCATCTAACATTATTTCAATTCATATTACTTTAGTTATTGACTGAGGAAAGCCACCGATTACTCCAATCCTTGTTCATTCTCTTGGGCCAAGACAACAACAACACTTGCATCAGTTCCATAAGCATAAAGGATGAAATCCTTAGAGTAATCTGGATTGATTAGTGTCAGGTGCGAGTAATTTCTTTCTTGATTTTTTTGAAAATATCTTTTCCTTTTACTATCTATTTGAACATTGTGTCCTTCTTGAGCTTGAGGGTGATAGGCCTAACAAATCCTGCAAAGTTAGGAATGAATCATCTAACAAAGTTTATTTTACCTAGGAAAGATTGTAAGACCTTCTTGTGCACTTAGAAGGAGATAGAGGATGGCCGAGATGCACTCAAGATTAATAGAAATGCCATCCTTAGAGACCACATGACCCAAAATATTGCCTTGCACAAATTTTTTTGTACTTATTGGGGTTAAAGGACACCACAAATTCTCTACATCTATCAAAGTCTTTCTCCGTATGTAGCACATGATTTGTGCTTTACTTTGAGAAGACATTTATGTCATCCAAGTAAATTAGGATGAAATCATTGATATATCCTTTGAAGGCAATGTCCATGGCTCTCTGGAATGTTGCACCTGCATTTGACAAACCAAAAGACATTTTCTGATAAGAATATGTTCCCCATTTGGTTGTAAATGTTGTTTTGAATTGATCCTCTTCCTTGACCATGATCTGATTGAAGCTAGAGTACCCATCCAGCATGGAAAATATTTACATGCTAGCCATAGTCTACAGAATCTACTCCATAGAAGGAAAAGGATAATGATCCTTCAAAGATGCCTTATTCAAATCTCTAAAATCAATGTAGAGTATAATTTCACCATTCTTCTTACACACTGGAATAAGATTCACCACCCAAGTAGAGTATTTGATAGGAAAAATAATCTTTTCCTCAATGAGTTTGGATAACTCCTTCCTCATAAGGGGATCTATCTTAGGATTAATGGGCCTTTTCTTTTGTCTGATGGGATTGATATTAGGATCAAGGTCAATGGAGTGTTGAGAAACACTTGGATCAAATCATTTGAGGTATTCATACTCCCATGAGAAGATGTCAACATATTTCTAAAATAGAGAGATGAAGGCCCATTTTTCATCTTCCACACATGTCTTACTTGAGCAACAAATTTCTACAGTATAGTGACCGGGTGCGATTCTTGCACCATACGCATATCTTACCGAGAAACAAATTTCTGCCATATAGTGATCGGGGCGTAGTATTCTTGCGCCACACGCATGTGATTTTCTTCACCCTTATAGTCATCATTGGGGATGAATATGTGATCTAAGGTGACCATCCCTTTAGGAAAATTATTTTTCTTGAGTTGAATCACTTAGTCACCATAGCTGTCATGCTAATGAGGTTGCATGTTTGAAGAGAATTTAGCTTCATTTTGAATGAACTGACAATTTTTGCATCATTGTCAAACACTTGCCAACTAGTTTCATTGTATGGAATATATGTCCTAACCACCATCTTGATGTGCTACACATTTCCTTGGACAAAATCCTCAGTAGGTGAGAATTATGAACCAAGGGCCTCCATCAGATATGCTTATTTGTTCAATTTCCTTGGCAACACATACACACAGAGTCTCAAAGCTCTCTAAGAGGTCCCAAACTCTTTGTTTGTAAGCTTTCAGAAGCTTAGTTTTTGTTGCACACTTGTTTATGACCTGGCGGATAACCAACTCAAAGTGTTACCAAAGATCTGTAATGTTTTGATCTACCTATTTTTGTGATAATAAGACCATGCACAAATGCTTCATACACTGCTACGTTCTTGAGCATGCAAACTACTGCATGTGCACAAAGAATAATTTCTCACTCTTTGGGAAGATGATAACAAAACCTGTTCCCGCAACATTTCTACTTTTGGATCCATCAAAGTATATTTTCCACAGTCTAGAATTTTCATCACTTTGATTGAGTGTAGTAGACAACACGACTTCTTCTTCAAGGATGCATAATAAGTACAACACCGCCACTAATTGTATCATAGGGATCAAATTCATAGTTCTCTTTATCCCATTCATCTAATAATAGATCAGGTATGGAAGGAGGAATGGGTTGTTCTTTTGAAATTGAATCTTGTTCTTGGTCTTCTTGGATTAGGAAATTAGCTTGGAGAGGAGATGGGTCATATGACTCAACATGATAAGAAAATATAGGCTCATCTTGTATGGTAAACCTGGTACCATACCTTGTTCTTAGTAACATATGAGACCAATCAGAAGATAAGTAACTACCCACTTTGGCAGTGAAATCTCTTGATAGGAAAATGGCAAACAAAGGAGGTAGGTCAATGATTGACACATCTTGAGTTATTGTTAGGATTAGACATGTATGCAAGGTTAATTCAAAATCCCTTATGGATCCCGGAGTGGTGAAAGCCGAGCCATCAAATTTCAAGAATCCTTTAGACATGGGGATGTACTTAAGACCTAGGACATCAACAATTTTCTTAGGCATGACGAAGTACTAGCCCTTGAATCAATCATACAATTGTGAACAAGATGTTTTCTATTATCAAGGACATATAAAAGGGTGGGGTTTTAACAAATTTTATTACTTGCTTCTCCTCTACTTGAAAAATATTGACAACAACTTAAGGTCTTTAGATAACTAGATTAGCACAAGGGAGTTGCGCCAGAGCTTCATGCAATAGGTCATGCTGAGATGGAATGGCTAGGGCATCCCATATTGTGACATTTACATTTGTGTCCTTTATTTGGTCAATAATGTTGAATGTAAGTCCCCATGGACTTGTACATTTGAGGCATAACAACATCCTTTCTTAATTGTTCAAGTGCGTAGATAGGGGCCCTAGCTTACATAAAGGCTTAATCTACCAAAGGAGGGACGCACACCACTTTTTTTGGAGTATTGCGTGAAACCTCACATGTAGGAACATGCACACCAAAACTGTGGATACATTAGCTACATCTCTTTGCTTCTGAGGATCATTCTCGAATGAAAAAAATAGAAGGTTGCATGCTAGAATCTAACATTCTCTTCTTGTACCTTATGTTATCAACAACTTGCGCACATGGTCTGTTTGAGATGTATATAGCCTAGTTTATTGCACAAAATTACTAAACCCCAAAGAACATAAGGTTGGTCTCAGGAAAAAACTCGCACTTCTTCATTTTACGGTTCATGTGCGCTAGTGGAAGGCTCATAACTTGAAGCATTCTGAATCATATAGGCTTATGCACACAAGGAATTTACGTAGTTATATTGACTATGTGGAAAATTACAAGGAAAGCACCATTATGTCTCTTGGACCATATTGTTATGTATTAGAATTAGTACTTTTCTTGTGCTTGGTATAGGAAGGGGTTGCATAAAAGGAATTGTCTCTAATGGGAGGTGTGTATTAACATTCCATCTATCATTTTGCTATTTCTGCCCATATCTTTGGTTTTGATACTTATTCCCGAAGGGCTAATGGCTATGGTTAAATCATTGATTAGAATTATTTATGAAGGCTTGCACCTACTAATTTTCTAAGGATATGACTTTATTAAAAAATTTATAATCAAATATTTCATTTCTTCATCCTCCTTTTGCTTCACGAGAGAGTAAGATGTGGAGGCAACGGGATGAGGACTTTTCTCGAAATGGGGGCAATAAAAGGTTGTGGTGCTTGAAGTATTTCAAGAAACAAGGGCATAGGTGATCTAGGGGCTATCTTGCCATCTTGGATTAGACAATTTTCTTCCCTAATGGACACATCATAGACATGAGGAAGCTACATTGCACCTATAAACCGTATCATCACTACTATATCAAAATTTAGAGCTCTTAAGAATTAAAGAAAAACACCTTGAGGAGTTGGTCTTAAGAGGGTTAGAATTTTGTCCCATGTCTTCTAAAATATGAAGTTGAAATCAACCATGAGCTCATTGGGATATATTTTGATCATTATGAGTTGTTCTAACAAGGATATATTATCATCTTTCTCCTCAAACTGATTGTAAAGTACAATACCAAATCCATCACAGCTTGGTGATAGAGGGAGGTCTTAATCTTTATACCACTAAAGCACTTTACCTTTAAGAAAATATGCAAGCAGCCTTACATCTTGTTTGTCGTTAAAAAGAACTTAATGGGAACAACAAATGTGGGATAGAAAGTCCCTCCTCTTTAATGGGAGAGGTTCCCTTATTTAAAGGCAAAACTTATTTACACATGTACAATGTATAGTTTTAATGGGGAACTTGGGTATCATGAAAGTGTTAAAATAGAACAGATCATCAATACAAAAGTATAGAGGAATGAAGTATCGGGAAGGGGTAGAAAGGAACTCTCAAGAAATATAGATAAAAAAATAATTCCTTACGCATGCCAGAATGAAATAATTTGGAACAGAACCATTTGCATTTGAGACAATAAGATGCTATTTCAAAGACACAAAGTTCCAAAAATTACATCTATAGGAATACAAAGCTTCTTGAAGTAACATAGATAAATGATTCATAACATTTAATAGATAGTAATGAAAGAACAAGACTAGATAGACATGGAAAGAAAGATCTTTTGTATTGATTGCTTTTTACTCTTTACACTTTCAAAAATAAATCAAGTTCCAGCCCCCTCAAAATGACGTAGAGAGCCCATTATATAACTTTACAAATTAGTTACACTTGGTAATTGCTTCTTTTAACTAAAATGTTTAATTAAGGAGATGTTTGACACAAAACCCTCAACTAATTACAATGAGCCTGATTTGAGAAGAAGAAGGAAAGGAGAAGCTTAGAGGAAAAACAATTGCCTATTGCTGAGGAGGGCCCACCGACTTGAGGATCCATTGTCTGAACTTTTTTAATACTTCCGCTATGTCTCTACCTCATGGGATTGATGTGTTGGCAGTAGCTTGAGTCCAAGTTCCTAAGCATTTCTCCATCTCCTTATCAAACTCGGTGTGTGCATGATATTCTTTATTAGCTTCCTCAATGGTAGATTGAAGGGAGAAAATCTCCTTTATCTTCTCTTTTTTAATCGAGTCCTCCTTGAACATGTTTTCCTTAACAAATGCCCTGAATTGAGTTTTAATTTCTTGGAGGGAGAAAGGAACACCTGAAGTTTCATCGTGAAGGTGACAGTGAATATCCTTGAAAGTGGATACAACACATGTTTTGAAGGCTTCTCCTTCGCCAACCGTTCCTTAACTCTCCAAGAGCCTCCTCCGAACTTTTATTTTCCACTCCATGCTAAAAACCCATGACCTTGATAAATTATCTTTGGCATCATCAAAAACCTTGCTTGCCATCAATATATTTTCATCAGTCTGTCCCATCAGGCAAAGATATACTATGCTGCGACTCCAAAGTTTAAGCTCTTTATCCATAGTTCCAATTACAGAGGAGAGATTTTGTTGTAGATTAGTTACCTTCTCATTGATTTTGAAGGCTTCTACAATGAAATTCAAACCTGCAACGATAATGTCATCCACCATGGCTCCCATAGCTCTCTCGTAGATGGAATACATGTGTATGTCTTTAATGCTCAACTTCATCTTGACTAAGAATCATAGGTGGTGGAAGGGAAGTCAGTGGGGTAGGATCCAAAACCTTGTCCTTAGACAGTAATGACTTGATGAAACTAGAAAGAATTTGAGCTTGTTCTTCTAGCTACTCTATAGTCTACTTGCCTTTTTCTACTCTCCCAATAACTCTAGTTACTATTTCCTGGAGGTTATGTATTTCACTTTCAGGGGTAGATTCTCCCATTGGGATCCTAGAAAGTTCCAAATCAGAGGCTAGTAAATCCTATTCTGCCTTATCAACCTTAGGCTTTGCTACCTCAAGAAATTGTTGGCCTTGGACATCTATCACTATCCTTGAAGTTGTTTTAGCTCTCTTTGCAGGAGCAGAAGGAGTAGTGCCCAACAAGGCCACCACAACATCAAAATTTGGCCCTGTCAATCGAGAAGAAGACTTCCTCTTCCTGCTGTCAACAAAAGGTTACACCCATGCAAAAGTGGAGGAAGAAGAAGGAGGAGTAAGAGAACCAAGAGCAAGAGAACTCATGGCACTTAAAGTATTCACTATTGTTGCTTCTAGTAGAGATGTGAGTGGAGTAGGTGGGGCTTCTTGGGCAGAGGAATTAGTGGTACTTGGAGGCTCAAAGTGCTATGAAATTCCTTCTCTTTATCCATTGCGCCTTCTTCAAGCTCCCGCATGGACTCGGCACTTCACTATCATCACTTTCACTGAGAACAATGATGTTCTCTGGCCCCGAAGGTAATTCTAAATGTTTTAATAGGGATCTTCCTCAATAGGCTCCTGTTTAACCTCCTTCACCTTCTTCTGATATACGTATATGAGGAAGGGGTGGATGATTCAGGTTCTTTACTTGATAAAGGAGGAGGAATTTGTGCAGGTACCTCCGAGCTAGGTGTATGTGACTCCTTCCTTGGTGTTGAAGTGTCTTTGGAGGAAGATTCTCTTGGATTCTTCCTAAGCTCTCAAACCCTTATGTCAAACCAGACCTTGGTTCTTATAAGGACAGGGGCCTAGAATCTCAGCTAAGTCATCTTTCTCCCTCTTGAACCAGTCTAGATCCTCCAAGGGAGTATGCTTGATCAAAGTATCATATTCATATGACAACAGGTCTACATTGTCATCTTGAAGCCCTTCAGGAATTTGATATAGATTGAGCTCCTTTATCAGCTGGAGGGAGAATATGCCATAATGCCTCTGTCTTGCTTCAAAGTCATCTGCATAATCAGCCCAGTAGTCCTCGGTATCTGCTCTGTGATGATAGTTTATTCTGAGATTTAGCTCAATGAATTTCTTCAAATCAAAACAGGTCCTGGGCCTGAAGAAGTGAACAATGATGGGAGCAAGGGCCCTTTCTATGTTATGAGAATCCAAAGTTGTTTTACATGTATAGTTACCCAAGGATATGGGGAAATACAACCCAGAGATTTTCTTGTCCCTACAGGTCCTATGTAACTTATCCAATTGTCTACATACTTTAATCAAAGCCATCTTATCATTACAAAACATAGGGAGTTTGAGAGGTGTGTTCTCGTAACTAGCTAACTTGATATATGAAAACCTTCTGAATTGAATGAAGAAAGCTCCATACTTTGCTATCAGGTTCATGGCTTCATCAGAAAATCTTCTAGTAGTATCACTTTCTAGAAGCCTCACAATGTACATGGTAAAAGCATCATTCACCCTCCTAAAGTTATGATTGTTGGTTTCAAGGGTGAATTGAGGGCAGTATGCATAAATGGGATCAAAATTTTGACCCTCGATGTATGTGAAACCAAACCATTTTTGAGATGTGCTAGGGTATACATAAGATAAGAAGTCATATAGAACTTCTTGGTTTCTTACACATTAGACAACTATTCTATCAAATTCATGCAAATGATCTCTGCCCAATTGATGTTCTGGGTACCTTCACAAATGATGTTGATGAGTGGGCACATCCAAAAGTGAAACTCACTAGTAGAGGGTAAGCCCATGACACGAGCCAACAAGATGATGAAATCAGATAGCTCTTCATTGAAATCAGCCCTAAACAGAGCTTTAGAAAGTCGAGATGCCCCTTTTTTAGGGTTCTTCAACCATGACTTTGCTACCCTTACTTTGTATTTATCACTGTCTTGCTCGAAGAGAGTCTGTGCTTGAGTTTGAGAGATAACCATAGAGTTTTCAATTTTGGGGATCCGTAGAGCAACAACAGTGGCAACAACATCTAGTTTGGTGATCAAATCCTCGTGCACATTAGACAATTCACTCCTCGTCGGGTCAAGTGAGCTCTGCAGTGAGTACAAAGTGTCGCAAAGACACCTGCATCGAGATCAGAAATCCGTAGCAAATGCAAGTTTTCTATCATTGATCATTTGCACCATGGGAGAGGGATTAGGGTCAGTCAACTTGCTCTAGAAATCACCAAAATCCAGGTGACAAAACTCACTATCCCCGATATCGGGAATAGAAGACTCGAGCGGTGAAACATGCTCCTGACCCTGAAATTTGATCTTCATGTTGACAGTGTTTAGAAAAATAACCTTCACAGCCCGAATCCACAATAAAAAATGCAAGGGGAAAGGGAGCATGAGCAGGTGGTTGAGATTACAAAGATTTGAGTGAATGGTAACAAGTAAGCAATGTGAAAAATGTGTAGAGGGTAGTCCCATTAAATAGCCGTTTTAGGAGAGAGAAGGTTATAAATGTGCATTAAATTCATATGCACCGACTCAAAAAGGTGAGCATCGGGAAGAGCGGAAAAAACTAGCTCGGATGGTCTTTGGTACATTTGGGACATGAGGGACATGAAAACGTGATTCATCGATGCGGGTAATGTGGGCCAAAAGAGCACGGGTAGTCTAGGAACTTAGAAATGTGAGGGATACGAAGATGTGATTCGGCCGACGCGGGCGATGTGGGCAAAGTGGGGACAAAATGCACAAATGATTTTGGGACAGATAAGACCAAAGTACGCAAAGGGCCCGATGCGGCCGATGCCGTGATCGGGAACAGAGAGCCCGAGTGAACTTAGAACATTTAGAACAAAAAGTTCTAACATGCCCACAAATTAACAGATTTTTGGGGAAAGCGGACGATCGGGAATAGAGGGTCCATCAGAACTTGGGACATATGGGACAAAAATGTCCGACAGACCCGCAAATCACTAAAATGACTCAAAAACGTGAATTTTCCCTAACTCCTCAACTTTTCTCTTCACTAGAACATCATAAAAGGTGTTAACTCAAAATTTTCAATTTTTTAACTTTCGAAAGAGGGGAAATTTTGAGAGGACAACACATCTACATCATATTTTATAACTAGATGAATAGAGCATACATTTTTAATGTCTTGAATGTACTTAAGGGGTAGCTTGATTCTTACCAAGAAAATGTTATACTTTTAAGTCCATCTACTAGTATAACATGTTGCGAAGATCCAAAAGACTTCTACCATTGAAGTTGAAAAATGGAGGATTTCTATCTGTGCCATGGATTGAAATAGTCTAAGTATCCAATTAGAGCATGCTTAAAGTATACCAAGAGGAGGGGTAGATAGTGATTTGCGCATAAGAGATGGAGATAAAAGCGTGGAAGTTCTCGCTAGTTCTTCTTCTTAGAGACAACTAAATATATTAAATGATTCTTTGGTTACAACGCTCTATCCGGTATGTATTCTTATCATGAAATAGGCATGCGACTATTGATATCGGTAGATATGGATGGGGGAATCACTAGATGTGTTGAAACAAGCCTCTAAAGGATGGAGATCACTAAGTCACACACCAAAACTTAGCGATAATGAAATTTAAGCTTTCAATGCTTGTCCCACTGGGCATTCCAAAAAAAGTTGGAGATCAAAATATCACATGTCTCGAGATCAAGATGAATTGGGGCTTTGAGGCAACATGGGACTGTCTCCAAGTTGTGGAACTTGTACTTGAGACAGACCTTCGAGAAGGCCAACTTCCTTTACCTCTTTCTACTCGCTAAAATTCCTCCTAAGAAGGATACGTAGCTACATATCATTACTTTGTTATTCTAAGGGACCAGGGTGAGAAGGAGATGCATAAAAGGGAAACCTAAACTAAGGGGAGGTGATAGCACTAGAAAGAGGGGGATGAACACACTTAGATGAGTGAAAATAAGGGAAAACATGCATAGGAGGGCGATACAATGTGCCATGGTATGAGACAAAATCATCACACTTGTTCTCATGGATAACAACAAAAAGAAACCTATAAGGGACATAAAATATGCACAAAAAACAAACAATGCAAGGGAAATGTAAGAATATGCAAACTAGGGAAAAGAATAACCTCAAAATAAGATCAGTATTGCTTCCAAATCCCGCATAGTCAATTACAATGGTGAAAGACGCGGAATCCACATGCAATGAACCATATCTAAGGCATGCAACTCAAAATTCCAATGAACAATGCACTTAGCAAAAAAATAGGGTCCAACCTTTTAGAATGATCATTGTTGTTTAATTTATAGAAGAATGGGAGAGAAGGAAGGGGAGAAAGAGAGGGAAACTCGGATTCAAAATTTCAACCACCAATAATAAGTAATAAGTTCCTACAAATGTTCCCGTAGCATTATTAGATCCACCTCCCATGTTTGATTAGATTGTAGAAGAAGGAAGGAGACTAAATTTGATCAAATTGGAGTGGTTGAGTCAATGGATGTGTTCATTAATGGACTGAAATGTGTTTCCTTGTTGTCCACCTACCAAATCCTACCAAAATTTGATTTTGAATAGCCTAGAGCTTAGTCCATGTTAGAATCTTTATAAAAAGATCAGTGCACATAAGAATATGAGATCTCGTAGCGAAGTTATGGAAATATGAAGTTCACAATACTAGATGAACACGCAACACACATGTCACGATCCGGTTGGTTGAAGGATTCGATTGATCGCTTGTTTTTTTGTCTTTTCTGCCACGTTTCATGCATTCATTTGATGTGAGGATTTAATATGCAACTGGCATGATCTGATAGGTTGTGTGTTGTGCACTTCATTTGACAAGTTGACACTTGACACTCCATGACTGGTGCGGAAGATTGTACTTGACATGCACATATGAAGGAAGAATGCAAGGTCTACAAGCACACACTAGAGGGTGTGTGAGGAGTGGGAAGAAAAGGTGCATGTCTATAAGGTATGAAAGTGCATGCGTTAAAAATGGGAACACACAAGATAAGGGTGCATGAAGCAATTGTTCAAGGAAAATGCGGAAGATGGAAGGTGAAAGAGGAATTGAGTACACACAAAGGGATGTACGAGACTCGGAAGGAGGAGAATACATGGAAAATTATCCTAGGTACTTAGCCAAAATTGAAGGTAAGACCACATATGTGTGTGAAATGGTGCACAAAACTATTGGGATGAAAGTGGATGTACAAAGATTGTCCACGTAAAGGAAATTGAAAGAGATAGAGGAATATAGAAGGAAGTTGGGAGTGTGCGGAAGAAAGTGAAGGGAAGGAAAGCACAAGGGAAAATCAGGAAGGGGGCTTGAGGGCATGTAGGAAGAAATGAATTCATGCAATAGTGCCAAGGTATACAACCAAGAGCGCGCACAACTTGAAAACTTGAACTCGAGCTAGAGTAGAATCGCAAGTTTTCACAATAACTGGGTGGTTATTTTGGATAATAAATACCAAGGAAGATAACATGGCTTCCATTTATTAGATAGCTAAGGTAGCACGAAGGAAAGCTACAACTAAATGCACTTAGAAAGATGTGTAGGAAGCCATGTATAAAATTTTTAAGAAGCTCAACGAAACCAAGGCTACAAAATATTAACTAAAGGAGAAAGTAGAGAAACCGATGGTTATCTTGTTGAAGATATCCAAACCAACTCAGTTCAAGTTTCCTCTTTTAATCCACTAAGGTTTGATACCTTGTTCATGCCAAAGATGGAAAATATTGGATAACAGGCTGAGTAGTGGACAATTGGATTCAACATCTCCTGACTCAAGGTAAAATGTTGATCAAGGATGTTGTTGATGTCTATAACGATATAAAAAGAGAAAGGTTAGTCTTTCGTAATATGAAAAATGAGATCCTAGAGCAACACAACAATTGGAGTTGATCTTAGAATATCTAAGAGAGATTAATAAGATTAATTAAGATATCCTACTTTAAGAGGGGATAATTGATGATAGAGACATGAACTTTGAATTTTGCAAGGCCATTGACTTTTGAGTCAAGATTCTACAAGAATCTTGTGAGAAGCTTCAAAAGGCCATAGAGGAAGCAATTGATGCTACCAATGACATTGATGATGAATTGGAAAAAATATTCGACATATCTTGGATGATGAATTGAATATGTTACCAGTTGATGACCTATTCAAAGATTTCAAGGAGTTAATTGAAAAATAATCAATTGATTTTTTTTTTAATTTAGTAGCAATTGACAAGACGATTCTATGACAAAATGTTTTAAGTAGTTTGGCCAAGCACATCAGAGGATTTCGAAGCTCCCCGGAAAGATGGTCAACATGTTCGATACATGTGACATTTTAAATCGATATTCCTATGGACATGATGAGAAAGAAACACAAAAGATGGTCTAAAAATTCTAGGAATATCGTCTTAAGCAAGTAGAGCTAGATGCTAAAAAAGAAAAATCTGATTGAAAGCTTTGCTATGTTTTTCCTTTTTTGCATCAAGCATGTAAATTTTTGAGATGTCGAGACATCGTTTGGATTTGCAAGTTGACTTGGTAATTTTGTGAGAACTAGTCAAGGAAACTCTTAATGTGTATTTTCTATTTTTAGAATGCAATCCAAACAACTTGCCTCTTTCTCTTTTTCGCTTCTCTATAAATGTAAAATATTGTGGCATTGTTAAGGGTTGGATATTTTTGAAATAAGAGCATAGATCTTAGAGTTGTAAAAGAGAGATTTTTTTTTGTTTTCAATCTTTGTATGAAGGAATATAAGATATACATTACAAAATGTGTAGTGTGGTGTTATTTATTTATTTAAGGTATTGTTTTTAAGTTCAATGCGTTATACTATTCTTTAAATTCCAGTATATTTTTCATTATATCTTCATCAATTTATTACTATTTTATCCCGTGTTGTTATCTTCAGATTTGCATTTTCCAAGGAGAAATAGTGTTTTCACTCATTCTTTTCCCGTACTTCTAATCTCTATTCTCACCTCTTAAAAATTTCTTTTATTCCCATCCATCTTCTATCAGATAAGAAATAAATCTATCGGGATGAGATCACAACCTCAATGGTTAGAGCAAAGTGTAAATATTCCTTGGTTGAACCTCATATTTTGTCTCTGACAAAATATCCAATCAACATTACCTTTGGGAGTTGTGAGGTTTGTAAAATATAATTCGACACATCTAAAACTCCTAAAAATGTCAATACCCAAATCCGTAAGGCCCCAAAACCTAAACAATGACTATATACTTTACCAAAACAAACATCAATTGTAGAATTTAAACCAAAATATTTAGGTTGAACATAAAAATACCTATGTAGTGACCATATTATATCATGAAAACATATATTCTAAACCATGACTCATGGAGATATGAGACTAGTTCCATAAGGTGCAGAGTGACCCTAATTTCTTATATTTACTAAAATAAATTTAAAGTATAAGTTTTTTATTTATTATTCTTTATACTTATAAAGACTAATAAATGAAAAGCTTATACTTGAACAATTATTTTAGTAAATATATAGCTTCCAAATACACATATACAATATTACTATGAGGAACATTATGCATTATAAAGAACTCACATTACAACACCCCGCGAAATCACTCTTTTCTAAACTTCGATCATGTTTTTTTAAAATCACAACTTTGGCCACATTTTGGCCCCCATCTCTGTGCACTTACTCATTAGAATTTTTTTGTTGAGGGAACTCCATAGGGGTGATTATTAGAGTAAAGGAGGTACTTAACCCATAATATTTTTTTATAATGCGGGGTTTAAATTATAATTTATTGTGGAAATTCTAGAGTCCATTATGGATTAGTTTGAGGGGAGGGAGGACTTCATTTTACATTAGATTGTATAGACGGATCTGTTGGTGTGAGAGTTTAGTTTTACCTTTTATTAGTTTATTGGGAATTTTCCACCTCACACATGGTGCGTCATCTCACTTAGGTGTGTCATAGGTTTTTAGGAGTTATATGACATATGACAGATTCCATCATAGAATATGTCATTATCATATGTGTCATAGTTATCACAGTGTCATACATGAGTTACATTCTATTTGTGATTTGTAACTCCTTTCTCCCTCATGGAGGTATGATTTTCTCGAGTATGAGAGTTACAAAACACTCGCAATATGTACCCTTCTTTTGATCTATGAGAATGAGTAGACCCTTTCTCCTTTGCATGATCAATTTTACTGTGGTTAATTCACTTGTTGATTATTTGGAGCATTCATGTGTTTCTCGCTTCGAGGTCAACAACCTTGATGTGCATACATTCCACTGATCCTCTTGTTTCAATCTCATATGGTATCATAACATGATGTTTTGATAAATGTGTTACTCATATTGGTCTTTTTCTCATTATTCTTGGTTCCATGTTTTATTAGCTCTTTGTGTAAGTTTCTTAATTTGTAATTGTTTTGTGCATTTTGGTATTAATTTGGGATAATATTATTTTTGGAGTTTTCTGGTTTTTTGGTGTTTTCCTTGGTGTTTGTATAGATAGGTGTATCACATCAAAGTGCAATGGAGAATATAGAAACCCCAGGTCTTAAATATCATTCAATTTACTATTCATAACGAGATTGATGGTTTACACATGTTATTGATGGAATAAGGCTAGTGTTTTTAAGATGGACAATTAAGTAAATATGGGCTACATGGGGTTAAACAAATTGCCAAGTCACTAAATCCTTTTGAGTAAATTCTAATCATATGGAGACAAATGAAATTTGTTTTTATTAAAGCTACTTCACCAAATAGTTTACATCAACCAAGCCATGAAGACAAATCCAAAACAAATGGGCTACATGGAGGGAATCTATTGGAGATAAGATATAGTTTAATAAGTATTTTAATGGGTTAAGTTAGAAAAAACATGAAAGTGGCTTGGTTTATTGCTTACATATATTTATTGGAGGAACTATTTGACATGAGACTATAACCTTTAAAATTATCTTGAAAGAGAGGTATAGATAGAGAAAAATTTAAAAGATAATTTTTGGACCCCAGTCATTTCAAAGTGGTGTTATCATTGATGTCAAGTGGCATTGATGGCAAAAAGGGTTGATTGGTGAAGTGAAGAAGACAAGGAGATGAAGGTTGATTGGTAGTGTCTTATCAGTGGCAAATGAGAGGTGACATATTGGTAAAAGTCATGGAAAGATAATATGAGCATGGGATTAGCCTAGGAATACTATCCACAACATGTGTGAGCTAAAACAAGGCTCAATTTAGCTCCTGGAGTTAAAATTCAAGAATGCACAGAAAGTGGCTTTGAGAACTAGACAATGTTTACTAAGGAAAATGATATTGGTTAGAGATTCATAGGAAAACATATGGCTAACCAATACTTGGAATGTGTAGAGGGGTGTCTTGTAGTGCTCCATGTTAAATTTCATCAAATTTTGAAATGGGGATTTTGAGTTATTCAAGTTTTTCTAAAACTCGCCTTCTTGAAAAATGCATTTTGAGGTCTCTATCTTCTTAGCACCCAAGAAAAAATATGAGGGATTATTCAGGTAAACCATAGAAGGAATTGTTTTAGTAGACTCCAACCCTGAGATAATGTAAATTTTTTTAGATCAATTGGACTTGTTTTGAAAAAGTTATGAACATTCTTCGACATGTTTATTCTCCTTCTTGGCATGTGTCTTAGGTCTTTAATGTCAAGATGAGTTTTTTTGTACTTTTAATCAATCTTGCAAGTTATAACAATGTTTGAGAACCTTTGAGAGTCTATTTTTTCTCTGATGATGACAATTACAAGGTGTCAAGGTGAGTTTCTCAAGTAAATCTTTTAGTTGTCTTAGGATGGTAATTTTGCTCTTTTAAGTCGACTTGTATAGTAATGTACAAGTCCCCAACAATGATAAAATGTTTTCAAGGTTCAAAACCTATCTCATAAGTATTTTTCAAGGTTTTTGATGTGTTGAGATGGTTTCCAAGTTGGGGCCAAAGTGTGAACTCAATTTTACTATGTTGCTATGGAGATTGTATCAAGAAATAGTGTCTCAACCCTTGTGTATGATATAATCAATATTAAAAATATAGTTGTTTGAAAACTTGTTGGGTCAAAAAGTACACTCTTAATGTTCCTTCAAAATTCATATTATATATGGCAAATTTAGCCTTTGCAAATGGAGATAGTAACAATCTTGGGAAAAGGAAGGCTTGATTCTTGAAGAACAATCATGTAATTCAATATGCTAGTATGAGCAAAACAAGTATCGGGAGTTCTTGGTGTTAAAGTGATACTTGTAGTCTTGTAAGAAGGTATTGTACTCAACCATGATATTCTTTCAATATAAAAAACTGAATCAAGTCATCAAGATAATCTATTTCCCTAAACCCCTATATTGCCATTCTCATAGCACTATGGTCCGAAAACTTTATTTCGGGAGCATTTGAAGGAGGCACAATATGGTTGTTGAATTAAGACATCTATAGAATCATTGCTCGACACTGTTAAAAGTGAAATCATCAAATCTTACCAAGTATGAAGTCAAATAGTCAATTCTTTTCACTCTCGGGTCTCTACTATAATGGCAACCATGAACTAGGGTTTCCAAGAGACAATTTTGATCGAATATTTCATTTTCACCAACCTAAATTCATGAAATTTGGAGAAAATGTACATGCGGACAATACAATTCATTTGCAATTTTTTTGAAAGGTTTTTATCAAGCATCGAAAGAGAATTTGATAACATAAATTTTAAAATACCTACACAAAGCCCGAGATTGACTAGTAAACCAAGTTTCTCCTCTTTTCACAAAATTTCTTGAAATCTAAAACAAGTTCTTGGTTAAATTAGTGCATTATGAGGATGAAAAAACATAGGAGGTTATTGTTTGAGTTTGATTAAGCTCTAGTTCATGCAAGGTGCAAGAAACATCCAAGAGTAGCAAGTAATCGTGACAATGTTTGTATATTTATTTAGATATTAATGTCCACAGAAGGCCAAGAATGGCCTATGGGACAGAAAAAATACAAACCAAGAACCAAAACATAAAGGGAGTGCCAAAACATCTCCAGAAATAGAAAAAGGAAACAACAAATCAACCGCTAGAAGGTTGCAGATCATGAAACCAATAGAAAGTGCGTTGTCTAACACATCTAGACCAGGTTGTCTACATATGAGATCTCTTAAGATTCCTGAAATCAGTAATGTGGAAGTAAGAACTGATATTTCTGTACTCATTTGTATTTGAGGACTACAATTTGAGTGTTCTTTCCCGAATTTGAAGTATTTCACGAATAAATAAAGCTAAGCATTTCTGATCTTCATATCGAATGAGACTCCTTAAAGACCCATTGGAATCTCTGAAAAGACAATGATATCTCCCACGGATTTCATAATAGATGGGACACTTGAATATAAAATGCTCTTCACTTTCAGGTTCTAGAAAACACAACTGACAAATCCGCTCATGTTGTGGAAGGCTATGATCAGATTCCATCCAAGAGGGTGAGAGAAAATGTGAAATTGAGCTAAAGGGATCCTTAGGCATGAAGGCAAAAACATCTTCATGTATTCTGAATTTTGTTTTGATCTTCATGGAAGCAGGAATACAATTGAAAATAGTGAAGAAGCTTTGGTTTCAAAGGCTCTTTTGGAGAAAACCATGTAACTTTCAAATAAGACTTAGTGAGCTCCTCTCGTATACCCTTGTTAACTTCATGTTTAGTAAGTTGAGGAGCATTAATAGAAAACCCAAGAGGAGGGAGTCTATCAATATCAATATTCAACTTCTGAAGGAGAGTAGTAATCCTTGCATACCAACAAGATTTGCAACCCTTTTTGGCAAGTTGTACAGAAGATTGAAGTGCCAAATATGGATACCTATTTTGACTAGAAAATGAATCTGCCATGCATCGAAGCCTATGCAACATAGTGATAACATTGAAAATCAAAGAGATAAAGAGAGGACATACCCCAAACTCAGCAAGAATAATTGAGTGAGGAACTATTCTTTTGGCTCGGATATTCTTTGATAACATGGAAATGAAAACTCTTTCCATACGATTGAAATCATTTTGTCTCAAATATGGACCCCAAACATCACATCCGTATAAAAGTGCTGGTGTAACCAATGTATGAAAAAGCTGAATCTTCATCTGAATATCTTGAAATTGGAGCTGAAAACATTGTCTTTCCAAGACCGTCAATGCTGCATACCCTTTGCTCAGTCTTGCTTCTATTGCCGGAACAAAGCTAAAAGGTGGACCAGAGAAAACCACACCCAAGTAGGTGTAAGAGTACACCACCTCAACTTGTTTTCCTTTGTACAAAAAATTCATTGTAGATGCTACTTTCTTGGTTGTATTAAATGCCATGAGTTTTGTCTTGGCAAGATTTACTTCCAGGCCTTTCTTATCACAAAAATCACTCAATGCATCAAGCTGATTTTGAAGCCCTGTAATTGTGTGTGAAAGCAAAATAATGTCATCAACAAATAATAAAATAGCAATGTAGATCCCAAGGAGGCTACAACCATTCATGGTACCTAATTCTGTGGAGATAAGATCCTCTAATTCATCAATATAGAGCCCAAAAAGTGTAGGCGATAGTGGACAACCTTGTTTCACACCTATGTTACTATGAATGTCATTAGTAGTGCCCAATTTGGTACGAATATGCCCAAAAATCTTCTCATATAAAGTCATGACAAGAGAAATTACCATGTCAGGAAGACCCAAATCTTTTAGCCTCTGAATCAAAAGATGTCTAGGTATTGTATCAAAAGCCTTACAAAAGTCCACAAAACAACAATAAACCTTCTGTTTTTTAGCCTTTGCTTCCTCTATAATGGCAACCAAAGTGAATATGTGATCAATAGTTTGGTGATTCCTCCTAAAACCTGCTTGACCTTTTGCCCTGATCCGTTTCTTTTCTACCCATTGTGAGATATAATCATCAAGTACTGTAGCAAAAAGCTTAGCCAAAGTATGCCCAATCATGATGGTACGGTAGTTCTCTGGTTTAAGAGAGTCTCCAGATTTGAATATGGGAAGTCCAAGAGGGAGGAAGACCATGAGGAACAATAAAATTAAAAATATTGGAAATGTGGACAACAAGAACAGTTGGACTATGATGGAAAAATTCAGCTTTTAAATTTTCCACATCTTGGGCTTTATTGGAATTGAGTTTATAGATGGCTTTAAGAACCATCTTATCGGTGAAGAAATGACACTTGGGTGGTCTAGGATTCAAATGAATGGAGGGCTGATTGGGAGCATCATAGAGAGAGGTAGCATAGGTAAACCAGGTATGTGGGTCAGTAATGGCACAAGTAGATTTTTTGGGTAAAAATGATCTCCATAAAGACTTGGGATTAAACCGGATTTGGTATATGGTAGCTCTTTTTTTATCATACAAGTATTGTTGTTTTTTCCTTCTAAGAATGATTCTATAAAGCTTTTGGGCCATCTTGGCTTTAGAGGGAGTTTCGGTCATAATACATTTGGTTAACTTGTGAACATTTTTACAATCCACATCGTACCAAGAATTTCACGGACAATGACCATGGGTATGGAGCTAAGAAGTATGATTGGAGTGGGGGAAAGCCTTAAATGCCACATCCATAATTACCCATGATAGTCTAGTAGCCCTCTCAATAGGATCTAAGATATCATAAATGTTCATGAGATTGGTTTTGAGGATATTAGTGTAGTTCTCATCATATACATGGTCAAAATGGATAGTAGTATGTTTTTGTGAGAGTACATGGGAGGATGTTGTAATAGGTGTGGCAAGAGGTGTACGAAAAGAGAGAATGGCATGATCTATGAGAGGTGGGGGAGAAGTTGAAATCGGAGATCATATATACTCAAAGAAAAATATTTGCAGGATATAACATAGTCTACAACACTAGCTCCACCAGAATAAGGGAAGCAAGTAAAGCCTTTGGAATTAGGGAAGTGTTCTGTACCATTCAAGATAGCAAGATCATGAGATTCACCCAATTTGATTAGGTGTTGTCCATAAGCATTCACCGTAGAGTCTGCAAAATAACGTTGAAGCCCTGATTCATGCTTGATCCACTTCATAAATCATCAATGGGTCATTGTGAAGATCATGATTAGCACACTGAAGGTGGCCAATTTGGGCATTGAAGTCACCGAGAAGAAGAACCTCACCAAAAGTAGAGTATTTTGTTATTTCCGGTTGTAAGTCTACAAAGGGAGATTCACCATCAAGAGCTGGAGCATAATTTGAATATTGTGGGGGGAAGTAACATGCAACAATATACAGATTTTGCAAAGGAGGTCTTCTTTTAAGTGAAATCCATAGGAACTTTGCAAATTCATCAGATCCTTCAAATTAAATAGAGGAATGGAGATGATCTCTATAAAGGCAAGCAAATCCACCAGAACCTTTTGTGCCATGTCGAAGTTGAGGTCTCAGAACACTAATCCATGAGTATCCTACATATGAGTGTAGAGGTTTCTCCTTAGTTTCATGAGTTTCCATGAGAAAAATGACATCTGAGTTAAGAATCACATCTTCAGAAGACTCTGGGGAAAAAAAGATAGAACCTCCACAATTCCAAACTACAATTATAATTGAGGTTGTAGACCATGTTTCAGAGCTCTAGCGTCATGTAGAAATAGGCCAAGGTTTAGTCCACTAATCAGGAGGAGAATCCTTGATCCAAGCCCTTCCATTATGGATTACAACCCATTTCCCTTGCTTTCTGGCATCAATAACTTTCTTCCTACTTTCTTTTACCTCTTCCTGTTGCATCTTAGTTAAATCCTCATCTAGATAAATTTTGTCAACACGATCAAACAATTTTTTCTTTGATCTAAGTACCTCCAATCTATCTTGTGATGTGCGAAAGTGAATAACTAAAGAGTTATCTTGATTGAACCAAGCTCTATCTGGTGATATAGTAGGCAGTCCTAAATCATTAGTAATGAAGTTGGACGCTGTTTGGATGGCATTTTCTTGATT